>MU225392.1:2749759-2789632 GCA_018584345.1 Thuja plicata
GAAGTGGGCAATGGTTTTTTCTTCCTTCTTTCCAAGACCTTTATGAATCTCCCCCCCCCACTCCCCAAAACACTTTCCCCAAAGCCCTATCTCGTCCTTTTCAAAAAAGTGACTTTATGAAGGGTCATATCAAGTCCTAAGGACAATATCACATGTTGAAAAGGTCCCAAACCCCAAGGTATTGACCCTAGGCACCTATTTTTGCACAAGGATACATGAAATTGACCAAACAAAACCAAATAATGGCCCATACAAAGGTCCATTCGAGTGTTAACCTAACCCAAGGGTTTTAAAAACCCTAAACTCACTTACAAGGATGCTCAACCCAATAATTTCACCTATAGTAATAACCCATAAATCTTGATAAACATATTTCTTCATTCCGTCATGAGGTATTTTAACTAGTGTTTCTCCTTCCTCGTGTAGGAACACTTACATTCCTGCAAACGCAACCATAAGTAAAATCAAATCATCACAATCAATAACATTAATTATTAATCACATTCTCATAGTGCTAATATATGAAATTATCCATCATGAGATTATAATTCATATACATTAGTTTAAAATTACATTACATCCTCATTGTACAATATATTAATTAGAAGGAAGCATGCCAAAATGATTACAAGTGTTCTTAGATCCCTTATTAAAAACCATTTTTTTAATATCCTATCTAGATTTCATATTTTTAAGTGCATACTTATCAAGGTATCCCAAAGAAGAGACATTCATTTAATTTCAATCAAGTTTACTAATGAAGCACAAGAGTATTTCCACTCATATAATCCCATCTATAACTATTAGCCTATCAACTTTTATATGAAAGAAATATATTTCCACCAATTAGGTTTATTTTAATCATACAAGCGGCGAGGTTTTATAAACACCCCATTTTCATCTACTAATCATGATTCCATCAAATAAAGTTTCAACATAGTATTTCAAATCAATTTATGCAAGAGGTATATATCTTCTCGTACTAATTGATCATAAAGATTGTTCAATTATCATCCTAGAATAAATTGGATTTTTGTTTTATTTTATTATATCAAGATTTTGAGAGAGAGAGAGAGAGGACATAAGAATTTTACCAATGAAATAACCACACAACCACTTATTCAAACCTAACTAATCTAGATGTATTTGAAATTTAATAACATTGGTACTTAAGGAGGCGGGGTCTTACAATGTATAGTAAATTGAAATTCTTCATCATTATTCTCAAGACAAACCAAATAAGTTGCACTTGTCATGGTGTATGTATGTCAATTATCATTCCTAGGTAAAGTTTGAATCGTATAAGAAGAGAATTGTTAATTAACATCAAGAGCCAAATCTCTATATTGTGTCATTTTATCATTCTTAGTCTGATAACCTCCTTTAATATGTTCCACAATCAATTGCAATTCTCCATAAATTTCCAAGTTTTTAATGTTAAGGTATGAAGCTTCTCGTAAGCCAGCTATAAGAGCTTCATACTCCACAATATTGTTAGTACAAGGAAAAGTCAATTTATATGACATAGGGATCGGTTTTTTCGTAGGAGGGATCAAGATAATGCCAACACCAGAACCTGTCTTACATCTAGATCTATCAAAACATAATTCCTAAACATCATCATGTTTAATAGCTAGAATTTTTTCATCGGGGAATTCAATTGAAGTAAAGCATGTATCAGAATGAGGACAAGGAGCTTCAGCCAAATAATCTATTAAAGCTTGTCCTTTAATTGACTTTTGAGAAATGAAATTAAGATCAAATTGCATAAGTAACATCACCCACTTTGCAAGACGGCCAAAGAGACTGGTCTTTGAGAAAAGATGTTTCAAAGGGTCAAATTTAACAATCACATTGAATTCAACATTTAATAGATAATGCCTGAGTTTCTAGCAAGCATAAACTAAAGCTAAGAACTATTTTTCCAAATCTGTATATCTTGTTTCATAATCAAGTAAATTCTGACTAATGTAGTACACAAGTCTTTCCTTACCTTCACTATCATGTTGAGCCAACAATGCACTCACCGCATTCAGAGTGGTTGAAGTATACAAATAAAAGGGTTTATCAAATTGAGTAGGTTATAAAATAGGAGGATTGGCGAGATACTCCTTAAATTTATCAAAGGATTGTTTACATTCCTCATTCTAAGAGAAAGTGGTATCCTTTCTAAGAAAGGAAGTAAAAGGAACAGTTCTATCAGCTAAGTTGGAAACAAGTGACGAATAGCTTGAATTTTTCCTTGTAAACTTTGTAACTGAGAAATATTTTTAGGAGGAGACATATTAACAATAGCATCGATATTTTTAATATCTACCTCTATGCCTCGCTCAGATATTATAAACCCCAATAATTTACTGGAATCAAATCCAAAGGAACATTTCTTAGGATTCAATCTCATATTGTAACTTATAATCCTTTCAAATATTTGTCGCAAAATACTAACATGACCTCCTCTTTGTATAGATTTTGCCAAGATATCATCCACATAATCCTCAATAATCTTATGAATGTAATCATGAAAAACCAAAGTCATGGCTCGCTAATAAGTTGCTCCTGCATTTATTAATCCAAAAGGCATCATGACCCAACAAAATATTCCCCAAGGTGTTATAAATGCAGTATTAAGTTGATCTTCAGTAGGAATAAAGAATTGATTATAGCTCGAAAAGTCATCCATGAAAGATAATAGAGCATGACCCGTTGTTGAATCCATAATCATATCAATATTAGGTAATGGGAAATCATCTTTTAAGGATGCCTTATTTAAATCTCAGAAGTCAGTACACATTCTTATCTTATTTTCTCCTTTTGAAATGGTCACAATGTTTGAAATCCAATCTGAGTAATCAATAGAGCAGATGAATCCAGCATTCAATAATTTTTCAATTTCAGCCTTAACTAATAAGGCAATTCCTGGATTCATCTTTCTAATTTTCTTCTTCACAGGTTTAGAATTTGGTTGGAGAACAATATTGTGAGTAATAATCTTAGGATCTATACCCGGCATATCTGAATATGTCCAAGAAAAAATATCCTTAAATTCAAGTAAAAGAGAAACCAACTGATCATGTTCATCTTGATTCAAACACTTCCCAAATTTTATCATCTTCTCAGAGTCATTTGTATCCACTTGAACCTCAATAGTCTCAGTTATTAGCAAATTAATTTGTATCAGAGAATCTATTGGTAAAGGAGAAATATCTTATTTATCATGTACTCCAAAATAAGCTTCTATATTTAGACAATAGGGCTTCTGTCTTTTATGATGAAACATAGGTAGATCCTCATAAGCTCTTAAAAAATCCACCAAGGCTTCATCTTCAGGAAAAATATCCAAGATAGGTTTTTGATCCATGTCGAGGAGGAGAGGGTTAACCAACTTCAAATGTCCACCAGAGATATGATTAACATTGAGAGGAAAAGCTGATATTTGTTTGTAAGGATTGAACCCCAATCCATATGTATAATCATAAAGTTTATTTTCCAAAGGTACTTGTATACCTTGTTTGTATTTACCACATCCTTTCCCATTAAATCCTTATTTCTTAAGTAGATGATAACCAAAACCATATTTTTCAGCCATATCAGATTGAGTCAAAGGAGCCGCATATGTCACAATGTCAAAGCGATCAGGTTTTATTGTTTCAATTGTTTCTTCAATCGAGGCAGAAACAAAGTTACTTTTTAATTTCACAGAAAGTGGGGAAGGAGTAAAAACTTGTTTTTCAAACCCACTTTGTTGTTTCATGAATTCTAAATCAGAAACTTTATTTTCTCCAATAAAAGAAGGATTAAATTCCAACATTCCCCAATCATCCCTAGTCAAATAAGAAGATGGAGCTTCAATTTTTTTAATCTCAAGTGGCCTTTCACATTCTTTACTTGGTTTGAGAGGTTCAAAAACTTTAGCATATTCTGCATTTAAGCAAGGATTCGGCGCATCGTCTGCATGTAGCATATACATCAAATTGTTATAAATGAACCTAACCTTGTGATGTAGAGTAGAAGGAACTGAATGCATAGTATGTAACCAAGGTCTACCTAAAAGAAGGTTATAATTTAGAGGTTTGGACATAACATGAATAGGTGTATTGAGAATAATCGGACCAACCTTAACAGGTAGCGTAATAATGCCCAAAGTTCTCTTTGCAATATTATCAAAACCACAAATAGGGACATTATCAAGTTGAATAATTGTAATAACTCCCTTAATTTCCTTAAGCATATCCATGCTACAAACATTAAGCCGACAACCATTGTCAAGTATTAATGTTCTACGAATGATACTCTAATTAATAGAAACAGCAACCATAAGAGCATCATATTGATTCTATACCTCAACATAAGGTACATCATCATCGGTAAACATAATAGGAGGTATAGAAGGCATAGTATGCATGCACTCCAAAAAGGAGTTAATATTAGGAGGTGAAGCAGGAAGGGTAGATAAAGCCTTTTGTAATGCCTCGTGATATGTCGGGGAAGTTCTAAGCAATTCCCATAAAGATATCTTAGCGAGAGTAGCACGTAATTTTTCAACTAAGTCATACTCCTTAAATGAAGATGGCAACCTAGGTTCCTGAGGAAGCATAGGTTGAGAAGGAGGTAAAGAAACTAGAACAGTAGGCTGAGGGTTATTTCGTGTGTGATAAGAATGTGAAACAAAATCTTTGTTATCAAATAAATCTAAAGGATCTCTAGGTTTACCCTTAATTGTTATTCGTGGACATCCTTTTACTATCAAAAAAGGTTTAGGATATTACATTATAGGTGCATCAATGTTGTAAATAGTGGAACATGAAGGTAACCATGCACACGCCCTATGGTAAAGGTCAATTGAAGAGGTTATAGAGGAGGATGAAATAGGAATAGGATCAATGGAGATCTTATTCAAACAATTTTTATCCTCACTTCCATGTACCTCATTAGGGGATCTATCCTCTTTTGCAATAAAAGCCTCATCAAATTATTCAAAACAAAAATCATACATGTTCAACACAAAGAAGCACTACAAGCATGAAAAATGTAAATGTTTTTGTATTTTTAAAGAAATTTTGTGATTATTTTTTTTGAAATATAAATGCAAAAACATAAAAGAAACCTACTTTTATATGCATGTAAGATCTAACATAAAATGCAAATCTAACACCAAAAAGAAAGAGTTGTCACGTCAAGTTCACCAAATTGTATGGTGTGAAATATGGATAGGGTTTAGAACAATGGGGGTTTGCACATAAAAGAGACCCTATGCCTCTATTAACCACATACATGAAATTCTAATGATAAGGAATATAAATCTGGAAATGTTTGCAAAGAATAATGAAATTAGATAGAATGAAATACATACCTCATAACATAGCAGATCTGGAAATATCTATTTTCTAGTGTCTGTATCGAGTTTCTAGAAATTCTACAATCGGATCAGGAATGAAAACACAAAGACGGAGAAAACCCAGAAATCTTTTTCTTTTATGAGCCAGGTCAACCTTGACCCAAATATGGGGGCACAATTGTGCCCCTTTAAGTCAACCTTGACCTGTACTTCTCTGATGGAAATTTTGTTCATGGGTCCCAAAATTTTGCCGAAAAGGGTATCCAAATATTCTCTGTAACTCCCAAAATAGTGACTATAGATATCTGAAAATGGTGTTTTGGGGTGGCTATATAGGGTTTTGCCTTATTCAAACCCCCATTTTGGTGATTTCCACCTCCACAAATAGTCATATGTAATATAATATGTGTGTGTGTGTGTTGCTCGTAGGAAGAGCTTTGAATGTGCAATGCCAAGATCTAATCATCTATATCAAAACCCAAGCATGAATTAAAATGAGAGAGAAATGCATAGATTTGAATATGATAAAGAAATCATACCAAGCCCACAATGCTAAATTGCTCCTACCAAACTCACAATCTGTAGTTGCTACCCCATGATTGTATCTTTTAAATGCTTGAATGTTGAAAATAGTAGATCAAAGAAGAAGGAAGGATCGAAGAACTCTTTCTTGATCTAATTAATGTCCACAATAACTTATCCACAAAATGCTTTCTTTCATCAAGGCATCATCATATCTTGTCCTCTTATATCTTCCTCTTGCATTCTTTCGTCATCATCTCATGTCAAATGAAGGCAAAAGAGAGTGCTTATATAGAGATTTCAAGGTAAGCCTCCTAGGGCAATGTGAGGACCCCTAATTCAAATTTCACCTTGAATTATGGTCCAATCACAATAGACAACTAAGGAGGAAATTCATTAATTAAATTTTGGATAAAAACCCTTCTGCATTCAGATCTAAGGGCCAATTTTGAATTTAAGACCCCTCTATGATCCAAACTTTAAAGCGGGAACCAAAACCTGACAAAGGTCAAGGTCAACCTCAACCCTAACTTGAGGTTTCAGGCTAGTCAACTTAGAGTGCCAGTGAAGTTTCTAGGTCGGCCAAAGACCTAGGATGATGGGAAAACAGAATAGAGTGCTGGAAAAGGGCACAGGGGCATAGAAGAAGTGTGATGAAGGCTAGGAGGACCAGTGCATAGGTCCTACCTAGAAAATAGAGCCACAAAGAAGGAAATCAAGAAGAATCCTCAGGATCCTAACCCTAATTTCACCAAGAAATAAAGAATTACCAAGTGCAGATGCATCCTAAATGCAAATCTATCATGTAAATGCACTAAATGAGGGTGATAAACCTACCAAGGTGGAAGTGCTTCCATTTTAAGATGATACAGAAGTTAGGATGCTTCGCAGTCTAGGGTCTTTAGGAGAGTAATGTAATAGATCTTCTCTTACCTGTTGAAAGTCTTGATCATGATAATGTGGCGTTATCCTTAGAGCTTATAGGATCATTATCCTTAGTTCATCTTGAACTTATTGAGTGAAACTCAAATGAACCTTTGAACCTAATCTCTTCTCCAAATTACTACACTTTTGCATGTTACCTAAATGCTATTGAGCCCCTCACTTCTTCCACCAATGCAATTAGCATAAATATGACAAAGGGAGATATCAAGTTTCTCGATCTAAAAAAGAGGAATAAAAATTAAAAAAATATCTAGCAGTGAAAACCACTTTGTGATAGTGTCAGAACCAAAAATAGTAAAAGCAAAAGGTGTATCCAATGGTTTAAACCTCCCAGAGGCGTCGGAGGATGGGAAACCTTATATCTTATCTGATCACTTTCAGGAATGATCTTCAGTGCTAATAGAACCTACACAATCAGTCAACCTGGGAACAACTAAGGTACCTCAATTAATATATGTAATGATACTCAATGAATTTGACATTAAATACATAGACAGAAAGACCATCAAAGGACAGGTCATTTTTGATCATCTAGCGAATTCTCCTTTTCAGGATGCTAAACCACTAAGCATAGAATTTCCTGATGAAGCTATTCTACATCTGACAGAACACTCCTAGAAAATTTTCTTCTATGGCTCATTCACACAGCAAGGGTCTAGAGCCAGTGTGCTCTTCATAACGCCCCAAGGATAAAAAATTCTAAAAGCATATAAAATGATTTTTCCCTGCATGAACAACATAGCTGAGTATGAGGCTCTGACGAATGGACTAAAGTTGGTCATTTAATGAAAGATCACAGAATTGCACATCTATAGGAATTCTCAATTAGTGATCAATCAAGTGAATGATCAATATCAAACCAAGGATGATAATCTTATGCCATATAAGAGGATGGTTGAAGACCTAAAGAAGTATTTTGTATTCATCACCTTCTAACAAATACCAAGAGAAGCAAATAAAGATGTTGATGCCATGGATACTTTGGCCTCGATGTTATAATTGGAAGAGAACCAATTTCACTATGACTTCCAAGTGGAAGAACTCTCTTTTCCAGCCTATGAATCCCCAAAATACCAAACAATCCCTGATGACCTATCCATAAATGAGAATAGAAACCTTATCATAAATACCACGCATTATTTGACCATTGCTAAGGATTTATACAGACAAGGTCTAGATGGTACTCTCCTTAGGTGTCTATAATGTGAAGAGTCTGAACATGCACTAAAAGAAGTCCAAAAAGGTATTTATGGGTCTCACTCAAATGGTCTTTCATTTTCTAAGAAACTCCTATGGGTGGGGTGCTATTGGCCTTCCATGGAGAAAGATGTTATTCAATTTTCTAAATCCTGCAAGAAATGTCAATTACATGGTAACCTAATCCATGTTATTTTTTTAGAGTTGTTACCGTTCATCACACATTGGCCATTCCAAGAATAGGCCTTTGACTTGATAGGAAAAATATACCCCTCTTCATCTAGTGGACACAAAATCATTATCATATCCACTGAGTACTTCACTAAGCGGGTTGAAGCAGTCCCACTCATCAAAGCAACTGGGAAACAAGTATCCATGTTTATCCTAAACTACATCATCTACATGTATGGAATACCTCTCTCTATTATAATAGATAATAGAGGATAGTTCAGAAATAGAGATATGGATGAATTGTGTGAGAATTTTAAAATCACCCAGCATTGTTCCTCTATCTACTATCCTCAGGGGAATGGACAGGTCAAAGCATCTTACAAGAACATATTGAAAATCTTGCATAGGACAGTGAGTAAATCGGGAAAAGACTGGCATCTTTAATTAAATCCACCTTTAGGGGCTTATCAAACCAGCATTAGAACATCTACAATGGCAATGCCATTTGCATTGGTACATGGTGCAGAAGCAGTATTGCCTATTGAGGTAGAGATATCATCACTAAGAATCTCACTGCAAGGACTCATCATTGATGAAGATTACCAATTTTCCAGAATCAAGAATTAGAACTACTTGATGAATGAAGGAAAGAAGCATTTGACCATCTAAGTGTCTATTAGAAAAGGATGTCTAGAGGTTACAAAAAGAAGGTAAGACACAAATAATTTCAGGTTGGAGATCTTGTACTTAGTAAAATCCAAAGAATCAGCACCAACGTGAACAAAAGGGGAAATTTGAACCCAACTAATTGGGTCCCTTCATGATTATTGCAGCATTTGGCTATGGACCATTTCAACTCTCAACTCCTGAAGGGGATACATTTGTTGATCCCATCAACTCAATCCACCTAAAAAACATTCTACAGCTAGACATTCTGAGCAGTACCTGTACAGAGAAAGATTCCTGAAAAAAATTACCAAAAGCAACAAAAAGCATAAAAGCCAAAAACATTTGGAAAAAGTCTTGAAAAAATGATCATCCTAGTGAAAACCTAGAAAAAATGTACCTTGATGGATCAACCAAAAAAAATAAAAAAGGTAAAAAATAAAAAAAATTGAAAAGAGAAAAAAGTGCCTCGGTGAAAACGTGGCAAACAGGCACCTTGGTAGAAAAAATAGCAATTTTTTTGAGTGGTGAAAACCTAGAAAATGGGTGTCAATTGTAACTAGTGCTCCATCTATCAATGTGTAGCTTGACTGTCTCACCTATAAATTTTTCATCTTGCTTTGATTTCACTTAACCAACCTTTCATAAACTTGTGCAAATAGTGAATTTGGCATCCTAGCTTGGAACCGATCGACATCTTAGTCTTATAGATTTTGAGGGTCATCTTCTGGTTATCAATTCAACACCTTGTCAGTCATCTTTTTAATAAAAGTTAGCTACCTTGGTCTTCTAACCACCAGACAATCTTCCACTAACATCACTGGTGTTTTCCAACACCTTAATCAAATTGTGTTTCTCAACACTACCTATTTGGACACAACTATGTTTTTCAACACACATCAGATAAAGAACCTAAAATATTGGCTTATTAACACTCAAGAACACATCATATTCAACACTAACACCCACAAGCACAATGGTGTTTCTCAACACCCTACACAGACAAATATACAACTATAAAAAAAAACTTGTTGAAAGAGTAATGATCTTTTTCTTTAATGTTGCCTATTATTAATGAATTTCACACTATTGTCTTTGATTGTTGCTTGTTGGTGTGGTTCCAATGATCCTATAACATCAAGTAAATAGGTTTTATGTGACAAGAGCTTCCTCATTAAGGTGGAAAAGCCTCACATCCCTCGATCTTGTTTACTTGTGTGCCAAGGTGAGGTTGGAACTATCTCCTTGACTGTTAAAATTGCTTGTTTATGTAACAACACACTCATGGTTATCTTGCCTCTGAATGCCTTGATACTAGTATTGTCTTGTGATATCAACTGGAAACAATGTTTGGTTCATCCTAGTTCTTATACCTAGATTCTTACATTAGTTTCTCAAATTTTATCCGATGAAATCCATACTCATATCCTTATGGTCACAGTGGCACCAATAAGGGTTATTTTGGCTCTGATGTCCAAAACTCTTGATGGTGACAACAATGGATAAATGAATTAGTGACCAGACTCATGTCGAAGGATGCATTTCATTCCTAGGCTTGCATACTAGCATTATAACAACACAACAAGCTATTCCTTCTAATGTCAAATCCTTCATTGAAGCAATCAACTACATTACATCTTCTTAAGGTTACCTATCTACACACAGAAAGTCACTATTAAGCAGGCAAGAATCCAAACAACAGATAAGAGCATATTTCACACTGAGCTAAAAATAATAATGAGACATGTTTTCATCTAAGACACACACAAGAGCTACTCAAAGAAATGATACAAGGGACTAATCTACTTAGAAGCAATATATGAATAAGCAAAAGATGACAACACATGATATCACATGGGGCATGAACGATGCAAATGAATCATGTATACAATCAGTGAATCTCGCAAAAATATATCAAAATGGGAGAAGGAAGAAAAAGGAATATCAAGACTCACTCCCTCTCTCGCTAGCATTGGGAGGGGGAGGTGGAGGTGCATCTACTCTAGGTGGAGGGCGTGCTCCCTTGAATCTAGCCAAATACTAGGAATATGGTAGCACCTATTGTGCTATAGGAACAACCACACTACAGGCCACCACATAATAGGTTTATTTTCTTGTCTATTGAGTAACCTCATGCTAGAGGGCAACTTGCTTAGCGGAAAACCCTTGAGTCAATCCATGGATCCTCTTGTCACGCTCAGTGTTAGCATTGTCTCTCTCTGAGATCTATGCTTAGCCAACCACTAGTTGTGTCTTTAATGTTATGACCCATCCTTTCAAGGTGTGGATCACATCCGGTGGGGTCTGCTCCCTCGGCACACCCTCCTCCTCGCCCACATGTGTGTCCCTCTGTTGGCAAACCTGTCAGGCTGCATCATCAAAAATAGGATCTTGTTGAGCCTCGGTCATCTCCTCATTTTTTGCACCTGTGGATGCAACATCGATGCCAACATAGCCTAAGGTTATTCCCTCACCATGATGTCATTATTTCCCTACTATAGGTGCCCTGCTAGAGTTGGCACTTGGGTCTCCTCATGCTCCTCTGTGTGTTGGGACCCTCTCTCCTCCCCCTGTAGTCCTTTGTGGGACATCTACCTCCTCTACCCTCAGCGCCCCTCATCAACAAATCAGGCATAGGCCATGAACTCTTGCAATATTCTATGTGGATGACCATGCTACCACAATTTTTGAGACACTACAAAATTCTCAACAACAATAGAATTCCTCCCAAGCAAAGGATAAGATACAAATAAGTCTCTCCTCTAAGCCCTCTAGTCGGCCCAAGCCTTAGTGCCTCTATAAGGCCTCCAAACAACTATGTTGAGATCACCAAGCTGATGTCTCTATTATAATGATTCAAAATAACTAAGAGGGGGGGTGAATCAGTTATCCAAGGTCCAGATGTACCAATTGAACTTTCAAACACTTTAACCAACTCATATCCACTCAATAATCCACTCGGTCTCTATAGCATATAATTATTAACATAAAGGTGTAGTTTATTGTCCTAATGTAATCAACTTGCAGAATATAAGACTCTTAATAGTACAACACATCAAATAATATTCACACAAGTATGACACCATGATTTAATGTGAAAACCCAATATGGGAAAAACCACCAGTAACATGCTACCAATTTTTTACTCTTCTGAAGTGAGCTCTATGAGGAGCCAACATTGTTAAAGGTTACAATACACACTATTAAATGTGACCCAGTTAAAGGATTTAATCACCCTGTTAAAACTGAGCCTTGTTAGAGGGATTTGACCATTCCATTAGAATGTCACCTTGATCAAAGGATTTAACAATATGATTATTAGGTCAACCTTGTTTAAAAGGATTTTGCAACTGATACAATGGTTAGAAAGTAACAAAAAATTGTGATCTAAAACATAAAACTCACTTTGAAAATAAAGATACAATTATAGCTCAAATGCTAATTCACTAACTGCCCTCCATTTTCATCTCTATCACTTAGATCTACTTGAAAATCCTTCAAGCAATCACCACTGTGCAGTCCTGTACTGCTCTCTTCAGTCTTCTCTTCCATTATGCTTAGATTTTTCAAATCAACTGAATTAACCTCTACCACACACACATAACCTACAATTAGGTTAATCTTATACCTCTTTGATTAGGTAGTTTGATCTTTTTCCACTTAATCATCACTGTAGATCTTAGGGTTTGGTCAGATGCAACGAATCCTTCCAACATTTTGTTTCCATCTACCTTGTAGAATACATCCTAAAACTCTTCTTGAATCCATACATAAAAATGGTTAAACATATATTAAATGCTCATTTAATTCTCCACAATAATCATCCTTATCTTAAATGTGCTTCACATATACCAATAAAATCAACTATGTCGATTGGGATGTCAAATCTCTCTCAAACTATCAAAATACTGACACTCAGTCATCACTATGTTCTTCCACTTGTTCGTCACTAGATAACTCATTAAATTTACTAACACTCAGTCGACACTGGATTTTCTTGGCATGTACTGGTGCTCGGTCGATACTCGCATCACTCAGCACAAACTTAAGTTCCTTAATCTTCGGCTCTATTACGCGGTCAAGAATAATCTTGTAGTCATCCAAACTTCACTTAGACTAAAGATAAACAATATATTATCTTGTCAAGGTGCGATCTCATCAAGTACCCATTGTAGTTTCACATAACTCAACCATTTCAATAGGTCTTCTTGTTATCTTTTCTTTTCAAATCTTCTTCATCAATCAATTGATATGGAACTTTACAATATAGTAATTGTCTTACGAGTTAAGATTTGACATCAGTGGCAATATAAAAATTGTTTCAATTGTAGTTTCCAACAGTATCCAATAGTAAGTTTTCCCCACATGGGGTTGCATCAAGAAACTTGAGTACCTATAAACAAAAGGTTGTCCACTATGTCATGGATTATTTTTCACTAGTCTGCTAATGGGAAGGTGCTCCCATGCCCATATCTATAAATCAAGTACACATGTAGCCATACCTCTAGCACCTCAGAAGACCACTCTATAAATCTCATGATACATATGTGCTAGAAGGCACTAAACCCATCCTAACTACTCTGGCCTGGTCATGAGTCTCTCTAGAAACTGACCCCAACCATCCAAGAATCCCTACTGACTCCTATCTACCATGATAAAGCAACCTATGAATCTTTCTATGACACAAGCAAGTGGATATTGTGCACCATACTAGATCACCATATCATCCCAAGAGATCGCCCTGTCCAGAATGATATGATCATGAAATACTTAGATGAGATCCTAGATACCAAGTTGTGATGTTGTGTCATACTCTATCCGCTCTCCAATAAAAGGGATCCGAAGAATCCTGCATACATCCTCAGGAGTGATGGTCATCTCCTCGGTTGGTAAGTGAAATGTGTTATGTTCACTATGGAAATGCTCAACTAACACTGTGATAAATCTATGGTTCACACGAATATCAAGCATCTGCAACAACCAACCAAACCCACACTCACTCAAGTGACCTCGCTGAGCATCAAAAAGGTTCCTCACTAACTACATGATCGGAGCATATGTAGACCAGAACTGAATATCTAGTAATCGTGTCTACAACAGAGAATCAATGAACAACCATCAGTAACAAAGCAAAATCATTATGTAACAAATCAACAAGTTGACAAAAAAAGCTAAGTAATCTAAATATCACATAAACAGAAGTGAAATTTCTTAGTAAAGACCTTAAAAATGCTCACTACTTTCCATACAAAAAAGTACAGTAAAGGCTCACTAGAAAGTAGGTTCGTACGAGTCAGGATACAACACAATAGGACAATTTAAGCTGAAATGACAAAAAAAGTGGTCTAATGCGACAGAAGGGTCAAGGAAGAAGATCCTCATACAAGTCATGGGTCATTCACAAATGAAAAAAGTAATAGGCACATACGATAAACTAATTTTTCATAGTATTTTGTACGAGTCCTCTCACCTGCTCATACGACGACTCGAGCCTACGATTGAAAAACACATAAAAACATTGAAAAATCTATCAAAAACAAGAAAAATTGGATTTACAGAGGAATTTTTTCAATTACTCACTATAGTCAGACAATTCTTTGGCCAACTATGCCTCCACATGCACTTAAATCGATGATCTATGATCAGGACCACCATTTTGGACTCAGAGAATGTTTTCAAATTCTAAACTCGGAAAGTGAAAATGATTTGAAATGACCCTTTTGGGCCTTGTATAGGTTTTGACCTAATTTTCTAAATTGCTCCTATGGATGTGAAAATTTCATCCTTAGCTAATTGGATAGCCCTGAATCCATTTTTGGGACTGAAATCAAAATCTGACAACATTTTTTTGCTCAAAAATGCAGTTTAACATGTTACTCAAATGTAGTTGATCGTCGAAGCTTGCCTCACAGGATTCCACTTCAAAATCATTTCCAACCGATGAAATCAAACATTCTCCACTTCAATCCAAAAAAAATTCAACTTTGGTCAACCTAAGTCAACTCTCAGTCCAAATTGGTCAACCATCTCTTCATCCAAGCTTTAATCTCATCTTTCTACAACTATCCAACCTATTCGACGCTTTTCAAGCTTGTTGCCCTCACCTCATTTCTATTTCTCTCTCGAGGGGGAGCACCATTATATCAATAATTTGATTCACATCAGCAAGTTCAATATCTAGGGGCATCAGGACTCCACATCAAACCAAGATTTTCTCAAAGTGATTTCATCACTTCAAATCAAGTCACTTGAATCTCTAGGGGCATATCAGGTTCATCACACCACATCAATCTGATAATACCTCTCAATCATGTAATTGGCTTCATCTGGACCCATATCAAGTCAATTACCCCAAGCAATCAATTGAATGGCAATCAATCTTATCGTAGCACATCAGGTTGACTCGTCATTCAAAACTAATCCAAAATTGAGAAATCTGCTCTATGGACGGATGTTCAGTTTCATTACTTCACATCAAGCTAGATATTCAAACCTTTCTACTAGTCTTCGCTCAATCAATTCTGGAGCTGATATCTTCATATCTTGCTATCAATGTTCTCTCAATCAAGTACAGAGATGATATCTTCAATCTTCAATCGATCTTTGTTTGATCAAGTTTGGAATCGATTCTGATCCAGGAGATAGTTTCATCACTTCAAATCAAGCTATTTCCTGATCTTTCATCAAAAGTTCTTTGAATCAACTCGCTTCTTGCACATCAATTCAAACAGGGGCAAATGTAATTACCTAAAATTGGTCTATTAAACCTATATCCCCTAATTTGATTAATTTTCCTTAAGAAACCCTAAATCAAAGGCATTTATCACTAGACCCTAATTATGAAAGCATTTAATCAAACTTGCTTACATAATTAAACACAACTTGTTGAAAAAAATTATTAATCAAAGCTCAAATTATCTAATTTCTTGAACTATTGAATTTAATTAAAATTCCTAAACCCCTTTTAATTAAATGAACCCATTCACACATCCTCACACATGTGTGAGCACTCAAAATTCAATTAAAAGCAATTAAATGGGGAAATTACCAAATTTGTCGCATTCTCCCCCAAACAAGCACAAAGTTGACCAATCAAAATCACTCTACTTCAATCAAACACACATGGATTGAGAGAAATTGCATCTCTACCACTCTTCTCGGTTGAATCTTGACCATTTATTTCACCAAATTTCCTATAATGGTAGCTTCATTCTTGGTTTCATTTAATAATTGGTAATGGCTTTCTTAGCTGCATTTCATGGTCAATATGCACTTAGTTTTCTTATGTAGGCATTTAATTTTCAAGGTTCTTGAGAGAAAAGTATGCAAGCTCATGCATCTTTCTTGTTTCATGGAATCTACCATTTTGGAGTCATCTAGTCACTGATTCCACATGCCAATCTGATGAGAATTTTTATGGAATCAAACTCACTTCAACTAGGAAACAATAAGCCACTCTTGAGGGTAGTTGTGTAATAATTTTGATTATAATTTAACACTAACTCTTTGATTTAATGGTTTATTGAAGTGTTTGGTGATGCAAATTGAATATCACATTTTACCACACACACATACATAGCCATCCTTTCAACACACTAGAGAAGGAATTTGTGCATCCTCTTAGCACTTGAGCCTCCTCGATCCTAGTGTATTAGCCTTCCTTCCAATGTGTTTGAAAATAAGTGTGAGCTTCCTAGTTGGATTATCCATTCTAGTGTTACCCCTTCTATATCCTGATTTTTTCATCACAGAAAATTAGGAATTGTAAAGAGGTAATGGGAACAAGGGACTTTCACATCTATATAATACCCCTTTACATACAAAAATTTGGGGAAGGTAAGATTCTCCTCTTAGCCCCAAATTAACAAGGGAAAGATCCAAATTGATTAACCACAAGAAAATGGTCAATGCACAAATGAATCAATCGATTAGAAATAAGAAGAAAGAGGAAAAACTTACATTCTATTTTGGAGGAGAGTATTTAATAGATCTAAAATAATTAAAATCTTAATTTAAATGAATTGAAGACAAATACTAACCTCAAAGTATAGCAGATATGGAAATTGTTGTTTTCTGGTGTCTGTACTGAGTTTCTGGAAATTCTGCAACCTGCCTTGGCATGGAAACACAGAGACAGAGAAAACCCAGAAATCATTTTCTTTTCTGAGCAAGGTCAACCTTGACCCAAATATAGGGGCACAATTGTACCCCTTTATGTCGACCTTGACCTGCACTGCTCTGAGGGAAAATCCGTTCGTGGATCCCAAAATTTTTCCAAAAAGGGTATCCAAATCTGCTCTGTAATTTGTTTTTACGTACCTGTACCTACAAGAAAAAAAGTTTTTTTTTGTTTGGATTGGGGTTTGCCTTGGTCAAACCTCAATTTTGGAATTAACCTTGAAATAGAATTAAAATTGTAGTAATAAACAAAGTAAATCGAATAATTCACCTTGCTTAAGTTGAAACCCTTGTGGAGGATTCAAATCCTTGAATCCACAAGTATAGATGCTCCAAATGGATGTAGAATTATAGGATGTAGGATGTCTCTAATCAATTTCCTTTAGATCTTCAACACCAATCTTGAATGGATCTTGGAATAGGAAGAAGCTTGAATAGATATGGATGGAGAAATCTTCAACAAGAGGGCTCCATAAAGCTTGAATCCTTCAATGGCTACTAATGGATCTCCTTGATGAATTGAATCTTGAATGATTGAATTCTTGAAAGTAGATGATCGCTTTGATATATTATGCATAGATGATCATTCCTCCTTCCTCTTCTTAGAAAATGAGAGGAGAAGGCTTCCTTATATACTAGTCTAGGGCAGAAAATTCTAGAGAGGCCAACATATAAGAATTAAATTGCAATTAGGTGCATACCCCTAGAAGTGGACCTATATTAAATATCTTTTTAAGAGTCTCCATTTTGGAGCCTGAAACAGCTGACCTAGAAGCAAGAAATAATTCTTTTCAAACCCCAACATCCAGAAATCTTTTAAATTTGAAATTTAGACCCTGGGTCAGGGTCGAGGTCGACCTTGACCCGGAAGTTTGACCTTGACCCTGAGGTCAAGAACCTCAAAATCTCAGAGAAGGATACCAGAAACATGTAGGAGAGAAGTGGAAAACAGGGCAAGACAGGGGAAAAACCAGATCCAAGTCAAAGATCCATTCAAGGCATTTGACACGACCCAAAACCACTTACTCAGAAGGCTAAACTAGTCCTAAATGGAAGTGCTTCTATTTTCTGATGATACATTTAGCCCCCACTTTAGCAATAGTATGGACTCGATGCAAACTCTTGGTAAAGGAGATCACAAAGAAAATATAATCTTATTGAAATCAAAGGGACGAAGCAATCCTCAAGCCCACAGAGACTCAAGTCTTTGTCAACCTCAAGATTACAATAAGAGATGCATCACCAGTCAAAGAAAATGAGAGAGAGGGTGTGATTACCTCTCCCAATGATAACTTATGTCTCATTGTGAATCACACAAGGAAACAGTGCAACTGGAAAGATGGAGTTGAACCACCTAGTGAATGTGGCTACTCACTAGTCAACCCATCAAGGATTCACCCTTAGGAGTATTATATTCCAAAAGAGCAAGCCAAAACTTGAGAGATCCAGTCTTAAGGACACCTTCCGACCTTAAGGGATCAAAAATTTGTAAATTGAAATTGGAGGGATCAAGAGATCCTATAAGGTAAAATTCCATGCTTTAAGGATTAGTCTCTAATCCATAAAGGGGAAATAAAATTTAAGTTTGAAAATATTTTGGAAGTGTGTGTGTACAAAAAGTGAGCAGAGCATATGCCCCCACATTAAAGTCATTGATAACACATTAACAGGAGCAATGGATTTAATGGAAACATAAACAACTCCACTAATTATTTTTCCACTACGAGATGCCCCTAAGCGAAGACAAATCAAGGGAAATACCACATAAACATACAAAGAACATAGAAGGGATCTACCTACTGTGGGGTCAGTATATATATATATATATATATATATATATATTCAAATGAATTGACATCATTCCCAAAAGAAAGTAGAACTACAATCACAATGGAGGAAAGAAAATGCAAGAGTTACGAAGAAGAGTCTTTTTGGACCACAACATGGAGACCAAAAAGAATCAGTGCTACCATGTCGCAAATCCAAGCGAACTACACAAGGAAAAAATTTATGAACAATAGAATGGGTAAAACATAACATGAAAACAAAATATAGAAGAATAGTACAAAAGGTTTGATTCCTTTATCACCTTGCACCAACAAAGTAACAAGGGTCGTATAAAAGAATCTAACAAACATTTAGAAAACACATTACGGGAGAAGCACAATACAACAGGAAAACACATAAAAGGCTACCATGGAGGATAAGACAATCAAGCGCATTGTGCATTGCCTACTCTCCCCATCTCGGTCTACATCATTTAGGGAAGGTGGGAAACTTGCAAGAGGGACTATATCTAACACGGTAGGAATAATAGCCAGTTCCAAACAAGGATCATGTTGAGAATCATGATGTTCGATACTAGGTGTAATTATCAATTGTGTTGAAAGTATATTAGGTAAATCAATATCAATATCAATAGTCTTGTATTCATCATTAGCATCAATAGGATCATCAAGAGTATCTTCTTCATCAAGATTAATCATAATAGAATCTAAGATATGAATAGAATCATCATACTCATTCATCTTAACATCATTATTAACATTAACTTATTCCAACACTTCGGGCATTGGTTGGTCAAAAGAAGGTAAAGAACTTTGAAGAATAGAGGCACAGGCCTTATCTTGAGCCTGATGCTTCTTACGACGTTCATTGGTAGATCGGTTATGTTTTGTCTTGTTTGAAATATCTTGAGAACTAGGAGGAACAACAATCGATTCATTTACAAGTTCTATAGGAGGATTAGTAGGATTCTCAGTAGGCTTAAAAGCGACACTAGTAGCTTGATTAATAGAACTAGAAGCAATGGATAAAGGAGGTATGGAAGGCTTAGGAAAAATACCATGGTTAAAATCCATCTGAGGCATGCTTAACTCAACAATCTTGCAATGTTAGTATTTACTACATCCTTTCCCATTAAATCCTGATTTCTTGAGCAGATGATAAGCAGAACCATATCTATCGGCCATATCAGATTGAGTCCAAGGAGGTGCATATGTCACAATGTCACAGCAATTAGGTTTTATTATTTCAATTATTTCTTCAATCGAGGCTGCAACAAAGTTACTTTTTAATTTCACAGAAAGTGGGAAAGGAGTAAAAACTTGTTTTTCAAACCCACTTTGTTGTTTCATGATTTCCAAATCAGAAACTTTATATTCTCCAATAAAAGAAGGATTAAATTCCAACATTCCCCAATCATCCCCAGTAAAAGAAGAAGATGGAGCTTCAGTTTTTTTAATCTCAGGTGGCCTTTCAGTTTTTTTACTTGGTTGGAGAGGTTCAAAAACTTTAGCATATTCCGCATTTAAGCAAGGATTCAGCGCATCATCCGCACGTAGCATATACATCAAATTTTTATAAATGAACTAACCTTATGATGAAGAGTAGAAGGAAATACATGCATAGTATGTAACCAAGGTCTACCTAAAAGAAGGTTATAATTGAGAGGTCCAGGCATAACATGAATAGGTGTATTGAGAATAACCGGACCAACCTTAACAGGTAGCGTAATAATGCCCAAAGTTCTCTTTGCAATATTATCAAATCCATGAATAGGGAAATTATCAGGTTGAATAGTTGTAAGACCAGCCTTAATTGCCTTAAGCATATCCATGCTACAAACACTAAGCCCAGATCCATTGGCAATTAATGTTCTATGAATGATACTTTGATTAATAGAAACAACAACCATAAGAGCATCATATTGATTCTGCACCTCAACAGAAGGTAAATCATCATCGGTAAACACAATAGGAGGTATAGAAGGCATAGTATGCATGCACTCCAAAAAGAAATTGATATTATCTTGGTTAGGAGGCAAAGCGAGAAGGGTAGATAAAGCCTTTTGCAATGCCTCATGATATGTCAGGGAAGTTTGAAGCAATTCCCATAAAGATATCTTAGCGGGAGTAGCACGTAATTGTTCAACTAAGTCATACTCCTTAAAGAAAGATGGAAACCTAGGTGCCTAAGGAAGCATAGGTTGAGAAGGAGGTAAAGAAACTGGAATAGTAGGCTGAGGGTTATTTCGTGTGCGATAAGCATGTGAAACAGAATCTGTGCTATCAAATAAGTCTAAAGGATCTCTAGGTTTACCCTTAATTATTATTCGAGGACATCCTTTTACCATCAACAAAGGTTTAGGATATAACATTCTAGGTGCATCAATGTTGCAAATAGTGGAACATGAAGGTAACCATGCACGCACCCTATGGTAAAGGTCAATTGAAGATGTTGTAGAGGAGGATGAAATAGGAATAGGATCAATGGATATCTTATTCGAACAATTTTCATCCTCACTTCCATGTACCTCATCAGGGGATTTATCCTCTTTTTCAATAAAATCCTCATCAAAGTATTCAAAACAAAAATCATACATGTTGAACACAAAGTAGCACTACAAGCATGAAAAATGTAAATGTTTTTGTATCTTTAAAGAAATTTTGTATTTTATTTTTTTTGAAATATAAATGCAAGAGCATAAAAGAAATCTACTTTTATATGTGTGTAATATCTAACATAAAATACAAATCTAACACTAAAAAGAAAGAGTTGTCGTAAACGAGTTCACCAAAATGTAAAGAGGTAATGAGAACAAGGGACTTGCACATCTAAATAATACCCCTTTACATATAAAAAGTTGGGGAAGGTAAGATTCTCCTCTTAGCCCCAAATTCACAAGGGAAAGATCAAAATTGATTAACCACAAGAAAATGGTCAATGCACAAATGAATCAATAGATTAGAAATAAGAAGAAAGAGGAAAACCTTAAATTCTTTTTTGGAGGAGAGTGTGTAATAGATATGAAATTATTAAAATCTTAATTGAAATGAATTGAAGACAAATACTAACCTCAAAATATAGTAGATCTAGAAATTGTTGTTTTCTAGTGTTTGTACTGAGTTTCTAGAAATTCTGCAACCTGCCCTGGCCTGGAAACACAGAGACAGAGAAAACCCAGAAATCATTTTCTTTTCTGAGTAAGGTCGGCCTTGACCCAAATACGGGGGCACAATTGTACCTCTTTATGTCAACCTTGACCTGCACTGCTCCGACGAAAAATTTGTTCGTGGATCCTGAAAGTTTGCCGAAAAGGGTATCTAAATCTACTCTGTAATTCATTGATCCGTACCTGTACCTGCAAGAAAAAAGAGCTTTTTTGTTTGGATGGGGGGTTTGTCTTGGTCAAACCCTGATTTTGAAATTAACCTTGAAATAGAATTTAAATTGCAGTAATAAACAAAGTAAATAGAATAATTCACCTTGCTTATGTTGAAACCCTTGTGGAGGATTTGAATCCTTGAATCCACAAGTATGGATGCTCCAAATGGATGTAGAATATTAGGATGTAGGATGTCTCAAATCAATTGCCTTTAGATCTTCAACACCAATATTGAATGGATCTTGGAATAGGAAGAAGCTTGAATGGATATGGACGGAGAAATCTTCAACAAGAGGGCTCCATAGAGCTAGAATCCTTTAATGGATACTAATGGATCTCCTTGATTAATTGAATCTTGAATGCTTGAATGCTTGAAAGTAGATGATCGCTTTGATAGATTATGCATAGATGATCATTCCTCCTTCCTCTTCTGAGAAAATGAGAGGAGAAGGCTTCCTTATATACTAGTCTAGGGCACAAACTTCTAGAGAGGCTGACATATGAGAATTAAATTCCAGTTAGGCTTATACCCCTAGAAGTGGATCTGTATTAAATATATTTTTAAGAGTCGCCACTTCGGAGCCCGAAACAGCTGACCCGAAAGTGGGAAATAATTCTTTCTAAACCCCGACATCCAGAAATCTTTGAAATTTGAAATTTAGACCCTGGGTCAGGGTCGAGGTCGACCCTGACCTAGGTGAGGGTTGAGGTCGACCTTGACCCTAAGGTCAAGAACCTCAAAATCTCAGAGAAGGATACTAGAAACAGGTAGGAGAGAAGTGGAAAATAGGGCAGGACAAGAGAAAAACCAGATCCAAGTCAAACATCCATTCAAGGCATTTGACATGACCCCAAACCACTTAATTGGAGGGATAAACCAATCCTAAATGGAAAGGCTTCCATTTTCTGACGATATAGCAATAGAATAGGGATTTCTCAAACACAACCAACAAAATTGATTAATATATGGAGTAAGATGAAGTGTGCTTGAAGATTTAGAGTGCTCTAGAGTTCCACTTAGCCAAGAATAATGTGTCAAGAAATGCCAAGTCATGAAACAACTAGTTTGTCTAACTGAAACACCTCCCACTAAAACATACATAAATATATTTGATGAAGGATAATGAATTTATTTCACTAATCATCAATTCAAACACATAAAGAAAACATTTATATTGAAATACCATTTCTAATTTAATTTTTAATTAGCTAACATGATGCTCCTAACCTACTTTGTTGTCCTTGATTGAAAAAAACACTAACTGGCCATACTTGGTTATGATGTGATGGTGATATTCATACATGAAAGTGATATTTGTTGTATAACTTGACCATAGATGATCATGACACATTTGATGATCCTACTTGATTATATTGTTATTACAAGTTTTTTTAAAACAAAGCATCCTTAAAGTGGCAAGAAACATATATTATGTTTCATTTATTAATATTCCTTGTAATCATTTTGTATTACACAAGTCTTTGGCATGTTTTTATTGGCCATATTACAATGGTTGGTTTTATTGACATTAGGATCAACATATAAAAACAAAAAAAGATAGAGCATGGCCAAAGTGTTTTAGGGCTTGGTAAAAATGAACCAAGACATGGATCGGAATAGTTAGGAATAAGAGAGGAATTTTTTGAATCTGGTAAATAACAGTTTGAAAAGCAATGATAGCTATATTTGGGAGTTGACGATCTTGCAAAAAGATTTTGGGCAGCAGTTTGTTGAAACCCTGGCAATCTAGGGCACGTGTTTTAGATTTTCTTGGAGATCTTTACTGTAGTTTTTTTGTGGTGGCATGGTAATTGCTATAACTTCCTTTTCCAAATCTGGTAACGGTTTTTTTATTTGCAGTTAACAGTAATTTTGTTAAAAACCGTAGTATCTTCATCTTGCAAAAGAGAGAGAGCATTCTTACTTTCTGAGTTTTCAGATTACATTATCATGTTTTTTAAGTATTAAGAAAAGTTGAAATAAACTCTTTGATCAGTTGTGTTATTGGGCATTCTTGTAAAATGTTTTATTTATAATTGTATTTACCTGTACATTCACTATTAAATATTATTTGTGTGCACTGTTTGTTCGCAGCGTGTTGGTGTTTAAATGTTTTTTTTTTCATTTCTTGCTCAAAATAAGTTCTTTGTATAAAACCCTATGTTGTGTGGTGAGTTAAGGCTCAGACATTCTCATTTTGAGTGTATGTGATTTATTACTTTTGTATCTATGTTATACTATGAGATATAGTTGTGTAACTTGGTGTTGGGTTCATGTTATGTTGTCTATGTGACATATTGCATACTTGTGTATAAATCAATGCTGTATTTTAATCTCTGTGAGATTGCACAAATCTTTATGTCAAGGGTTTGTCATGTTCGTTTCTCAAATCCATCTTGTAAACATAATTTTTAAGGGTCCAGTTGAAATATATTATTACCTGATAAATGTTTTGTGTGTGACAAGAGAAATATATTTTTGTCAGATACATATATCCTAATGTATATTGAATTTATAGAATCATATTGGAAAGATAGAGAAATATATGTAGAATCTATATGATATATTAGTGTATAAATTTTAATTATACGCAATGGTGTACTATATAGGATTATAGAATTCAAGTTGTACATATGTTATTGAGTCTCATGTGATGCAAGACCAAAAAATGTTTAGTAATGAAACAAAGATGATCCTATGTGTTGAATTGTAAAGATTTTGAAGAGACAAGTATAAAATCTAGTGAGGCGTACATTTTTCCAGTGAGGCAATTGTGTATGTCAGTGAGACAAATAATCGGCTAGTGAGGCATTGTACAAAGAAAGTTTCAAATTTAAGCCAGTGAGGAAATTTAGCGAGTGGCTTTATTTCCCAGGAGGTTTTCCACTCAAGGTATATCATGTGTCATACTTTTGTGCATGACCTTTTTTTATCTTTCTATCTTCTCTATTTACTTCATGTTGCTCATTTTTTTAAATAAAGAGTTTGAAAAGAATAAAATCATGTATGAACATTGAGTCACCCCCCTCTCAATGTTCATTGTACTCCAACAGTTGGTATCGGAGCCAAACTCTATCTAACCAACATAGGGATTTCCTGGTATTGGAGTACTTGTCATGGCTAAGTGCAATAGGAATAGAGGACAAAAGAATAATACTAGAGTCAAATCTAGTGAAATATTGTCTCAATAAAAGTCCTCATTAGTTGATTCAATAAGTGTTAATAAGAAATGTAGAAAATACGGTGTCTCGTTTAGAACTTGATGAATTCATAGTGAATATGAATCAATCAAACTTGGAAGAGTGTGTTAGTAACCCTAAGGGAATAATTGATCTTGAAGGTGAATTATGTGTTTCTTTAGATGTAAGCAAGCAACTTAGAAAGGAGAATAAGAGATTACAAGATCAACTTCAACTCGAAAATATTTCCAAAGACAAAATCCTTTCAGATCTTGAAAAGTCTGGAAAACTTATCATTAGTCTAAAGAAAGAGATATAAGAAGCAAAAAGGATGGTTAATTTTTCAAAGTCTGATTTGTAAATCAAAAAGATAGAGGGTCAAAATATTGAAGCAAAGATAGTGGCATTAAGAAAGGAACTTGAAAATATGTCTTGCAAATTGTACAAGAATATTCAATTTAAGGATAGTACAAACAAGCTAAATGAAATGCTACAAAAACAAAAGCATCAAAAAGACATTTATGGGTTAGGGTATGAAAAAGGACAAAACTTTTATGTTCAAGATAAGTCTAAACATGAAATTGTATTTGCAACAAAGGATGGATGGAGTTTCAAGGTTAAGAAAACACCGAGAAAGAAGATAGATCTAAAAAATCATGCTAAAATAGATCTCATTGGTGCAAAATGAAGACAACAAAGAGGCATAAATAGAGTTAAAAATAGAAACAACTAGTTCACAAAATCTTCATCTACCAGCAGTTTTTTTCTCAAGAAGGTATAATTTTTCTCAGATTGATGGTTATTATTATGAACATAAAAAATATGGACATAAAGTTAAAAATTGAAGACTTATACTAGAATGAAAAATAAGGATTACAATGTGGTTTGTTATAAGTGTAATCACACTGGTCATATAGTGAAGTATTGTAGAAATATAATGTTGTAATCATCTAGTTATACAACAGATACTACGAGCAAACAAAAGAATCCTATGAAAATTTGGAAAAGAAAGAAAAGTCAAGAAAGAAGTCCCAATCTTGTGCATGGTAGACAAGAGATATTATAAATTGCTTCAGTCATAGTTTAGTATAAGGGGGATTCTTAATTTCTTGCCCCCAAGAAGTTTTGTTTTTGGATATGAATATGTTAAATGAAGCTATGATTTCGTAATCTCTATGTTAGGTTATTTATTCACCTGATCATTAGACAGACTTACTATTTTGATTAGGCTACACAAGGCATTCAAATTTGGTGGTGATACATATACATTGTTATAGATTGGTATTTTTGTTTATTCTTATAAATAAGTCTATTCAATTTCTTGTAAGTTTATATTTTGTCTTAGTTATCATATTAGTTCATATAATTAAATCTCAAGACAAATAAGATTCAATGTTATTAGGTCTGTGCTAGACAACTTAATAATCTATCAATAGATTTATTGATATAATTATTTTAAGATCTTATCAGTTACACTATTCTTATGCCATTGAAATTTTAATGTTAAAGATTTACTTATATAAAATAATAATGATGACACTACAAAATATGAATCATATAGAAATAAGGACAGTGTTGGTTTCTGAAAAGATTTTACACTTACAAAGCTACTAGTACACCCTTTAATACATTCTATAGAGAATCCAACTCCAATAATCAAATTCTTAAGAGAACTAGACCAACTAACATGGATACTAAATTATCCCTCTACACTTTAGGTTTTGCAAAACCAAGGGGGGGGATTCCCTTTAATTCCCTTGAATACACACTAAACCAATGATTGACATTAATATAAGCATAAATCTCATATAAGGCTCAACATAACCGGGAGATACTAGATAATGGCTAATTATCCATTGAACATCAACCTTTCTTGGAGCATGAGATGAAATATACCATAGCTAAACTGGAAAATAAAAAGAATTTTATCAAAAGATGGAATAACCATATACAATGAACCAGATAAGATAACAATTTCAGAAATATTACATCAGTGCCTTATCCATTGGGTAATATCCTCAGTTTGTAACTTCTTGTACAAATACATAAACTACAATTGATCCAAGACTCATATTATTATTGCCTTACAATAATATCCTTCGTGTAATCCAAAATTGAACTTCTTATAATGATCCTTATGCAACCCTATGAACTCATGAATTAATTTTAGCATTTTAATTGATCCTTGATCAAAGCTTTGAATTAAAACATACACATATAAACAATAAGCAGTGAATTGAATGAGAAATTTGAATTTGTTAAATTCACAACTCATTGAATCAACACAAAGGAGATCAGCAATTAGGATTATATTTCATTGATTTCAGAACAATCATCTTCATACATTAATTTGTTCACTGAAATAATACTAAATATGACTAAAAATCCAATACTAAAACATATAATTTCTCTTTCAATTGTTATACAGGACTCAACTACACTGGTTAAACCTGACTGAGTATGAAGTAATTCTACTTGAATTTTTGGACAAAAATTCTTAGCCCTTCCTAAGTGATCTTGGAAATCCTTTTATAGAGTAAGGATTGTAACAAGCTATAGATCACTTAGGGAAAAATTAAATTGGATTTGTTAACAACAATAAAACCCCAAAAAGACTTCTTCAAATCTTCAAATTCTGCTATGCGGGAGTTGGCTTCAACAAAATGACATCAAGAAATTTTGTCTGGAGGTAATCATATATAATTTCTTTGATTTGTGTAGGATAGCTTTTGACAAAAAATTCAAGGTACGTATTTAGATAATTGCTCTCCCTACAAAACAAGATCAAGTGACATGCTAGTAACCAACTACAAAAAGACAAAATTGGTGAGTTTACAAATGCTTAAACAACATTATTTTTATTCATTTCTATCTCCCACCTAGAGAATTACCTATCTATTGGCCACTCAAAGGTTTTGACAATCTCTATCTGGCTAACAACTTCATTCTATCGAGCATCAGTTATGGCCCTTGCATCTGAGATGAACTTAACAAGATCCACCTCAGCTCTGAAAATATTATCTATTACATCATTGAAGCCACATGTATCAATGTCCTTTATTAAATTCAATAGAGTCTCAATGCTCTCCCCAATTAAATCAAAATCCTTTGTCCATGTAGGGATGTCCTTCAACTTTCCTTATTTATCATAAATGTTAGGGAAGTAAGCATTATATGATTCTACAAATATTTGCAGGTTCCCTTTTATTTTTTGATATTTTTCTATAAATAAATCCACTAATGTTCTAATTGTACCCACCATATCCTTAGTATCAACAATATTATCAAGTAGATCAGGCTTGTGTACCAGAGTTGTTGTAAGCTCCTCTATTGACATGTTCCTTCCTGACCATAGAGTAAGAATAGGATTCAAGAAATCCATGGCTTTTGTACATTTTCCCTCAATAGATTGTAGGGATCCATAAGAGTCATGAATAATACTTAGTTTATTCTTCAAAGTGTCAACCCTATGTTGTAGGATCTCCATCAATACTTTGATCCCCAAAGTATTATTTTCCTCTTCTAGTTCCTCTATCCTATCAGCATATTTATTCAACCTCAATAAGGATAGAAACATTTGAAACGGAAGGAGTGAACTCAAAAGTAGTCTCCACATAAGCATCCACCCTTTCACTAATAGTAGGCATATTGGCCAACTTTTCAGTTAGCTCAGAAATATTTTCTTCTAGTTTAGAATTTAGCATAAGTTGCCCCTCATATTCCCTGGATATCTTGATAAGGTTATTGTATATCTTTGCAGCCCTCTTCTCCAAATCCTCTGCCTTATCTCTATTCAAGAAAGATACATGGGTCAATAGGTCTGCAATCTCCACATTTCTTACATTATAGATATTCCAGATGAGATTGTTATCCTACCTCTAATCCTGTATGTCAAGTATCTTTGGCTTCTATGTGGCTGGGGTAAGTGACCAAATTGCCAATGTCTTTCTCCTTGGGTAAAAACCCAAGCCTTTGATTAAATCCCCAACCTTGACCTCAGACTTGAAGATCTTATCTAGTTGTTTTCTTATCTGATCAATTAGGAAGGATGGTTACATATCCCATACAGGCAAAAAAAGCATACCACTTCTCTTCACCAATTCTCTTTCATGTACCACAGATATTGTATGACTATCAGGATCATATTCCTATAATGTGTTCACCAGTCTTTCTTTTTTTCCTTTGTATCATCTTCAAGACCCAAATTGATCTTTAATTCATTTTATTTTCACTTAAAAAGAAAACTCTTGAACTCCTAAGTCTGGATGAAGTCATCATCCTTCATAAACAAATTAGAAAGAAACAACCTATCATTTATTTGGGTAACCAGTGCTAAACTCGATTCCCCAATTCCATCACCTTCTTGTGGCTTTTGTGCATCCCTCATAGATTGTCTTATCTCATGGAAATAGGGACCTTTCTTAGTAACTAATGCTTTAGTATTATCTTTCATTACTTTAGGAGCATGTTCAATTTTCTATCTTTTGGTTGATGGCCTTTGAGAAGACTCAGCTTCATCTCCCTCCTCTACTTCCATAGAATACTCTTTCTTGAATGGCACATCTTCATGAGATGACTCAACATCCACAAGGTTAACCCTAGCCTCTTCTCTGGCAGGTACATCAAGAATCTTCTCCATTATCTCATCATATTTATTAAGTAAATATTTCAACTTATCCCAGCATCTGAGATCATGATAAAAACTAGGGAAAGAGGGATCAATTTATTTGAATTCCCTTTCAACTCTTTGGATATCATTCCATTTTCTTCTTTTCTCATTCAACTCATCAGGAATAATTGAGTTTTTTATAATATCCTCCTAAGGCAATGCTTCATGAATTGGAAAATAAACATTTTACATCTCCTTCAAATTAACTCTCATAAATCCCTCAGGATCACACATCCTCATCTTTGCAATATATAGTCTATAATACCTCAAGAAATTAGTAAGGGAATCCAAATCCCATTTTCCTATTGTGAAATCACCTACCACCCATAACCTACATAGAAAATTTCCCTTCTTCTTTGGGCCTAGGTATTCTTTGCCAACCGGTGTTAATTGCCAAATAAACTCAATAAATCCAACCCTAAGAGGGACATGTTTTGGTAAAATGTGAGGTGGCTAAGGACACCCATAAACACTAATTAATGTAAAATTCTCAAAAAAGAAAGTATCACACCAATTATGCCTTATAGGCCCCTTACTATTTGCATGCAGAGGTCTAATCATTCTTCTATGGTCAAGAGGGATTATATCCTCTCTTTCACATAACATATCTCTAATAGGGTTTACAATTCAATTTTCAAAATGTAAAAAGGTAGAAGAGTAAGTGGTGCATTCCCATACCCTTTTCCATATTTTAAATGGCATTGGAATACCCATATCCTCTTTCAATAGGATCAACTCCTTATCCATGTGGTTAGCATTGTAAAATAGAATGAGATACATGAGGATTGAATAATTCTTGAAGTCAATCTTGGAAAGATTGCTCTGTATAGCCTTCGGGCCATTTTGAATTATGTCAACTATGTAACCCATGTAGTCATATTCCTTGTTCACATGAGGGTGTTGAATGTCCATAGCCAATATCAGAAAATATTCAACTATTGTCTTTCCTCATTCAGCTCTCAATACTTTACACATACCGTACACCATATAATTGAAGTAATTATGGAAGGTGTCCATATCATAAGGCTCCTTCACATTGTCCAGAATCGGTATAGGCCTCCTTCCTTCCCAGGACATAAACTTGGGAATTGCATTCTTCTTTAAGACATTCTTGTGCAAATGATATTGTTAATCAACTGATGAGGACTTGATGGAGATGATGAAGACCAAGTAATACTGAGTGTCCTGATTATAGAAATGGTTAGATCAGCTGTTGTTTTGTCATTGATGTCAAGAAATTGATTAATTTATTTTTATTATGTTACCATATCTTAAGAGGAAAAGTTAAATGGGTGAAAAATATAGATCATACAATGATGAAGGAATGATGGTAAAGTTGTTTTCTACTATATATTTGATGTTATAAAATTGGTACAATTGATTGATCAAGTCAAAAATTGCAAAGAGTTAAAGTTATGACTGAAAGAGTTACTTTATCAAGCTAGAATAAGTCATTCGGTAGAATGATATGTGAGTTGGTCATAGTTACCAAACACCAAGTGAAATTCAACACCAAGCACTGGAGATGTGTTAGAAATCGAGTAGTGAATGAAGACAGTTACTGAGTTGTAAAGCAATTGTTACCGAGTATAGGATATTGATTATTAATGGTGATAAAATCAAATTTAATGTGAAGCGATGATGAGATGGATGAGGATATGAATTAAATGAAGATTTTTAGAAGATCTAAGAATGTGAAAATTCAATGAGAAGATCTAAGGCGAAGATCAAGTGGTTAAACCGAATTGTGAGAGTTCCAAGAAAAGTTCAAGTTTCGAGGTAAAAGTGAAATGGTTTACCGAGTTGTGAATTATGAAGAAGATGATCGAACAAATGAGCACAAATAATAGAAAATCTAATTAAGGATATTAAGAAGAAAAATTAAGTCTATATAAAGAATGAGAAATATGAACAAAGTTACAGTTGTTGGCGAGTAGAATAAAGAAGAAGAACAACATTTACCGAGCAAAACAGAGAAGCATAGATTGAAGAATCTACAGTCTGAGAAAGAGATCAATGGATTATGTGATGCTATTATTCAATTGAGCATAAAGGATATGACACGAGAAAATATAGTTTCTATATTTATAGATCAAAGTTTATTGTTGCTTATTAGTATTTGTAACAAAGAAATCTCTTAACTGAGTGGATTTAACCATCCTAATTGTAAAACCTAGACTTAGGTAACATTCCAAAAGAGTGTTTAAAGACCTCTAACAAGACCACTTTTAATAGAGTGAAGATCTTAATAGATCTAAGTTAAATCCCCTAACAAGGTCAGATTTAGCAAATGTGTTTGTAATCTTTAACAAGATAAGTTCTTAACCGAGCCTACTTCAGAAGGGTAAATTTTATTGTGGGTCACAATTCCCACAAAGGTTTTTCCCAAATTGGGTTTCCTCATTAAATCTGGTGTCAACCGTGTTAAATATGGAGTTATCTAAGTTAATATGATGTTACTAAGTTTGAAAGATATATTTATGTATAGGAGATGTATTGTTGTTTAAGTTATTAAGTTGTTTGGTGAATCAGTTGATTATTGTATTTAGTATTACTGAGTGAATCAACGAGCTTAGTTTGAAGTGTTTAAGTTTGATTTTGTCTGATTAACCCTCCCCCCCTCTCAGTGGACCAACAATTGGTATCAGAACTAGTTACTTTGAAGTGATAAGTTTTAAAATGACTTGAGTTAAGATCTAAAGATGTATAAGAGGGAAGCACTAAAGATGAATAGGGATTACTTCTCTACATGGAAATGTAGAATGAGGTTACATGTGTCTGGAGTAGGAGAATATGGACTTCACTTTCTTGATAATGAATATGTAGCACCGACTACTACACCTCTGACTATCAGTGAGCAAAGACACAAACAAGAACACACACAAGTTATGATTGAGATTGCTTCTACACTTACCGACCAGGAATATGATGAGCTTGATGGATGCACTACTTCAAAAAAAATGTGGGATAAGTTTATTTTGACCTATGGTGGAGATCAGCATGTTCAGAAGGCTAAAACATAAAGTTTAAGAGGAAAATTTGACTCTATGAGGATGAAAGAAGGAGAGAACATAATATATATAGTACAAGACTTAAGAAGACTGTTAATTCTATTAGAGGGGTTGGTGGGATCATAATAGAGGATGATGTTACAAGAAATATGTTGATAACCTTGCAAATGAGTTATGTTATTCATGTATCTTCTATCCAAGAGATAAGATCCATTCCCCATATGAATGTTTCACTAGATGCTACTATTGGTAAGTTAACTGCATTTGAGTTAAATGATTTTGACAATAGTTTGCCTGCTACATCTAAGATTGAATCTGCATTTAAGTCTACTTTAAAGATTAGAAAAGCTAGGGACGTTGCAGCTAGAGATGGATATTTGAGTAGTGCTAGTGATAAATTTTATAATTGCACTGAAGGTCTTGAAGAGTTATTTGCTGAGTGTGATGAGAATGAAAGAGAATTTGAAGCTTTGTTAGTTAGAAGGCTACAAAGAGGACAAGGAAAATATTGAGGTAAGTTACCCTTAAAATGTTTTAATTGTGATAAAATTAGTCACTTTGCATCTAACTGTCCTGAGAAAGATAAGGATGAAAAGAAAGATACAGAGATAAGGACAAAAGAGAAAATAGATTCAGGAGATTCAGAGACAACAAAAAAAAGGTAAGAAATATTGTCATATTGCTAATGAAAGACTAAGTGATGATGATTATTTTGATAGTGATGATGGAAAAGAAGTTGTTTATATTGGTATTAAAGATGATTATGATGAAGAAGAACCAAGAGCCCTAATATCACAAGTAAGTTAGAATGAAATATGGATTATACATAGTGGTTGTTCACATCACATGAGTGGTGACACACTTAAGTTTATTTCCTTGGAAAAGCATGATGGAAGATTTGTTAGATTTGGTAATGATTCTCCATATCCTGTGAAAGGAAAAGGTTGTATAATTCTATTGAATAACACAAGATGTGATGATGTTTATTGGGTTGAAGGATTAAATTATAATCTGTTGAGTGTTGCACAATTAAATGATACTGGTCACCGACTGGAATTTCAATATGGAAAGGTGAAAGTATTTGATGAGAAGGATATTCTAATTGATACTGGAGAACAGTCTAAAGGTAATTTATCTTATCTTGATACTTTTATGAAGAGTTGCATATTTGCTAAAGTTGAAGATGTTTGGTTATGGCACAAAAGGCTTTGTCATGTTAATTTTGACAACTTAATCAAAGTGAGTAAGAAGAATAGAGTAAGAGGGCTTCTGAGATTAGAGAAACCTGAGAATGTTATGTGCAGAGAATGTTAGATGGGTAAGATGACTAAATCTAGTTTTTCAAGCAAGAATTATGTTACACAAGGAATTTTGGATTTAGTGCATACTGATTTATGTGGACCCATGAGGACTCAAAGTTATTATGGAGATAAATATTTTATTTTATTTGTGGATGATTATTCTAGAATGATGTCCGTAATGTTTTTAAAAGAAAAATATGATGCATTTCAAATATTCAAATGGTATAAGGCCCGAGTTGAAAAAGAAACTGGAAGACAATTAAAATGTCTAAGATCTGACATGGGAGGTGAGTTTACTTATGATAATTTTACATTGTTTTATAATGAGAATAAAATTAAGAGACATTTATCAGCACCAAGGACACCACAGTATAATGGGATTGCTGAGAGAAGAAATATATCTATTGTTGATTGTGCTAGGACACTGACGATTGAAAAAGGAATTTCACAGAACTTTTGGAGAGAAGTTGTGAGTACTGTTGTTTATACATTGAATCGAGTAAAAATAAAGAAAGGTACCAACAAGACACCTTATGAAATCTGGTATGAACACAAACCTAATGTCAGTTACTTTTAAAATTTTGGAAGCAAATGTTATATTTCAAAATATTATAGAGAAGGAAAGTTTGATTCAAAATGAGAAGAAGGAATATTCTTAGGATATTCTACAAGGAGTAAAGCTTACAAATGTTTGAGAAAAGTTACTAACAAGATGGTGGAAAGTACAAATGTAAGAATTAATGAATTTGTAGAAAATAATGATGAAGATAGAAAGAAGGAACCTGAGGATTATGAGAAGTTTGTAGATGTTCAACCTGATGTTCCTGATACCTTACCGAGAGCACCTACCAAGGAGGAAGATGAACAAGGAGTTCAACAACCGAATGTTGATGTTGAAGAACCGAGATCTACCAAGCCTATTTTGTAAAAGTATGTGAGAAGGCACCATTCCCCGAGAAATATTATTGGAAACAAGGATGCTTGAGTGATGACCAGATGCAAGGTAAGAGACAATACATGTTTGATATCTACATTTGAGCCAAAGAAAGTTAAAGAAGCACTATATAATGAAGATTGGATGAAAGCAATGAAAGAAGAGTATGATCAAATTGATAAGAACAAGACATGGACATTAGTACCAAGGCCTAATGACAAAAATATTATTGGTACTAAATGGATTTTTAGAAACAAACTGAATGAGCATGAAGAAGTTATCAGAAATAAAGCTAGATTGGTTTGCAAAGGTTATGCACAAGAAGAAGGTATTTACTATGGAGAGATTTTTGCACCTATTGCTAGATTGTAAGGAGTTAGAGTACTTCTACCTTATGTTTATTACAAAGGATTCAAGGTATATTAGATGGATGTTAAGTATGCATTTCTTAATGGGATACTTGAAGAAGAAGTATACATTGAGAAACCTGAAGAATTCATTGAGAACACAAACAAGAACAAGGTATGTAAGTTACATAAAGATTTATATAGTTTGAAACAAGCACCCCGAGCATGGTATGAGAGATTTCACTCTTATCTAATCAAAATAGGATTTATGAGAACAATTGATAATAGTAATGTTTACTTAAAATGTGACAGTGATAATAAAGTTTTGATTGCTGAAATTTTTGTTGATGATATTATTTGTGGAGGCAATGAAAATTTATGTAAAGGATTTGCTAATGAAATGAGAAAAGAGTTTGAAATGTCAATGATTGGAGAGATTAAGTTCTTTCTAGGTCTAAAAATATAGCAAGTTACTGGAGGGATCTATATTACACAAGACAAGTATATCAAACAGATCCTCAAAACCTTTGGTATGGAACATTTCAATCCTATTGGAACACCTATGGTTACTGGATGTAAATTATCAAAAGAGGATGAAACACAAGAGGCGGATAATACTCTTTACCGATCCATGATTGGTAAATTGTAGTATGTTGTTCACAGCAGACCTGATATAGCACACAATGTTGGTATTGTTGCAAGATTTTCTTCTAATCCGAAGGAAACCCATATGTCTATAGTAAAAAGAATGTTGAGGTATCTGAAAGGTACATAAGAATTTGGTTTATTGTACAAGAAAGGAGGTACTTTTGATCTACAAGTCTACACTGATGCAAATTGGGCTGGAAATATTGATGATAGGAAAAGTACTAGTGGAGGCACATTATTTCTAGGTGAAATATTGGTTGCATGGTTGAGAAAGAAACAAAGTTGCATTTCACAGTCTACTATTGAGGATGAATATGTTGTTGTTGCTATGAATTGTGCAAATATAGTATGGATTAAACAATTACTTGAAGGTATGCAAGAAGATATCATAGATCTTGTTACTATTTTTTGTGATAATACAAGTGCTATTAATATATCAAAGAACCCGGTTATGCATTCAAAGACCAAGCACATTTCTATCAAGTATCACTACTTGAGAGAACAAGTTCAAGAGAAAAATGTGAGATTGGAATATGTGAATTCAAAGGAACAATTGTCTGATATATTTACAAAGCCACTACCTAAAGATGCTTTTGAGTATCTCAGAGGTAAATTAGGGGTTCTTCCCCTATCCAATATTCACTAAAGAGCATGAGGCATGCTACTTCAATTCTATATTTCATTAGAAAATCTATTACTGAATTGATGTTAGTATGACACACTTTAGGTGATTCCTGAAGTTGTAACAAGTTTTTTGTATGCAATGTTTTATGAGTACATGTCAGGTATAATCCACTACTAGAACAAGTTTTCAAGAGTGTGACTTTTTTGGCATTGTTGTCAGAGATGGAGAGAATGAATTGATGATATTTATCCTTAAGGGAGATATTGATGAATTGAGAGAATGAATGAATTGCTACTATTTACTCATGAAGCAGAACCAAAATGTATGCTACATAAAGATAAGATTTATCCAAGAGGGAGATTCAGATCAAAGATCAAAGTGGAAATAGAAATATCAACTCAGAGGGAGTATAGCTATGTATTGGAGAGTTGTAATCATCAATTTCTATAACACTGTTATAATGGTTGTCATCAATGCCAAAGAGGGATATTGTTAATCAACTGATGAATATCTGATTGAGATGATGAAGACTGAGTGATACTGAGTATCATGATTATAGAAATGGTTAGATCAGTTGTTGTTTTGTCATTGATGTCAAGCAATTGATTAATTGATTTTTAATATGTTACCATATCTTAAGAGGAGAAATTAAATGGGTGAAAAATATAGATCAGACAATGATGAAGGAATGATGATATAGTTGTTTGGTACTATATATTTGATGTTATCAAATCATTACAATTGATTGATCAAGTCAGAAATTACAAAGAGTTAAAGTTATGACAGAAAGAGTTACTTTACCGAGCTAGCTTGAGCCAGTCGGTAGAATGATATGTGAGTCGGTCATAGTTACCAAACACCTAGTGAAAGTAAAGTAGCGAGCACCAAAGATGTGTTAGACACCGATCAGAGAATGAAGACAGTTACCGAGTTGTAAAGCAAGTTTTACTGAGTATGGGATATTGATTATAAATGATGATAAGATTAAATTTAATGTGAAGCGATGATGAGATGGATGAGGATATGAATTAAATGAAGATTTTTAGAAGATCTATGAATGTGAAAAATCAATGAGAAGATCTAAGGTGAAGATCAAGTGGTTAAACTAAATTTTGAGAGTTTCAAGGAAAGTTCAAGCTTCAAAGTAAAAGTGAAATGGCTTACTAAGTTGTGAATTATGAAGAAGATGATCGAACGACTGAGCACAAATGATGGAAAATATAATTAATGAGATTAAGAGTAAAAAGTATGTCTATATAAAGAGTGAGAAATATGAACAGAGTTACAGTTGTTGACAAGTAGAACAGAGAAGAAGAAGAAGTTGAAGAGCAACATTTACCGAGCAAAACATAGAAACAAAGATTGAAGAATCTATAGTATGAGAAAGAGATCAATGGAGTATGTGATGTCAGTATTCAATTGAGCATAAAGGATATGACACAAGAAAATGTAGTCTCTATATTTATAGATCAAAGTTTACTGTTGCTTATTAGTATTTATAACAAATAAATCACTTAATCGAGTGGATTTAACCATCCTATTTGTAAAACCTAAACTTAGGTGACATTCCAAAAGAGTGTTTAAAGACCTCTAACAAGGCCACTTTTGAAAAAGTGAAGATCTTAATAGATCTGAGGTAAATCCCCTAATAGGGTCACATTTAGCAAATGTGTTTGTAATATTTAACAGGATAAGTTTTTAACTGAGTATACTTTAGAAGGGTACATTTTTATTGTGAGTCACTATTCCCACAAAGGTTTTTCCCGAATTGGGTTTCCTCGTTAAATCTGGTGTCAACTAAGTTAAATATGGAGTTATCTGAGTTAATCTAATGTTACTAAGTTTGAATGATTGATTTACATATATGATATGTATTATTTTTTAAGTTATCAAGTTGTTTGGTAAATCGGTTGATTGCTATATTCAGCATTACCGAGTGAATTAGTTAGTGAAAAACATTGACAGAGATCATCGGTACAAGCATTACCAGCAGACTACAAGCATTACTGGTGGACAGAAAACATACCTGACAGAACACAAAGGTCACAAGAAAATGCTAAGTATAGAATTGACCGACGAACACTGACAAGTGTTGCACCGACGAAGTGAATAGGACATCACCGACGGGTCAATAACATAACATTGAGATCATCACTGATGACATAGTTTTAAGAACGAAATTGACGAAACAGAAAAGGCAAACCTGACAACCAGTTCAAGAAAGGAACACCAACGGCAAAGAAAATTGACCGTCAGAATCGATAGTCAGTTAGAGAACCCACAAATAGTGGATCTGAGTTTTACACATCAAATAAAGCAATATAATTCTATTTATAGAGTTTTAATTTGTTTTAAATCATAACTTGAGGGTCAAGCAAGCTTTATGTAAATGTTTTAAAGCATCCTAACGGATCTAAAACATATCTAACTAAAGATCAAGGTCAAATTGTAAACCTTGGATCTAGAGTTAACTTGCAAAGCATGAATCAAGAATTGAGCCAAAATATAGTATAAATAGATGTTCAATCAATTGTGAGTTATGAATTCATTGTTGTTGATAGGCACGATGAGCATCTAAGGAGCAGAAGGCAAAATTCATGCAAATTTTAGAAATAGATCATATCAGTTGTCAAGAACACACAGAGGCTACCGATGTGTAGACAAAGGTATTATTCAATCATGGAAGGATGATTACTCATACATAGGAAGCTTTATTGAATCTGTTATCAGCAATTAGAGATTGCATACATCATTAGATCAAAGACTTATGTAGTTGCATTCTAACAAGTGCATCACATCTAAAATCCTTTTGTAGAAGGTGGACTTAACCATTTTTTACAAATCTCTTAGCAGAGTGCACACTTAACAATGTTGCTAAAGCTTCAAATGAAGTAGATCTTAACAGGTCTCCACTGTAATACTCCTAACAGGGTAGGTCATCAGAAGTGACCAATTGTAAGCCTTAACCGGCCCCTTC
>MU225392.1:2801901-2818092 GCA_018584345.1 Thuja plicata
TTGATTTTGTGTTATTCACCCCCCCCCCTCTCTCAGTGGACCAACAGATACTTCCTTTTTTCTTCTTCCAGTTCTATGTCCATGCTCATGGCTTCATAAATGCCAAATGCTTCTACAAAGCTAGCTCTATCAATTCTTACCAGAGTAGCCTTGTCTTTCTTCTCGATGCATTTTGTGAGTGGGCAATAATGTTTTTCCAATACCTTTACTAGGTCAATGTTTATGAAGACATTAGGAACAATCAATTTATCCATGTTTAAAACCCATGGATTGCAGACTATAACATCTTTCACTCTATTATTGAAGAAGAATAGGAAAAGAGAGGCACTAGTAGAACAAGGAGTGTCTGGGTTATTGCAATGAGAACAAGTGTCCTAACATTCCTGATCATTAATTGATATTGCATTCGATGACCCTGGCAGCAACTAAACCCATTCTTATGAAAATGTATCCTTCTTTTTCTTCCCTAGAGCTACTAACTGAGTGGACATACTTGGTTCTTCCATTTTTTCATAATAAAAAACTCCTTAAACCAGAAATAAAAACTTATTTTATGCACTTATTTTGTCTGCAAATACAATGGTTTAATCTCAAGGCAATCTCGCTATATCACAGAAAAAAAAAATTAGTGATTGGATACACAAATGATGGTTATGGATATTTCTTTAAAGTTCCTTCTCGAGTACCAACTCTCTATCCATCAACTCACCATTAATGTCATACATTCATAATAACTGTGGTTAGCCACAGAAAGAAAATGGTCATGTCATTAGGCCGTGAAGTTAGAAACCTTGAGCAATTTAAAAATCATTTGAAAAATATGCCAACACATAGAAAATCTTTGTCGTGTCAACATTCTATTTATCCTGGACCCTACTTGTCACTAACTCAAGTCAACTATCTTTATGGAATCGAGCTTAGCTTTATGACTTAAAATAATGTATTGTGACCTTGCGATAAACCATAATAGTCACCTTCTCATGGTCTCAACCTTCAAATAAAGCCTAATCATAACCTCGCAACCTTGCACCAATGGTTATCCTTAACCTTTTCACATGGTCAAAACCTTTAAATTTTCAAGCGAAAGAATCTAGCAACCTTGTGCCATCTATTGATCATGATATTGTAGACACGTGGCAGCATCTCACAACACCGTGAGCTAAAAATAGAATCTCTTTCAAACCTTGTGATGTCGTGATAAATCATTTTAATTTAAATCTCCTTTATACATGTGATGGTCTCTCACACTATCACAACCATCTTCATAACCTTTATAAAAGACTTGTGATCTTGCAACCTGTAGTAAACATTAGTTAGTTTTGAAAATGGGACACATGGCACCTCTACGCATGTTCGTACCTTAAAGGTTTGACCATCAAAATTGCTTCCAAACCTATGAAAAACTAAAATTAACCATTAGTAGATAGTTATTGCATAGTCGCAACTGTTTGAGACTAATTGTTTGTTGTCATGCAACCTTGCAACAATATTAACTTAATCGTCATACCTAAGCTCAGTGCAAGGTCACAAAATTAAAACTTAACTGGACTACTGACCTACGACAATGTGCTACACCTTAACTTAATGGTCTTGCAAGTTTGTAATCATTTAGTATAAGAAGATAAGACCATTGTGACCATGTGACCCAAAGGAACTTTAGCCGTGTCGTAAGATCGCAAGCTTAAAATGTTAACTTAAACAAAACTTGTGAACTTGTGCTTAACAGTTAGAAAAACATTGCTAACTCACAAACATGAAAACCTTGACCAGAAAGGACTTGCAACATAACGATAAAGAACCACAAAGGTATTTTGACCTTAACTAACTGACATGATAGTTTGTAAAGACCAATAAGATAACACCAACTCAGACTTAGGAAATTTTTTCCAACTCAATTGTTGACTTTAATTTGCTTGATAGATGGAAAAAATTAACTAGGCCAAGACAAAATAATATTAAATTGGGAGAAATTTTAACAAAGACCTAGCCAAATTTTACATTCTTAACAGACAGTTCACTGATTTTTTGGTGGTCATGATGGTGTCTTTAGTAGAAACATTATGTCAATTTTTTTGTGTTAGACATTCTGGAGAATAGGTGAGATATTCTTTATAATTTGTCAGACATGATAGAGATGCTCAAATGTGTGTCTTCAAATAAATTGATAAGCATACACTGCTAACTCTGATTACATTTTGTTACTCTATAAGATAGACTCGTGACTTAATTGAGTAAATGAGTACACCTCAAAACATAGGTAAATTTCCTTTGATCTTTCTGTGTTATTGACTAATAGTTTGGCCAGCAATATTGTATTTTGGTAATTTGACATTCAGTGATACATCAGTGTTTGATTATTAATAAATGGTGAACAGTACTTGGTATTTTACAAGATATCAACATTAATTAGCTACTTTGGTATTGAAGCAGTGTAACGAAATGGTCATGAACACATTTCAGTCAGAGTTTGCATCTAGGTGAATGAGGCTTGGATAATGTTTTTGGATTGGACAAAGGTGTGGTATTTGATGGCATTTGAGTATTAATGATCAACATTTAAACAACGTGATTAACTCAACTACATTCTGATTTGACAAATGTATGACAACAGATAGAAGATGATAGGTATTTTCAATGGTGGTTGAACAAATAAAAATCATGAAATTTTCATGTCACTTTGCTAAGATAGTTGTTATGCTCTGTGCATTGCAAATGATAACTTGACAGCTACACAAACAGTAAAGTTTCTTAAAGGATCAAATGATCAATATTTATTTTGATGTATCTTTCAAGTTAACATTGAATGCTTAAGAAATATAGTGTCTAGTAGTGACAAATTCTCCCATTTGATAGAGCCATATTAATTTGGTTCGGCATATTGGTGAAAACATTTCAATATATACATGGCTCATGTTCTTACTTTTGATTTGATTTATTGATTCAATGAATCTTATCTTTAGAACAATATCTACAGTATATACACTTCAGTCCCAGCATGTTTCTTGCACATTTGAACATTTGGGTGCATTTTCTGTATGATAAGTGATAAGTGAGAAAAATATAGGTCCGCATTCTTCTTTCTCTCATCTCAATCTTGAGAAAAATCAAGGTTGTCCCTTATTTCTAAGTGTCCTCCTCTATTTTCCTCTAATCCCACAATTCATTTCATCTCCTAGGCCCTATATCATTATTAGTGGCTTATTTGTCCTTTCTAGACCTCGAAACTAGTTGTGTTGTATCTTCCCATATCTACACATTACCTGGAACCCTTGGGAAAAGTTTGAGCCCTGATTGGTGGGTACATAACATCCTAGATATTATGTATCAAATACACAACATTTAAGCCACTTTGTACCCCCAAGGATGGGCCCAAATTTGAATCGGGTGCCCTTTCTGAGGTTTTGGTGGGAAATCCAGATCTCTAGTTGACCCGTGTAAGGTTCAATCCCCGAAATGAAGTGATAAGTATATAAAACCCCTAATTCTACTCATTTTGAGATCTACAATCATATGCAAGCTATCCATCAACTACATTCAATTTTTATGATTCAAGGTCTTGAAGCATTCTTTATGGGTGAATTTGGCAATTCAAGGTGATCAAGTGAAACCAAGCAATATTGAGATCAATCAAGTCAAAGAATAAATTCTTCTTCTCAACTATTCAAGGTGGTCTTCTCCATAGATCTATAATATTTCCCCATTGGAGGCCAAGAAAAGGATTTTTCTATCAAGGATGAAGCTATCCACCTACATTCTCATTCTCTCTCTTCTATCAATTCAAAATTGTGACAAATTACAACATCTACAACACAAGGTTTTGTATTTTCATGATTTCATTTAAGGTTTTTCTGTTGAGTCAAATATTATTGCATTAACATACTTGATTACATTCAAAGAGGTATCTACATTATAAAGGCATAGCTAAACTCTACATACTTGATAGCATATTTTACTTTATTTCATTGCATTCCAAGGTTGAGTCCTAAATAGAGGTTTGATTGAGGAAAACCCCTATCTTCAACCTTGTTCCTCATTTTTTTTGTGTAGGTGCAAGCCAAGAAGCTACAATTACAAATATTAGCTGAGCAGACCTCAACAGTGACCTCCAAGAAATCTTAGGCAAAAACTAAGGGTACACAGTGTCTCAACCACTCTATACCCAGGTATAAAAAATTTCAATCATTTTGTACCCTACGATTCAACCCAAAAGTTTTAGAACAACAAGTTGACAGGTTACCAAGCTCAAATCTGGAGTTACAAGAGGTTTTGGGATTTTGATTGTCATAAAATCAACAGTCAAAATGCAAGATCTTTATCTTATTCTTAGGTACAAATTAAATCATCTCTAATCTCATTTTTAATCTTATAATTCATTATCATCACACTTTAAAAAGTGAAGGATTATTGACCCACTTAGCGCTTGGGACCTTTCCTAGCCTATTGGGACATTTTCCTTCCTAGTGTGCAATTTGAAAGGGTGAAGTGATTTATCCAATTGTATTGTTTCCCATTTAATGTTTTTCATTTTGGTGAACCTTGTTGGGTATATTTCTAGTTTTTTAGTCTTGCTATAATTTTTTTGCGTTCCTAGTGTTATTTTTGCCTAAATGTCAAAAACCTGTCTAGAGTACTATCAAATTTTCATGCAGATGTTGATCTCCAAGCAATGAAAGCAATAAGAAATGTGAAACCCTAAGCCCTGGGTTATTTTATCCTTGTCGTGCTAAAAACCCTAGTTCTTCACAGCTTGTTTCTAATTTGAAGTTACATTTTTTCATGTAACTTAAGTGTTTTAAGCCATGTACCCTTTTTCATGTTTTAAGGCAGTCGCTTAATCTCTTAAACATTTCTGAATATTCCTTTTTGTTTGGAGACTCAGCGCAAATCTTTGGTCGTGTGATCTTGAAAGGTAAATAATATGCTTTAAAAGATTGGGAGAATAAACGTGGGTGGTTGATCTAAATCAGATCCTGCGTTTGGCGTGAAATCTCCAGAGGAACCCATGAGTTAAGAAATCATATGTCAACTTTGAATTTCATTCAGTCGTGAAGTCTCACAAACTTACCAAGGTCAAAGCATGGTTATTATATTTGTTCAGTCGCAAGATCTCTGAAAGAACCAAGGGTTAAGTAAAGTCTTATGAGATCTAGCGATAACCGTGGATGCTAAGATCAAATCTTGTGGCTTGCGTTTAATCTCAAGATAAAAGTAAAGATTAGTAAAAGTTTGGGAGATTTAGAGCAGACCATTGGATTAAGATAGAATCAAGGGCAGGCGTGTGGTCTTGGAAGGATTTGATGAAGTACATAAAGTTTGAGAGACTTAACACTAGTCGTTGATGGAAGTAAGATCTGAGGGCTACCATTTAATCTCTAAATAGAACTTGAGTTAGATGATTTGTTCAGCGACTTAGAGATTCACTCAATCGCTAAGTCTCCAGATAAACTATGGTTAGTTATGGTTAAGACAGAGCTAGGTTAAGTTTTGATGTGAGTGAATCTGAACCATGAATTAAGATCAAATCTTGTGGCTAGCACTGAGTCGCTGAAAGAAGTCAAAAGGTCAAGGATTGTCTAGCGATTCAGAGATAATGATTTAGATGTTAACAAGTGTTTAAGTTTTTAAGAGATATCTGGTGTGCGTGAAGTCTCAAAAAACTCCTGCTTAAGAAATTTATCTGGTGACTTAGAGATAGCTTGTAGTCATGTGATCTCGTGACAAACTTAAGTTAAGGATAAAGCTTGGGAGATTCAGCACAAATTGTCAGATTAAAAGGAGATCAACAGTAGTCGCATAATCTCTAGGAAGATTTAGTAAGTACTAAATGATTAAGAGACTCAGCACAGGTCGTTGATCAAGAGTTAATCATATGAATGGTGTGAAATCTCTAAACAAACTCATGGTAAATAAAAACCTTCAGCGACTTTGAGTTTTCTCAGTCGCATGATCTCTAAAAGAAGAAAGGTTAAGTTGCGCTGAGAGCTGGGTTATTAAGAGAGATCTAAATTGTTGATAAGATTCAGATCATGCAGTGCACATTGAATCTCATGATGAAACCAAGGTCAGGCTAAACTCTCAGCAGCTTTGAGACAATACAGTCATGCAATCTCCAAAAGATCTGTGGTAAAATTGAGGTAAAATTGCGTGGGTTTGTTCTCTTGCCATGAAGTAAAAAAGATAGCCTGTCAAAGAGCAAAGATCTTGACAAAGTGTAAGAGATCTGCTGAGTTGTAAGAGGTAAAAGAAACCAACCAATCTTGATTGATTTTAAGGATTAATCACTTATAATAGGGTTTTAAAATTGAGAAAAATCACTCATGACCTATCCTAGTTGGTTTTTCAAATTCAAAGTACCTGTCAACTTCAGGCGCCACGGCTAAGAGAAATTGATGTCAAGGCACGCAAAGTAATGACAGAAGTGTCTGAGAAACAATTTAATGATCTCGACTAGACTAGTGAATTTATTTCTCAGAAATAAATAGATTTTTCCTTTGTTAATTTTAGTTTACAGAAGTTTTCAGAGTGTTGAACTAGAAATTGCATAATTTTCAGTGCTTTCAGCAGTGAGCAATTGTCTAGGTTTCAGGGCTGGTTGTAAGGAGAATCTTGTATAAGAAAGCAACAGTGTTTTGTAAATCTCAGTTGCAATGAGTCAAGAAGCACCAAGTGGAGCTTCTACTAGTGTGAGAAGTGGAGATGCAAAGGATGATTAGAAAAGAAAAAGAAACTATTCTGATGAATTCGTGACTCTCCTAACTGGAACCAGTCAAGGTTAAAAGGTAAATGACAAACTCCTTGTTGATGATAAAGAAAATTGTAGAGATGCACGTACTCTTGGGTTTTCAGGCTATCATCTGTTTAATTAATTTTATAGTAATAGGGACAAGACAATTCCAATTTCCAACCCATGGACATCAGGGTTAGCTAAGCTAGTTGTTCCAGATGTCTTTGTAGATGTAGATTTTCTTATAGAGCTAGCTAGGAAATATGATTCTCTTTCTAGAACTATTAATAAGAGTGATGGATCAGCCTAGGTTACATTAGATAGGGCTTCATTTATGAAGGCTTTTGATATCTATCATCCCTATAATACAAAGATTTACCTAAAGAAATTAGAGAATCAGCATGTCATAGAGGACACTATTGTTGCTAAATTAATCCAGGGTCATGTGCCCAAAGCAAACTGGAAATATATAGTTTCCATACCAAACTCTATTGCCCCATATTTCTTTAAGGATTTGAGTCACTATATGAATTACATTTCTTATACATTATGTAGGGTTTTGGGGAAAGATGGGGACAGTGACAGGGTATCTACATATTTATTGATGATTATCTTGGACATGCACAATTCTCATGCAAATACTGATTATGATTATATTCAGTATGTTATAGATTGAATACATCAAGGCCTTATATATGTCCTTACTAAAACAAATCCTAATCTTTTGCATTATTCCATCCTGATGCACTTAATTTTATATTTCAATATCAATAACATGGATGTGCATAATTTACGACCAAGGATGATGTTCCATGGCAAGCAAAACCCTGTGCAAATGTGGGTTAGGGTTTGGAATTTTACTTCTCATGAACATGAGTTTTGTGGCTATCAAAATTGGATAGCATACCCAATTCTAAATCTCCTAGGTGTGGATATGACCAGATTGCCAATCAGGGTATTGTAATTTCTCAGGCCTTTTCAGTATGTTGACAAGTGGACAAGGGATCATAACTGGGGAGATTTATACTATGGGAAGAATTTAACTTTGATGAGGGTCTATGGATGTTCCCAGCCCCCACATATCTTTCCCAAGTATGTGCCACCAACGATAGCCATAATGGAGTTCATCTGGAAATTAATGTGGACTAATAAAGAGCACCTGGCTCCCCACAAGAAAGGTACATTTACACACTGACAATTCAAGGTTACCAATTTTACTATTAGAAAAAGATCCTATGATCCAATGAGTAAGTGGTTGGGTCATTAAAGAATGAGTGTGTCCCTATACAAGTATATAGACCCAGAGGGATTCATAAAGAGTGCCAAGAAATTGCTAACTCCCACTATCACTGCTATCAAAGAGGGTGAAGAATGTGTGGAAGAGGACCTCATAAGGAATATTTTGGAGGAAGATGAGGTGGCAAGAAGGGCAGATCAGTATTAGGATCTGGTAAGTCTAGAACAAAAAATAAAAGGGGATTCCCTTTGGAAGTTTCTTTCCTGGATTACCCTACTTTTAGAAACTCAACAAAATGATAGAGTCTTGTAATACCTTGTATAATCAGCTTGAGGGGCTAATAGAATACAAGGAGAGAGGCCCAAAGAAGCATTCTTCTTTAGAGTATGATGAAGATAGTGAAGGAGGCTATTCAATTCATAGTCCTCCTCCCATGGATCAGCCACCCTCAACAGAGCAAAGTATAGAGGTAGACCTTACAAAGGTGCTTGACACTGAGGTGACTGATGAGCCATTTAAAAAGAAATAGAAAGTGGAATCAAAGGAGCCTTCTCATGCTAAGGTATAGGAGAAGAAAAAGGATAAGGTGAGTGTTATAATCACTGGTAATAGAGCATATGACCATCACCTTAGGAAAAAAATCAAGAAAGGAAAGAAAGTGAAGCAGGATGATGAAAAAAAGTTGAAATACCTCTCTTGCTATGCCAAGATGAAAGAGAAATTCAACAAGAGTAATTCTTGAAAGATGATGCATTCATAAAAATAGAGGAGCTCAATAATTTCTTGATCTGGATAAAGCAGCAAGAGGTAGGGGTGCAGTTGGAACTTACAAAGGAGGGTTCAGTGCCAAGTGAATCTTTGCAGGCTCTACAAGCATATGACCCTAAAACTGAAAGTGTGACACCTGATGAGGCTAGGAAACTAGTTGAATCTAGTGGAATGTTGCTTGTACCTAGTTGGGATCTTGCTTCAGCCTTTATAATTGATCAAATTAGAAGGCAACCTAATGCAAATTTGTCCTTAGAAACACAGATTGGAGAAATGATAAGAGGATGTGGATATGATCCACGATCCCAGACTTTATCTATGTGGTCATTAGTACCTAAGACATAGAAGCCATCTTTAATCAATGATCAGGAAAAAATGGATGGGGATAAGATCATTTTTTATATCCATAACATTGGTGACTTGGAAATATCCCAATCTCTTACCCATTTTGCACATCTGAATGAAGCCAAGACAGAGCAGATGTCCAAGAGATATCAAAAGCTTTTTGATCAACCAAGTGCTATAGTAAAGGATAGGGAAGTATGCTTGATTAAGATCAAGGCATTAGAAGGGAAGTTGGAGGAATTGAATAAGCAATTACAAGAGGCCCCCAAGGCTATTCTTTCTCCTTCCAAATAGGTTGTAGATTCTCAGACTGAGACTACAGAAGATATTTCAATAGGAACATAACAAGTTGAAAAAAGATGAGAATGAAGTGGCTTTGGAAGCCCTATGGAAGATCTTGCAACATAGGATTGATATCCTAAAGAGTAAATTTGATTTGGTACACAATGCTTACAACAAGTTACCTGACCTAGAAATAGAGGTCAATAACTATATTGCAACTTTAAGTCCTTATTTTGGTACTTGGCCAGGCAAGGCATCACTTTTTGAGAGGTTAGGAGCCTTACAGCCACATAGAATAGATCTCAAGTAGGAGAAGAAATTGAGCAGATGGGAGTCACTTTGTCTTTCTTAAAAGGCAAGGCAAATCAGATACAAGCTAGGATCAGCATGTTTGGGCCAAACTGTAATATATTTATTCCTCTAATAAAGGGAGATGATAATAAGATTAAAGCAATATCATATTGGAGAGGTGAATTTGATACCTTATTGCCTATTAGAGAGGCATTTATAACAGATGGTGTTGCATTGGATATGGATAGGTTTAATAAGACCTTAGATGAGGCTTTTAAAGTAGAAACATACTTCATTAAGTTTGTAACAGATGTCAATCTCATCACATATGTCATCTAGGACAGGAAAAAGGAACAATTATAGAATATTCAAAGCTTTAATTGGCCTTCAAAGGTAGAGGTTGCAGAATGGGATGTCAACACAAAGCCCAAGAAGAAAAAGCATGTAGCCATTGACCTAGATGTATTGGATAGGAATGAAGAGGCACCTGACACCTGAACTATGAGCATAGGGAGGATAGTCATCAATAAGACTAGTGTAAGTTAGCCTGTATTGGCGATCACTAGGTCTTGCAATAACTACAAGAGGTTATCCAAAATATCTATAGACAAAGGTGCAAGTTATCCAAGATTTAGAAATCGGATTTGATTTTCTACTTATTTTGTCTTTCCACCGCTTGAATGTCTAATTATAATTTTGTCTTTTAGTACCTTTAGGGTTAGGTCTAGCCATCCAAAGCTTGTTGCATCCTTAATCTTGAAGGATTCCAAAATGGCTAGTACTCCATAAATATCAAGCTGTAATATAATGTAAGCATGGTGAAATATACAACTGCGAGGTAGACTTCTCATTTTGTCTTAGTTTTCAAGCTTTTTAATCTTTTGAATGTATTGAAGTAGCATCAAATTAATAAAATACAATGGAGTTTCATGTTCTATATCTTTGTTGTCTTCTTGTATTTCTTTTTATGCTCTTGTATGTTTAATTTTTAAGGCATCTTAAATATACCAGTTATAAGGTAACTGTGCAATTACTTGTAAGTTTCTTTCAAGGAGGGAGTAAATCTTATGAGTGGTTCCAGAGGGTTAAACATTAGTGTGAGGATTTGATACAGGGGTATGGGAATGAAAAGGTAGTTTGTAAGGCATTCTATCTAAACTACATGTGTATTTCCATTAATTAGTTTGCTGTGAATTTATATCTCATTTGACTCTTTGCCCAAGATTAGGCACTGGTCTAGGGTTTGATAAGCATTTATTCATCATCAATATCAAAACAAACAATCATTTAATTTTTTTTTATAAAGAGCATACATGCTTAAGTAGTTGTATTAGAGAATATAATTCAACTTATTGATTCCTTGGAGAATGAATCATTAGGTTAGCCTTCCTGAGTCAAGAACTCTAAAAAGAAGAAGGATGATAATCCTTGTCACACTATTGTTTGCTATTGTTATGTTCATGGTCTAGCTTGTTAAGTTCTATATTAGACTGATTATAGTCATCTACAAGGTGTTTTATCATTTGATACAGTAAAAGGAAATAGGCAAACCAGTGTGACCCCAGATCCACTGTTAAGTTTACTTAAAAGTAGTAACTTATAGAAGGTATACCCACCTGAGTCTGTGGAGCTCAAAGAAGAAGGAGGATTAATCCTCATAAATTAGACTTTGTCTTGTTAGAATCAGGATTTAGGAGTTATAGAGTTGTTTATTTATTGATATGTTTTGATTCTGCAAGAAAAATCACTAACAAATTGGTGACTCTGCTAGGGAATAGAAATTACAAAATATTGTTGAACTTTTAGACAATCTCTGGTATTTTAAAGTTGATTTAGTTACATTTGAGTCATCCCATCTAAGTTACTCTTGTAGTATTCATATTAGGTTGTGTTGTATTTTCCCAACTTGTTTTGGGTTGCAACTCAAAGAAATCTATGTAATCAGTGTTGAGTAATACTCAATATTTATACACATTTTCTCAATATGAATACCGGATCTAGAGTAAGAGAGCGTCCTGAAGTTGAGTTGGAAGGTGGAATTCACACTACTCCTAGGACTAAGAAGTCTTGGAGAGAAAAGAATAACAAAGATAATATATATAATCCATCTCCAAGTAGAGAAGAGGAGAATACTAGGAGAGAAGATTCAACCCAACCTAGTCATGAGGGAAACAAATCAGAATATGAAGAAGCTCCTTACTTGGGATTAGATACATATGGAAATATCAGAACTCCTAGTGAAAGAGAGGGGACTAATACCACCATCTCAGATTCTGAGGTTCCCTCTGATGAACTTGTTGAAGAAGAAAGAATTTTGAAAAGGCGGTTGGCCATTCTTGAGCAAAAGAAAAAAGATAAAGCAAATAAGAAAAAACAAGATTAGAAAAATGTTGATAGATTAAGAAGATGACCATTGATATATCAAGCAAAAAAAAATCCTAAAAGATCTAGTAGAGATCAAGAGAAACCTGTCACTCACTAAAGTTTTGGTTCTCAAGTTTCTAAAGATAAAGGAAAGAAGAAGGTGACAGGAAGTGAAACAGATGAACCCAAAAGTCACAAAGTTCTAATAGATCAAATGTCTAAATTATACATTGACCTTAAAAGAGCCAAAAGGGAGAAGGAAACCATGGTCATAATGATGGAGAAATCAGAAGCAGATGCTACTACTTTAGAGATGAATAAGAAGATTAATTTCCTGCAATCTTCTAGATTTTCCTATGCTGGTGTTGAAAGTGATACAACATCAAAATCCAAGGCTTCTACCTTCCAAGATAATGATATATTCCAAAGGAGACCACTTCATGTATAAAGGTACAAGCAATTTTATTTCATTGGTATTCATAGTTATCCCAATACAGTACCAAATGAGATTGGGGATAAACTCCCAAAGTTTTCAAGAAATAATGTTATTGCTTGTGAGGTACACTTAAGAAAATTTATTGATATTATAGATGACCTTAACATTAATCATGAAGATGTCTTGATGAAACTTTTTATTCAATCCTTAGTTGAAGATGCTAGGGAATGGTTTAGAGGGCTATCTCATGGTTCTGTGGGATTTATGGATGAATTGATAGATTTATTTAAAAATCAATATAGTGATAAAATAAATGAAGGATTCTTGTTCAATGAATTTAACAATATAAAGAAGAATTCAAATGAGGAAGTTACTAATTCAATACAAGGTTCCAAAGAGCTATGCATAAGCTTATCCAGAAGATGAAACTTGATGAAAAGGTATGTCTTGCTACATATTTAAAAGCTTTTGATTCTAAAATGGGATATTATCTCTGAGACAAGAATCCAAGAAGCCTTACTGAAGCCTATAAGATAGTTGTTAATATAGAAATGAATAGAAGAGTATCAGGAAAATTGGGTAAAAGGGATGATGGGCGGTTTAGTAGGAGCAATCAAAAGGAACCAGAATACAAAGATTATAAAGATCCACATAATAGTATGCCATCCTATAATAGTTATAATACCCAAAATAGGATGCAAAATTACCCATATGGTACCCAATTTAAAGATGGTAAACCTATTATCCCACAAAGAAAGGACAAGCTTGATAATAGGACTCCTGATCCTTTGCATAAAAATTTTGTTAACATGTACAATGATGGTTATTGGTGTGAAGCTTTTCAAGCCCCACATAATCCTGATTTGTGTGTTGTTTCTCTAGACTTGAATGCAAATGAGGAACAAGGAAAGGCAGAAGGTGAGTTGTGTGATCATAATGGTTGTGCTATGACTGATTCTTATTCATGTCCTGATGTAGATTTTGATAATGAAGTTGAACACCATGATATGTATGGTCACAAGGTAGAGTATAAGTATATCATCAACAAGTTTTGTCTGATAGTGAAGAAGAAAAGGTTGATAATATAAGATGTTATGCTCAAAATAGTCAGGAATCTACAATAGTGAGAAAACCTTCTGATGAGGAAAGAGAAAGAATTACTATTGATCTGGTTACTAAAGAAAGAATTAATTATAACTTAAGGAATAGAGTAGTTGGTGATGCAGGTAGCCAACCAGCTGGCATCATTATTAAAGAAAATAAAGCATATTCCAAGAAGACACAAAAGAAGGAAGGACCTGCTGAAAATGTAAGTAAGCCAAAGGTCAAAATTATAAACAAGTCAAATGGTTCAAATATTGTATACGAGTAAAAGGCCAAAATATCATAAACAAGTTCTTCCCCTCCTAAAGTAGAAAATAAGAAATCAAAGAAGGAAGAGTAAACTCTAAACATTAAAATTGAGGATAGTAACATTATCATCAAGAAATAAAAGTCCTCTAATGTAAAATACACCCCTGTTGATATGGGGTAGTGTTTGTCAAAAATGAATGTTAAAGTTCCATTTTTAGAAATGATGATAATAAAAGAACATAAGGAAAAGGTCCTTATAGTGTTAATGGTGTTTCTTCAAGACCAGAAGATGTTGAAAGGGTAAAAACATACATGATAAGTCTGACAGCAAGGGAAAAGAGTCTGAAGGAATGATTTCAGAAATCCCTCAAATTTATTTGAATACAAACACTTCCTCAGGAGTTGTTGATCCCTTCTTCTTAACTTTGGTTATTAATGGTAAGATGCTTAAAAATTGTACGATAGATTCTAGAGCATCTAACACTGTTATGCCTGAGGAGATAATGAGGTCAATGGGATTACAAGTTGATACTCCTCATGGAAGATGTTAGGAAATAGAATCTAGAGAAATCCTTGTTATTGGTACTATTGAGGCTTTTCCTTATAGGTTAGCAATATGTCCTAACAAAGTGTTAACAATGAGTGCATTGGTTGTTGATATTCCACCTCATTACGGCATGTTGCTATCAAGAAAATGGAGTGCTTCAATGGGTGGAAGTATTCAATGTGATTTGTCTTTTGCTGCTTTCAACATTGTTGGTAATAATGTCAAGGTGTCCCAGGAAAGTAGGACTCCTCATATGATTGCACTAAATGAAAATAATAACATTAATTGTTGTGTGGACGTAGACATGGAAAACTTCAAAGTAAAGAAGATTATTCTACAATGCAAAAGTGTTGATCCATTAACTGAAGAGTTGAAAACACAACAGGGTGGTTTATGGTAGATGTATTTTGATGGAGCTTGTTCCAAAGAGGGATCAGGAGTTGGTGTCCTATTTATTTCTCCATCAGGTACAACATTAAAGTACTCTTTCATGTTAACATTTTAGTGTACAAATAATACTGTTGAGTATGAAGCCTTGTTTTGGGGACTAAATATTGCTACTAAGCATGGAATTAAATGTTTAAAAGTCTATGGTAATTCTGAGCTTGTAGTAGCACAAGTTAGATCCAAGTATGTTGTAAAAAATGATAGATTGAAAATGTGCAAACTGTTGGAAAGCTACAATGGAAACAATTGTTGTTTTGTCATTGATGTCAAACCTTAACTGGTGAGACTATTGCTATCTGTTTGAGTACCATATTTATTGATTGTTGAAGAAGATTTGAAGGAAAGGATAAAAAGAAGACCGAGTGAAATGGTTGAGTTATGGAAAATTACAAGGGTACTTGATCAGTTGGCACATTGGCAAAGTAATGTGTTGTTTATCTATAACACTAAGTTATGATGATAGTTTACTAGGAACAGTATATGCCGAGTGAAGTTTGTGTCCACCAAGCACCAATGTATTCTGAGCATAATTTCTAAGTGTCAACCGAGCACCAATAAATTGCTGAGGAAAATAGTGATGACCGAGTGGAAGAACACAGTGTTAGCTGAGCAGCAGTATTTTGGTAATTGTTGAGATTTGAGATCTCTGGCCGACATAATTGAATTTATTGGGATATGTAAAGTTAATCAAGGATAAGCATGATTGGTCCACATTATTTAAATGAATGGGTAACCATAATTAATGCATGGATCCAATATTTAATTAGTGATTACTTTGGAGAAGTAAATTAAATGTAAATGATGGAAAGAACCATTGGATCTGACCTAACCTAAGATCTACGATCTTGATTAAGCGGTAAATATTTATTTTACCTAGATGAAGAGGTATAAGATAACCTCGAGGGGTTTTTTCAAGTTGTGAGATGAATGTTAAAAGTGTATGCAAGAGGATTGCATGGTTAATTGGCTGATTGGCATGATCTAGCAGAGAAGGCTGAGTAGAGAAGTAGAGAACTACAAAAGTGATTTCTTGATGAATTTCCAAGTAGATCTGAAGATTGAAATGAGAATTGAGGCCACTCAGTGAGTTAGCATAAGACATGAATTGGATCTGAATTTGCAAAGTAAGTTGTATGTATTAGATCACACCTGTTGATTACTTTCTAACCATTGTATCAGTCAAAATCCTTTAACCAGGTTGACCTAACAGTCATTGCATAAATCCTTTGAGCAAGGTGACATTCAGGTGGAATGTTGTAAGTCCTCTAACAAGGCCACTCCTAATAGGGTGATTAAATCCTTTAACCAGGTCACATTTAGCAATGTGTTTTGTAACCTTTAACAGGGTTGGCTCCTAGCAGAGCTCACTTCAGAAGAGTGAAAACTTGGTAGCATGT
>MU225392.1:2818270-2828974 GCA_018584345.1 Thuja plicata
GGATAATTGATTCCCCCCCCCCCCCCCCTCTCAATTATTCTAAATTCATTCTAACAATTGGTATCAGAGCTTTGGTCTCTTGAAAATAGTTTTAAGGTACTTGGAGCAAAAGATCAAGATGTAAAAAAATGAGGTATCGAAGTTGAAAAAAGATAACTTCCCTGCAAGGAAGAGTTTGATGAATTTGCATCTGGCTGGTATTGGTGATGTTTCTAAATGCTATATTGAACATGATTATGTAGCCCCTACTACACATTTCACCGCTGAACAGTTAAGAGAAAAGCAGGAACACAATCAAGCACTGTTGGAGATTGCATCATCCTTAAGCTATCCTAAATTTGAAGACATAAAGAACTGTACAAATGTAAAGCAGATGTGGGATACCCTAGCAACCATCTATGGAGGAGATACAAATGTGTTGAGAGCCAAATCTGAAATTTTAAGAGGTAAGTTTGATGAAATGAAAATGAAAGAAGGAGAAAATATAGTTCAATATTGTGGTAGGATAAAAGAAGTTGTAAATGCTATTAGAGGAGCTAGTGGAAACATTGATGATAACACCATTATGAGAAAGTTACTGAGGAATCTTCTTCCTATATATGTTATTAGAGTCTCTGCAATTCAATAATTGAGATGTAATCCTAATAATAATTTGACTTTGGAAGGTCTGGTAGGCAGACTTGCTGCATTTGAGATGTCAAATTTTGATAACTACACTCTACAAGCTGTTGATTTTGCATTCAGATCCCAGTTGGTCCTTAAAAAATCAAAGAGGGGAGAAGAGAGAGAGGGAGGAGGAGGGGAGAAGAGAGTGGGAAATTTTTTTTTGAGTTTGGAAGATGGAGGAAAGCTGGGAGATGCTGGATCTGTGGATTCTGCAATGGGATCCTTGTTGGTGCAAGGACCTTTTGAGCACGGGCAGCATGTTGCAGAGGATAAGAATGGTGGGCCAGTCTTTGTTTCCAACAAGGATGAAGGGTTAGTTCTGGGACCAGAGAACAAGCTTTCAAAAATCTCAGAAAGCGGGAGCGAGACACTCGAAGGTAAGGCACATGGCTCACCCCTGAAACCTGGGAAATGGGCGGGTCTTTTTGGAATCAAACCTTCTGGGATATCTCTCTTTCCTAAAGTTAATATTTAGAATTACTCCAGTAAGGGAGTTTTAGGGATAGACATCCCTAACATTCTTTTGGACCATACTGTTTCTCTTATGGCCTCGTCTTTGGTCAAGAAATTTCTGGGTCCTAGACCAAACATATACATTGTTAGATCCTATGTGGATAAAAAATGGAAACTGAAAGGTCAAGTGGATGTTGCAGCGATGCCTAAAGGTTTCTTTTCATTTGAATTCTCAAATGGAGAAGATCTATCTAAATTCCTCTATGGGGGCCCTTGGATGATGGGAAAATCTTCTCTATCATTGCAAAAATGGACGATAAGCCTAGACTATAATGATAGCTTTTTCAAGGTAGCACCTGTATGGGTGCGTCTTCCAGGGATGTCATTGGAATATTGGCATGAAGACATCTTCATGATGCTTGTTGGAGTCTTTGGGCAACTCCTATCCATAGACCCTATGACAGACACAAGAACTAGACAGGTTTATGCAAGGATATGTGTGAATATTCAGCAAAATGTGGAGCTCCCCCAAGTGATTACTCTGAACTCAAAGTTGGGATGTTGGATTCAAGAGGTGGAATTTGAGTCTATGCCCTTTGCGTGTTTTACCTGCAAAAAAATGGGTCACTAGGCAAAACACTATCCTTTGAAACCCATCAAGGAAAATAAGAAAGTGCAAGACCACCCAAAAGGGATTAGAATGGAATGGAAAAAGAAAAATGACAAAATCAAACCTAATCATCAACTTCAGGAAGAAGAAACAAATCAGAAGAGTACAGAAGAGAAGAAGGAGGTTAATAAGAGGAACCAAGAAGAGAAGAACCAAAAGATTAGTGAAATTACAAAAGAGAAGAAGGAATTTACAGAGAAGGACCAAAAAGAAGGGATGTCTCAGAATGAGACTGAAAAAGCTTTGGGCGAGAACGATCATCAAGAAAAGACAAGAGAACTAAAAAATTAGAATCCATTGCCAGATGGAAATGGAGATCATCTTATATCTGAAGAGAAAGAAACTAATCCTAAGATGGAAGCTCTGATAACTCCCAACATGGTGGTCTTCAGGGGAAGGAAAGAAAATAAAGAAGATAGTCAGGAAGGGAAGGAAAACCTTCAACTTCAGATTGAGAAGGAAAATCTTAAAGGAGAGATCACTCTGACACATCCTAAAAAAAGGACTCTGTTCCAAAGGGGAAGACCTACCCCCAGGAAATAATGGGAATGGATAAATGTGTAGAGGAGGAAAAGGAAAATTCTTGGTCTATAGTGGGAAACCATAAGAAAGGGTCAGGAAAGAAAGAACAAAAATCACCACAAGAAAATATCTATGGAAAATTATCTGGAAAGAAATCAAAGCATATTATAATGGGGTATTCAAATTCTAAAATGTCCATGAAAGGGAGGGCTCAAAAACCAAGAGTTTTGACCAGAGGACAGCAGAAAGCGGATATAGGAACCCCTAAACTAGACAGAGGAAGAAAATCAGAAAAATCACAGAGAGAAGAAGAAGCAAAATAGAATATTGCTGATGGAAAATAGCTCACTATCCATCAGGTGTGTTCTTCGAATCTATCATGAAAATAATTTCTTGGAACATTAGAGGACTAAATGGTCCTCACAAACAAGATGTAGTTAGAAATCTAGTTAGAGATTCTAAATTAGACATGCTATTAATTCAAGAAACTAAGATGATGAAAGATAAAGTTGAAAAGTTCAAGTTTATGAAAAATGGAAAATGTAATGGTAGCAGCTCGGAAGGAGCATCGGGGGGCCTTGCAATCTTCTAGAATCAATCTAGTTTAGACTATCATATTCTTAAAGAAGAAAAAAATTTCCTGGCAGTAAAGGTTCAAAGTATTAAGGATAACTTTGAATGGATATTGATTAATGTCTATGCTCCTAATACGAAAAATGGTAGACTCAAACTTTGGAAAAAATTACATGATCTCAAGCAAGTCTGTAACAACCCTAACTTCCTTATAATGGGAGACTTCAATACTCCTTTGAAGCAAGAAGATAAGTTTGGAGGTTGCCTATCTCAAGCTGAAAGCAGGGAGGACCTGATGGACTTCATTACTAAGGAAGGTTTGATGGATGTTGACCTGGAAGGATTAAGCTACACTTGGTCCAACCGTAGAGTGGGAGCAGATCTAATTCAAGTTAAGCTTGATAGAGCGTTGATTAACTCGGAATGGTATACAATATTTTCTTGCTCTCTCACTTCCCTTACTAGGATTGGATCAGATCATTTCCCAATCTCATTCTCAACATCCTCTTTTTCTAGAAAAATAAATGCTCCTTTTAGATTTGAAAAAATGTGGTTGGACCACCCAGACTTGGAGAATAAAATCAGAGAATGGTGGAATATAAAAGTGGATGGCACAGCGATGTTCAAAGTAGTCAAGAAACTGGCTAATGTTAATTATAATGTCAAAATTTGGAATAAGAATGTTTATGGGGATATCTTTCAAGCTAAAAGCAAAACTCAAATGGAGCTGAAAGAAATTCAGGATGTAATTCAAAATAAGGGTTTAACAGATAATTTGAGATCTCAAGAAAATCAGGTTCTTGCGGATTACCACAACATAATAGCAAAAGAGGAGACTTTCCGGAGGCAGAGATCTAGATCTCTCTGGCTCAAATCTGGAGAAAAGAATACAAGATTCTTCCACCTTACAGCTCTTAAACATAAAGCTTCTAATAGAATTAACTCTCTATTGGCTCCTAGAGGAGTTATCACAAAGGAAGAAGATATTAGGAAGAAAATGATGGAATATTTTGCTGGCCTCCTCTCTAAAGACAAAAATCTTGGAATGGAGGATCAAAGAAAACTTCTTGAATGTATTCCAGGAACTCTGGGTTGCTAGGGTAACTCTTTTCTCAAAGCCATACCTTGGGATGCTAAAATCAAGAAGGCCATGCTCTGTTTTGAAGGAGAAAAATCCCCTAGGCTGGATGGTTTTCAGATGTTTTTCTTCCAGCACTTCTGGAAAATTACTGGTAAAAATGTGTGCTCGGCAGTTAAGGAGTTTTTTGGGTCCAAATCTATTCTTAAAGAGCTAAACTCAACTTTCATAGCTCTTATTCTGAAGAAACCAGGAGCTAACACTGTGGATGGTTTCAGACCTATAAGCCTTTGTAATTCTTTATATAAAATCATATCTAAGGTCCTTACTTCTAGAATCTTGAGTATTCTGCCTAATCTAATCTCTCCCCAACAGAAAGGTTTTGTACCGGGGAGACAGATTTTGGACTCTATTATGGTGGTTCATGAGAACATTCATTCTCTTAATGCTTTGAAAAAACAAGGTTTTATGATGAAATTAGATCTGTCGAAAGCCTATGATAGAGAGTGGATTGGGAATTTCTCCACTGTGTCTTAAGATCCTTTGGCTTTGATGAAGTTGTGATCAAACTCATAATGCAGCTGGTGACTACTGTTTCTTCTTCAATTCTTGTTAATGGGGGGTCCTCTCACTTCTTCCACCCTACTAGAGGTTTGAGGCAAGGAGATCCCATATCCCCTATTTTATTTGCTATAATGGCTGAAATTCTAGGCAGATATATCCATAGCTTAGTGATAAAAGGCCAAATCTCAGGGTTGCAACCTTCTTCTTCTTTGCTGAGATGCTCTCATGAGCAATTTGTTGATGATACAATAATGATGGGAGAAGCTTCGGTTAAAGAAGAAAGAAACATGAAAATGGCATTGAATATCTGCACTAGAGCTTCTGGTCAATTAATCAATTGGGAGAAAATCTCTCTTCTTCTGCAATAATCCTGAAGCTAGACAAAGGAAGATATCCTCCATCCTAGGCTGTCAAATAGGGAACTTCCCGTCTCCTTACTTGGGCCTTCCTCTTTGTCTCAAACCAGATGACTCATTCTGGAATATTATTATTGATAGATTTCATAAAAAACTAGTGGGATGGAAAGGAGCTACCCTTAGTCTTGCAAGGAAAGTTCAACTTCTTAAATCTTCTTTGCAAAACCTTCCAGTTTATGCTTTGAGTCTCTTTAGAATCCCTCAAAAGTTTGCTGAGATGATTAAAAAAATCCAAAGGCGCTTCTTATGATTGGGAGTCGAGGAAAAAAATAAATTTAGTCTTTTTTCTTAGGAGGTGGTCTGTAAACCCAAAAAGTGGGGAGGGTTGGGAATAAGAAGGATCAAAAACACAAACAAGGCTCTTCTGGCAAAACAATGTTGGAGAATCTTTGAAGAAGAAAAGGAGTGGAATTCTATAATTAAGAGAAAGTATTATCTTCATTCTCTCAAGGAAATGATATTCAACCCTTAGGAAGTCACAGGATCCTTTATCTGGAATAGCATTTGCAAAGGGAAAGAGCTGATTAGAAAGGGAGCAAGGTGGAAACTGGGAAATGGCAGGAAGATTAATTTTTGGAATGATAAATGGCTGGAAGGTAAATCTCTTAGAGAGAACCAGGAATGGAGGTCTGTGATTCTGGAATGCCAAGATATAGTGGGGGAAAGGGTGTCTAATTATTGGATTAATGATAAATGGGTGGATCTTGGATGCTAATCTATCTCTTATCAATGCTCAACTTAACACTTGGTTTCCGAACAACTCTTTGGATTCTCTAATCTGGGGCCCGGTATCAAATGGGAAATTCTCTATTGCCTCAGCCTCAACTCTTCTTCTCTCCTGTGCTTCTTAGCCTCTCTGCTCTCAGGTTTGGAACCCTAACCTTATTCCTAAAATTAACATGTTTTTCTGGCTTCTGGTTCAGGATAAAATCCTCACAATGGAAAATCTCTACAAAAGAGGTTTTATTATGCCAAATAGATGCTACCTTTGTCTCTCTGAAGCTGAAAACAGTAATCATCTGATGATCCACTGCCCCTATTCCAGTAAAGTTTGGGATTTAGTGTTTACATTCTTCAATGTGGACTGGGTTAAACCCAACTGTATCTATGAGATGGTTAACCAATGGTACAGTCCCCTAAAGGGAAAAGCATATAAGGAGATATGGAAATTATTATTTCCTCACTTTACCTGGAGGATCTGGAAGGAGAGGAATAACAGGGTCTTTAGAGATAAAATCTCTTCCCATATTATAGTGGCTAACCAAATATGTAGAAGTCTGGTGGAGAACTTTAATGCCTCTTCTCACATAAGTTCCAACTTCTCGAACATTCAAGAAATAATAGACTCCAAAAGTGGGAATTTCAAAAGTAATGAGATAAAGAAAAAGGATTTGAGAAGTGACACTAGATGGTCAGCTCCGCCAAATGATTGGGCTAAAGGAAATTTTGATGGAGCCGCTAAGGGGAACCCGAGAAGGGTGGGTGGGGGAGGTTGCTTAAGAGATTGGGCTGGAAATTGTCTGGGAGCAATAGCGGTCCCTTATGGAACTCAAACAAATCATGTTGCAGAAGCAATGGCAGCTCTTCACATTGTTACTTTGGCAAAGGAGAAGGGAATTTTGAAATTCTGGCTAGAGGGAGACTCCCAAAATATAATTAACTGCATAAAAGGGAAAACTAAGGCTTCTTGGACTATAGCTCACATTATTGATAAAATTAAGTCTATTTTGCTTCTCTTCCAAGAAATATTTATATCCCATGTGTTCCGGGAAGGAAACAAGGTAGTGGACAGCTTAGCAAATGTGGGAGTCTGTAGAGAGAAAATGATATCGTGGAATGGGGAAGCAGACTTAAATTTAGAGATCTTGAATCTTATCAAGTATGATAAGATAAATCATAATGAAGGCTCACTTCAAAATAGAATTAATGATGATAATGATAATTAAATTCAAATGTGTTTTTAATTGTCAGTCGAGGGTTGAGGGTATGATTGATGTAGTCATATCACATGTTTTGTGGGTAACAAATGGCCTTCTGAATCAAAGAAATCAAAAACCTGTTAGGTCTCAGTATAACCAAACTCTGTTAATCCAAAATTTTGCAACTATGGGTGGAGGACTAAAGAGGGAGGAGCCTATGGATTGTTCGAAGTGGAAATCGAAGAAAAAGGTCTGGAAGAGACTTAAGAAGGGAGGTGTCACTCAGTACATGGAGTGTTTGCACGGAGTAGACAAGGAAATCATGAAGAAATTTGTGGAAGGGTGGAGGAATGGGAAGGTTAATCTATGGGGGAAGTATTTCCAACTTACTTTGAATATCATTTCTAAAATTATTGGGCTCTCAGCTGAAGGAATGAAGTTCTATAGGGATAATAAAAGGACGGGATCTCAAGCTTTTAAAATTTTCCCGAATAATGAAGAAGAGGAAGCCCTTCTGACTAAAGGTATGGGAGATTATGTAGATATTAAAAAGATAAAAAACCACTGGGCTGATATTCTTACAGTGATGATAGAATACTTCACTTTGGATGGTCGGTATTCTAAAATTTACAATCTGCATTTTGTTTTCGCAAATCACTTTAGGCATAACAAGCTTGTGTCTTTCCCCTACTATCTACTAAGCTCTTTGAATAATAGTATTCTGGAACACAAGAAAAAGTCTTCAAACCCTGTGCTCCATGAAGGTTTTATTTTGTTAATCTCAGAGTATGTCAAAAATCAAATCCCGGATCCTATCCCTAAAAGGGTTAAAGGGAATCTGAGAAAGTTTAAGCTGGAAATGAAGAAGGAGGAACCAAAGAAGAGGACAAACATAAAGACTAAGAATAAGGTGAAAATTAGGGAAGAGAAGGAGGTGAGCCCTAATCCCTTGAAAAGTGAAGAGGAAAATACCCAGGAAGAGGATAATGAGGTAGAGCCTAAGATCAATGAGGATGACCCCAGAAAACTTAAGGTTGATGGGGTTGAAGAGACAGAGTTCTCTAACAATTCTGAGGAAGAAAGAATGGCAGAGGGCAATCTTAGTCAGATTGAGGAAGAAGAGAACAGGGAGATGGAAGAAGAAAAAGCAAAAGAGGAAAAGGAGAACAAGGAAAAAGAAACGGAGGAGACTAAGGTTAAACTTAAGGAGAATTAGACCAGAAAGAATGATAACAGGAAGAAGAAAAAACAAAAATGGTAGGGTTTGAGTCGGATGATAGAATCCCTATGAGCAAGGAGGACCACAAGACAAATCTGGAGAAGTGGATTGGAGAGGAAATGAATACTATGAAATAGCACCTTAAGGATATGCAAGATGCTATGGATCCTATCAGTTCTAAGGTGGTGGAAATGGAGAAAGAGGTGCAGACTAAGGTAAATAAAAACAACACAGAGGATGAGCTAATGGATAAGGTTAATACCCTTATTGAAGATAAGCTGAAGAAAATAAAAGCCCAAATCAGTCATAATGGCAACATGATCAGAATAATTCTCAAGCATAGTAATGAAGGGTTGAATGTTTCTATCCAAAATCTCAAAGCTCTGTATGCCTATTTGGAGATGAGTCAGCTGGAAAGAACAACTATAACAATTGATGATAACATTGAGAGCTCGGGCCCGAGCACTAGAACCTGCAGAAGCATAAAAAGGAAAATCCCTGAGATCCCTAAAGAAATGAAAGAGTTGAAGGACTCCATTGTCTTAATGGAAAATATGCAGAAAGAGGTTGAGGAAGCCTATGCAAAAATACTTTAAGCCGACCTTTCTGCTGGAAGGGTTTCTGTAGTTTTGCTGGTAGTTGTTCTGGAAGTTGTGCTGGCAGCTGTGCCTTTTTTGTCTTTCTACTATTTTTTGAGTTTGGGTTGGTTGCTTTGGTCCTGCTATTTTGTCTATAGTAGGAATTCCATGTTTGTAAGGGCTGATCTTGCTTATCTTTAGCTCTCTTTTGTTCAAGGTTTCAGGGTCCTTTCAAAACCTGATTTTACCTTAATAAAAAACAAATCAAAGAAAGTAAAGAAATGTGTGGACAGTGATAGCGACACTACAGATGATGATATGGAAGAACTTGAGGCACTTATGGAAAGAAGACTATCTAGAGGAAAAGGAAAATTCAAAGGTAAACTTCCTATCATTTATTTTTCATGTAACAAAGTTGGTCATATTGTTGCTAGATGTCCTGACAAGAATAACAAGGATGAAAGAAGAGATAGCAAGTACAAAGAAAAAGGTAAGAAATATTGCTATATAGCTAAAGAAGGTTCTGACAATGGATCTAACAATTCTGATGAAAATGATATAGAAGTTGTGTATGTTGCTATGAAAGATTATTCTGATGATGATGAGAAAATAACATTAATTTCTTATATGAGTAAAGGTGATCATTAGATTATTGATAGTGGTTGTTCACATCACATGACTGGTGATAAGGATAAATTTGAGACCTTAGATCAGTGCAATGGCAGTTATGTTAAGTTTGGTAATGATGCACCGTGTCTTGTTAAAGGGAAAGGATCAATTAGATTGACTAACAATATCATATGTGACAATATATATTGGGTTGATGATCTTAACTATAATTTATTGAGTGTTGCACAACTAAATACTTATGGTTACAGAGTTGAGTTCCATCACAAGAAGGCAAAGATCTATGATGCCACTGGAGAACTAGTTGGAAGTGGAGAGCAGACAAAAGGTAACTTGTTCTATCTAGACTTGGTTATTGAGACATGCTTTTTTGCACAATATAATGATGTTTGGTTATGGCATAAAAGGTTGTGTCATGTAAACTTTGATAACTTGGTAAGAATAAGAAAATTGAAAAAGGTTAGAGGGCTGCCTAAGTTAAAGAAACCTAAAAATGCAATGTGTAAGCAATGTCAGTTGGGAAAAATGACTAAATCTAGTTTCAAGATCAAGACTCATACTTATGAGGAAATTTTGGAATTGGTTCATACTGACCTTTGTGGTCCCATTGGTGAGAAAAGTTACTGTGGAGATAGATATTTCATTCTATTTGTTAATGATTACTCTAGGATGATGACTGTTATGTTTCTTAAAGAAAAATTTGATGCATTCCAGTTATTTAAGTGGTACTTGGAAAAAGTTGAAAAGGAGACAGGTAAAAGTCTGAAATGTTTGAGATGACCGAGGAGGTGAGTTTATTTCTAATGAGTTTAACAGATTCTGCAATGACTGAGGTATAAAAAGATAGATGTCTGTGCCTAGGACACCACCACAGAATGGTATTGCTGAAAGAAGAAATAGGTCTATCATGGACTATGACAGAACACTAATCATGGAGAAAAATGTTGCACATAAACATTGGAGAGAAGTTATGAGTACAACAGTCTATACCTTGAACAGAGTACAAGTTAAGAAAGAAAGAAATGAAGCAAAAAGCACACAGGAACCTGAAAGTTACAAATAATTTGTCTATCTAGATGAGGAAGATTCTAATGTATTACCTGAACCTGAGAATGAGGTTGTTGAGCAACAGCTAGCACCTGTCGAGTCACAGAATAAGGTTGTCAAGCAACAAGAGGTAACTGTCGAGCTATTTGATGGAGATGTCAAGACACAGAATCAAGCTGAATTAAATGATGATAATGAATCTGAAGCAAGATAAGAACCTAATCTAGAAAAGTATGTGAGGAGGCACCACAAACCTGATCAAATCATAGGATCAAAGGATTCTACAGTTATGACAAGAAGTAAGTTGAGAGATGGTACATGCTTGTTATGTGATTTTGAGCCTAAAATAGTAAAAGATGCTTTAGAGAATGA
>MU225392.1:2829024-2840331 GCA_018584345.1 Thuja plicata
TGGTACTAAGTGGGTATTCAGAAATAAGCTGAATGAACATGGAGAAGTAACAAGGAATAAAGCTAGACTGGTATGCAAGGGTTATGCACAAGAGGAAGGAATTGATTATGGAGAAACATTCACCCCAATTGCAAGGTTGGAAGGATTCAGAACCTTACTTGCATATGCAGCCTACAAAGGTTTTAAAGTTTATCAAATGGATGTTAAGTCAACATTCCTGAATGGGATATTAGAAGAAGAAGTGTACATTGAACAAGCTGGTGGATTTGTTGACCCAAACAAGAGGAACATGGTTTGCAGACTACACAAGGCACTATATGGACTGAAGCAAGCACCAAGAGCATGGTATGAGAGATTGCACAATTATCTGATAAAGATTGGATTCACAAGGACCAATGAAAACAACAATCTATATTTGAAGACAAAACAAAGTAAAGGTACTTTATTAGCTGAAATTTTTGTTGATGACATTATATTTGGTGGACAAGATGTGTTATGCCAAACATTTGCAAAAGAGATGCAAATTGAATTTGAGATGTCTATGTTTGGTGAGATTAAATTCTTTGTTGGCTTACAAAGATATCAAATGAAGAATGGTATCTATATTACTCAATAAAAATATGTCAAGGAGATACTAAAAACTTTTGGAATGGAAGAATCAAAACTAGTAAGTACACCCATGGCTACTAGACAGAAGTTAACAAAAAATGATGATACAAAAGAAGTGAATCAAACCCTTTATAGGTCAATGATTGGAAAGCTGCAATATGTTGTGCACAGTAGACCTGATATTGCTCTGGCTGTTGGAATTGTTGCAAGATTTTTTTCCAATCCCAAGGAAATTCATATGATGGCAGTAAAAAGAATTCTGAGATATTTGAAAGAAATAGATGAATATGGTCTGTATTAAAAAAAGAATGATAAGTTTGAGCTCAAAGTTTACACTAACTCTGATTGGGCTGGAAATGTGGATGACAGGAAAAGAACCACAGGCGGCGCATTTATTTTGGGAAGAGATTAGTTTCATGGACAAGTAAGAAACAAAATTGCACCTCACAATCTACGACTAAAGCTGAGTATGTGGCAGTAGCAGTTAATTGTTCTAATATTGTGTGGTTGAAGATACTACTGAAAGGTATGAAAGAAGAGATCACAAAACCAGTTGTTATATATTGTGACAACACAAGTGCCATTAATATTTCTAAGAACCCTATGACGTACTCTAAGACAAAGCATATAGCTATCAATTATCATTACTTGAGAGAGCTAGTTCAGAACAAGGAAGTGAAACTGGAATATGTGCATACTAAGGAATAGTTAGCAGACATATTTACAAAAGCACTACCCAAGGGTGCTCATGAGTATCTGCGAGGTAAATTAGGGGTGATTACCCTAACTAAGGCTAATTAGTTCAAAATGGAACTATTGCATCAAATGTTATATTCAGAATATTTGACACATTGATGCATAGGAAGTCACACTTTAGGGAGCTGCCTAAAGCTGTGAAAGAAAGACAAGGACAGAAAAGAGGATTAGTCATAAGCAAGATGATAGGAACAACATGATACAGAATTAGAATAGAATAATATGCATGATAAAGATGTCAACATCTTTGGCATTGTTGTCAAAGAGGGAGAGTTTACTATACTTAGAGAAAAAGGGAGATTTTACTGAAAGAGGGAGTCTACAGATGAACAGAAATAGAAAGATTTCAGTGTGATTACAGACACAGAGGGAGAAATGTTTTACAAGATGAGAATTAGAATGAAGCTAAAGACATTAATGAAGATTTTTTCATATCAAGGAACACATGCATACTTTTTGGATTGTATGGTAACTATGTTTGTGAAATTGTTGTTTTAATGTTTAGTGTTGCCATCAATGCCAAAGAGGGATATTATTGGAAAGCTACAATGGAAACAATTGTTGTTTTGTCATTGATGTCAAACCTTAACTGGTGAGACTATTCCTATTTGTTTGAGTACCATATCTATTGATTGTTGAAGAAGATTTGAAGGCAAAGATAACAAGAAGACTGAGTGAAATGGTTGAGTTATGGAAAATTACAAGGGTACTTGATCAGTTGGCACATTGGCAAAGTAATGTGTTGTTTATCTATAACACTAAGTTATGATGACAGTTTACTGGGAACAGTATATGCCGAGTGAATTTTGTGTCGACCGAACACCAATGTATGCTGAGAATAATTTCTAAGTGTCAACCGAGTGCTAGTAAATTACTAAGGAAAACAGTGATGACCGAGTGGAAGAACACAGTGTTGGCCGAGCAACATTATTTTGGTAATTGTTGAGATTTGAGATCTCTAGCTGACATAATTGAATTTATTGGGATATGTAAAGTTAATTAAGGATAAGCATGATTGTTCCACATTATTTAAATGCACGAGTAATCATAATTAATGCATGGATCCAAGATTTAATTAGTGATTGCTTTGGAGAAGTAAATTAAATGTAAATGACGAAAAGATCCATTGGATCTGACCTAACATAAGATCTGCGATGTTGATTAAGCAGAAAATAATTATTTTACCTAGATGAAGAGGTATAAGATAACCTTGAGGGGTTTTTTCAAGTTGTGAGATGAATGTGAAAAGTGTATGCAAGAGGATTGCATGGTTAATTGGCTAATTGGCATGATCTAGCAGAGAAGGCTGTGCAGAGAAGTAGAGAATTGTGAAAGTGATTTCTTGACAAATTTCCAAGAAGATCTAAATATTGAAATGAGAATGGAGGTCACTCAATGAATTAGCATAAGAGTTGAATTGGATCTGAATTTGCAATGTAAGTTGTAAGTATCAAATCACACATGTTGATTACTTTCTAACCATTGTATCAATCAAAATCCTTTAACCAGGTTGACCTAACTGTCATTGTATAAATCCTTTGAGCAAGGTGGAATTCAAGTGGAATGTTCTAAGTCCTCTAACAAGGCCACTCCTGACAGGGTGATTAAATCCTTTAACTAGGTCACATTTAGCAATGTGTTTTATAACCTTTAACATGGTTGGCTCCTAGCAGAGCTCACTTCAGAAGAGTGAAAACTTGGTAGCATGTTACTGGTGGTTTTTCCCAATTTGGGTTTCCACGTTAAATATTGGTGTCAACTTGTGTGAATGTTTATGTTGTGTTTTATTGTTAAGTTTTTGCAAGCTGATTACATTTGAACAGTAAACTGCATATATTATGTTGTTGCTACCGAACATATTTGAGTTGTTTAAAGTGCTATAAAGATTCAATTGGTACATCTAGACCTAAGGATAACTGATTCAACCCCCCCCCCCCCCCCCCCCCNACCCCCCCCCCCCCCACTCTCAGTTATTCTAAATTCATTCTAACAAAAACATACTATTTGGGATCAGATTGAATTGTTTGACGCTATCATGGCAGATTTTCTAGCTAATGTGGCTTTAAAGAATGGTGATTTGATTTTGAGTGGGGTGTCAATAGTGGAAGTTAAGAGTAGGCCAATTGTCCCTGATAATGTTTACAACTAGAAATTTTTTGAGGATGACCATGATATTCTCAAGTTTATTCAGTGCCTTGATAATTATGAAGACCAGCATGTAGATTGTAACTCTTTAGTTGAGGTGATTGATGGCAAGGATATTATTTTAGGAAATGATGTTGTCCAGTTGATTTATAATCAGATTCCTAAAGGGATGATAGAATTATAAGCATTGTTCAATAATCAAGATGATCATTTATAAAAAAATGAGTAGTGCTAAAATTGAGGATTTAGAGGAAGTAAATCTAGGATCAGAAACTACACCTCAAATAGTGTATATTGGAAAAGGGTTAGATTCCCATGTTATATCAAATTTGATAAAATTGTTAAGAAAACATAAGCATGTGTTTTCCTGGTCTTATGAGGACTTGAAAGCCTATAGGGATGACCTTTTTCAACATGAGATCCCACTGAAATAGGATGCTAAGCCATTTAGACAAAAGTAGAGACCAATCAACCCATTATTGGCTCCCAAAATGCAACAAGAATTGATGAAGTTAAGGGATGTAGAGATTATTCAACCCATAAGACATTCAACATGGGTCTCTAATTTAGTTCTAGTAAGCAAAAATAATGGTGATATAAGGCTTTGTGTTGATTTTAGGAACTTGAATATTGCATCTCTAAAAGATAATTACTCTTTACCTAACATGGAGGCAATGTTGCACAAAGTTATTGGTTGTGATTTATTGTCAATGATCAATGGTTTTTCAGGCTACAACCAGGTATTAGTAAAGAAATTAGAATAATTAAAACTACATTCACTACTCCATGGGGAACATATGTGTACATTAGAATGCCCTTTGGTCTTATAAATGCAGGGGCAACATTCCAGAGAGCTATGGATGTTGCATTTAAACAATTTATTGATTTATTCACGGTGATTTATCAAGATGATTTGACAACATATTCCAAGAAAGCATATGAGCATTGTGGACATTTAGAAAAGATTTTTAATAAGGCTTTTGAATATGGTGTTTCTTTAAATCCTAAAAAATGCTAGTTTGTAGTAACAAAAGGAAAATTGGTGGGACATATAGTATCAAAAGAGGGAGTAAGAATTGACCCAGAGATGATAGAAGCAATTCAGAAGGTCACTGCTCCAAAGAATGTCAAAGGGGTACAATATTTCATAGGAAATATTAATTTTGTAAGAAGATTTATTGCTAACTTTGCAGAGATTGTTAAGCCTATAATTAAGTTATTGAAAAAAGATGCAAATTTTAAATGGGATGAAGAAGCACAATTTGCTTTTGAAAAAATCAAGAAGGTACTTCAAGAAGCACCTATTTTAAGGTCTCCTGATTACAGTAAGCCATTTTAATTATTTTCTTTTGCATCTTTTCATACAATTGTTATTGTGTTACTACAAATGGATGAAGAGGATTATGAGCATCCCATTGTGTTTTTAACCAAATCCCTCCAAGCTGTAGATTTAAACTATGAGATAATGGAAAAACAAGCATATGCCTTGGTTAAAGTTGTAAAGTCATTCAGACCTTATTTGGTTTGTGCAAAAGTAATTGCATATGTACCTCATGCAGCAATTAAGGATATTCTTACTCAGTCAGAAGTTACTGGTAAATGATGTAAATGGAAAAATATGATTCAAGAATTTAATTTGGAAATCCACATTACCAAATTAGTAAGAGGATTAGGCCTAGAAAAGCTAATGATTGAAGAGAATATGGATTTGGTTCAAATAAATAATGGAAAAATACAAGATTCAACAGTGACTGGTATTGAAAGACAACCCTATTATGTTGATATCATGTACTATCTCAAAAATTCCAAGTGCCCTGAGATTATGACTAATAATAAGAAAAGAACTCTCAGGTTGCAAGCTCAAAGATACACATTAGTACAAGGAGATCTATATTGGAAAGACAAAAATGGTGTACTTTTGTTGTGTCTAGATGAGGGGTATGCTAAAAATATCCTAACAGAAATACATGCTGGTGTGTGTGGTGGACATTACTCTGCCAAAACTATTGCTCATAAGATCTTGAGGGCTGGTTATTATTGGCCTTGTTTATTCAAAGATGCCCATTCCTTTGTTAGAAAGTGTGAACCCTGTGAAATATTTTCAAACAAGATGAAGTTTTAGGCGCTCTATTTTTGAACCTTATAGTTGTTGAGGCACCTTTTCCATGTGGGGGATTTATTTCATTGGGGAGTTCTCAGAAAAATCTAGTGGTGGACATAGTTGGATATTAGTTGCTACAGATTACTTCACAAAATGGATAGAGGCAATTCCTACAAAGAAGGAAACTAGTAAGGTGGTTATTGATTTTTTGATGGAGAATGTTCTTACTAGATTTGGTGTCCCTATAAAATTGATAACAGACAATGCTATGTGTTTTAGGTCAAACAAATTTAAGGATTTATGTGATGAATATGGAATTATGATGTCATACTCTTCCCCATATCATCCCCAAGCCAATGGGAAAGCAGAATCAAGTAACAAGAGTATCTTGAAAATTCTGAAAATGACCCCAGAGAAAAATAAGAGAGCCTAGCATTCAAAGCTAAAACTTGCTTTGTGGGCTGATAGGATCACTGTGAAGAAGGCAACACGGAAATCTCCCTTTGAATTAGTGTATGGTATTCAATCTAGAATGCTTGTGAATAATTTGCTTCTAGTGTACAAGTTCATCCAGGATGAGGAGCTAGATGTTTCTGAGCCTATGCAAGAAAGAATGATGCAACTAGTAGAATTGGATGAAATTAGAAAAGACAGTCAAAAGGAAAAAATCAAGTTACAGAAAAAAATAAAGTACATGTTTGATAAAAGAGAAAATGATAGGAAGTTCCAGCCTGATGACTTGGTTCTTCAATGGAATGTCAGAGCTGAAGACAAGGGGGAGCATAAAAAATTTGAGTCATTATGGTTAGGCCCCTTTGTCATTCACCAAAATTTCGGAAAAGATTCATATTTCTTAAAGAATATAGAGGTGTGTAGCTTTGTATTTTATATACAGGTGTGTTTGTTTTCTATTGTATGTCTCCTTCTTGTTGTGTGTTTGCTTTTGTAGTAGGTTAGTTAGTTGTGGTTTGCATCCCAGAGATCTAAGGTTCTTTCTATGAACTTGCATTCAAACATCCTCAGAAAGAGCCACTGTTGGGTATATTTCCAGTTTTTGAGTTTTGCTATAAAAATTTTGGGTTCCCAATGTTATTTTTGCCTAAATATCAAAAACATATCTAGAGTACTATCAAATTTTCCTGCAGATGTTGATCTCCAAGCAATGAAAGCAATAAGAAATGTGAAACCCTAATCCCTAGGTCATTTTATCCTTGTCGTGTAAAAAACCCTACTTCGTCGCAGCTTGTTTCTAATTTATAGTTACCTTTTTTCATGTAACTTAAGTGTTTTAAGTCATGTGCCCTTTTTCATGTTTTAAGTCAGTCACTTAATCTCTTAACATTTATGAATATTCCTTTTTGTTTGGAGACTCGGCGCAAAGATTTGGTCACGTGATCTCGAAAGGTAAAGAATATGATTTGAAAGATTGGGAGATTAAATGTGAGTGGTTGATCTAAATTAGATCATGCGGTTGGTGTGAAATCTCCAGAGGAACCCATGAATTAAGAAATCATATGGCGACTTCGAGTTTCATCCAGTCGCAAAGTCTCACAAACTTACCAAGGTCAAAGCATGGTTATTATATTTTTTCAGTCGCAAGATCTCTAAAAGAACCAAGGGTTAAGTAAAGTCTTATGAGATATAGCGATAACCGTGGATGCTAAGATCAAATCTTGTGGCTGGCATTTAATCTCAAGATAAAAGTGCAGATTAGTAAAAGTTTGGGAGATTCAGTGCAGATCGTTAGATTAAGATAGAATCAAGGGTAGGTCCATGATCTTAGAAGGATTTGATGAAGTACATAAATTTTGAGAGACTTAACGCTAGTAGTTGATGGAAGTAAGTGTAGAAGTTGAGAAATCCAACTTCACAGCTCGCCAAGAACACCTGCATGCAAATACCTAATGCTGAATGGAAACCACAGAGACAGAAGCCTTGGAAAATCTCAGCGGAGTGAGAGAAAAATTACATTTCCCAAAAAGTAATGAACAATAATTACAAAAGCAGCATATAAGGTAAGAAACCCTAAAGCCAGAAAAAGCTAGGTTTGTGCATTAATAATTAATAAACATATTAATTATTATGCACCTACAAATGACAAGCTTAAGTGAATAGAATAATAGTGACCTTTAATAATTAAACCGAAGTGATTTAATTATAAATACAAATGTACTATTACTCTAACACCCCCCCTTAAGCGAAGCTCAGGAGGTACCTAACCTAGCATAGCTATGAAAGCAAAAGAAATGGGTCCCGACAACAAGGCCTGATTAGGCACCCAATACAAGGAAATTTTTATGAATTGGAGATAAAGGAGAAAACCCAGCGGGAAAAACCCCTCTCCAAAAAGAGATAAAACTCACATGCCGAAAAAACATGAAGGAAGGAAGGCCTCATCAAGACCCCCCAAGGACAACTTCCGTCACCCTAAGCATAGAATGCAACTGAAGATAGCGCAGAGATGCAAAAGGTTTGGTGAAGATGTCAGCAACCTGCACGTTAGTCGAAATGTACTGCAAAGTGAGAACACCATCCTGAATCTGCTGACGGATGAAATGCATATGAAGCTCAATGTGTTTAGTGCATTGATGCTCCACTGGGTTGTGGGAGATGTGAATAGCACTCTGATTATCACACCACAGAACAGTGGGATGATCAGGAGGGAAGCCAAACTCAGTCATCAACTGTCGAAGCCAAAGAATCTCCTGACTAGCATGCACTGCTGCTCTGTACTCAGCCTCTGTAGATGAAAGTGTGCGAGCATTCTACTTCTTGCATGACCATGTGATAGGACCAGAGCCAAGACAAAAAACAAAGTCAGAAGTAGACTTCCTATCATCAACATCACCAGCCCAATCTGAGTCAGTGTAGCCAATAATGTGAGGAGCCCTTGAAGTGTAGTGAATGCCATACATAAGTGTGCCCTGAATGTATCTCAAAACATGCTTGGCAGCTTGCCAATGACTCTCATGAGGCTCATGTGAGAACTGAGAGACTAGACCAACTGCAAAGGAGAGATCAGGATGAGTGTGTGTCAGGTATAACAAACTGCCAACCAACTACCGATACAATGTAGAATCCACTAAAGGCAAAGTGCAAGAGGTAGACAAAGTAACACCCGACTGAAAAGGTGTGGGAGCAGGCTTGCAATCAAGCATATCAAAGTGCCATAGCATGTCAAGAGCATACTTCTGCTGGTAAACAAAGATCCCAGCAGGGGACTGAACAATCTATAGACCCAGAAAGAAGTGTAATAGACCAAGGTCTATCATCTCAAACTGCTCTATCAATGTGTGCTGAACATCCTAAATCATAGAAGATGAGCTACCTATGATGAGAAGATCATCGACATATAGCACAAGGATATAAACCTCATCCTCAAGATGTTGAATGTAGACTGTAGGATCAGAATGACAATGTGTGAATCCTGTAGAAAGCAGAAAGGAGTCCATCTTCTCATACCAAGCCCGAGGGGCCTATTTGAGACCATACAAAGAACACCGAAGTCTGCAAATCAAGGAGGAATCTTGCACAAATCCCAGAGGCTACTCCATGTAAATCTCCTCAGTAAGATCACCGTGCAAGAAAGCACTCTTCAAATCCATCTGAAAAATGGGCCATCCCTGAGAGGTTGTGAGGGATAAGACAAGGCAACTAGAGTTCATCTTGGCGATAGGGGAAAATGTCTCAGTGTAATCAATACCCTCAACCTGTGAAAAACCCTTCGCAACAAGATGTGCCTTGTACTTATCTATAGAACCATCAGCAACAAACTTAGTATGATACAACCACTTGCATCACACTAAATTTCTTCCCTTAGGAAGAGAACAAAGATCCCAAGTATGATTCTTCATCAAAGAAGAATACTCCTCCTCCATAGCACTGTCCCACTTAGTATGTTCTGTCGCTGCCCCAAATGTCTGAGGATCACCACATATAGCATGACTCATAAGACTAGAACCCGCAATATGAGACCGGATGCAACAGGAAGTGGAAGGGTCACCAGCCAGAGATCCTGCAGCATCAATTGTAACACAAGCCCATCGAGGCATCTGTGGAGGATCCTATGGTGGAGGTAAATGGGGATCACCAAGATCATCATCCTCATCATCCTGAAACAAAGATGGAAGAGATGAGGGAGTAGTGGTAAGTGAAGAAGACTCTGGAAGTGGGGTATCTACTGCAGGAAGGCGCTCATCAAACTGGACATCCCATCAAAATAGGACCTCTCTGGAATCAGGATCAAATAACCTGTATACCTTAACATCCTTGCAATAGCCAACAAAAATGAGGTGTCAGCTCTTCCACTCCATCTCTCTCCTCTGAGTGTTAGGCACAAATGCCCATGCTTCACTACCAAAAACTCGAAATGAAGATACATCAGGCTTGACATGAGACCAAGCCTCCTCAGGAGTCATCTGTTGAACTGCCTTGTGAGGCATCCGATTTTGAATATAGTTGGCACAATTGACTGCCTCTGCCCAAAAAGATGAATCCATGGACCTGGACTATATCATACAATTAGCCATCTCCCAAAGTGTTTTGTTCTTTATCTCTGCCACACCATTCTGCTGAGGCGTGTAGGGCACTAAAAACTGATGCTAAAGACCATGTTCAGAGCAAAAATCCCTGAAAGCTTGGTTCACATACTCCCCCCATTATCTGTGCGTATTCGGCAAATAGAAAGACTAGATTGCTTCTCCACAAATGTCTTAAAGATGCGAAATGAATCAAAGACATCAGACTTGTACTTTAAAAAGTACACCCATGTGCACCTGGAGAAGTCATAAATGAAATTAAGCACATATCTAGCACCAGAAAAAGGAGTGGGAAATGACATGAGGTCACTATGAATCAACTCCAATGGTGCCAAAGCATGAGTAGCCCGTCCGTGAGGAAAAGGATCCCTATTTTGTATGCCAAGAACACAACCCTGACAAACCCCATCAGTGCAAGTAATCTGTGGAAGCCCAAGAACAAGTGCCTATGTTCTCATCTACTGAAGATATCTATAATTGACATGGCCCAAACGCTCATGCCAAAGTCTGCTCACTGAATCTGCATGTGCTATAAGACAGGAACCTGTGCCAGCAGAAGACTCAAATCCATCAAATCTGTATAGGCGGGATGCAGTGTCAACACTCCCAGCAGCCACAATCATGTCAGAATCATGTAAGTCCTGAATAACCACATCATGTGGTGAGAACTCAACTGTCTTACTAGAGCCAGAGTGGCAAATCTGATAGATAGACAATAGGTTCGTCAAAATGTTAGGGACAAAAAGAACATCCTGAAGAGAACCCCCAGCTAATGCAATAGAACCAAAACCCAAAACAGAAAGATGAGATGAGTTCCCAACAACAATTTGTGAAGTAGCACAAGGAGAAAGTGAGGTGACCAACTACTGAGTGTGAGTCATGTGGTGAGAGGCACCAGAATCAAGAATCCAGGTGGGCCCAGAAGTTGTAGTTCGTGCAATAAGAGCATGACCTTTCCCTACAGGGGAGGATGTGGACTGAGGAGATGAAATGTAATGCTCCTACATGGCTTCCTCTAAAGCCTCCAAATGTTTCTAGCACCTAGAAATAGGATGTCCATCCTTTCCACAAAAACTACAGGTCTCAATTGATTTCTTCTTAGTCTTGGAGGTAGACTCAGTAGACTTCGAAGAAGATTTACCCTTGGAAGGGTTAGCT
>MU225392.1:2852233-2879002 GCA_018584345.1 Thuja plicata
CTCTGTTTTCTGTATGCATGGTATGTGATTGCAATATCTTTGTTAAAGTAGTTAACGAATCTATTCAGTTGTAAGGATTTAAAAGAATTTGCATAATACTTTCCTATAGAGATTAGCGTAGGAAGCTGTTTCCGCACCTGAGTTTCCTTACATTTAATAAGACCCTGGGTGAGGCTTTTAAAGCAGAAAGAGACTTCATTAAGTTTGTAACAGATGTCAAGATCATCACAGCTTCCAGATGGGATAGGAAAAAGGAAAAATTGCAAAATATTCAAAGCTTTAATTGGCCTTCAGAGGCAAAGGTTGTAGAATGGGATGTTTGCACAAATCCCAAGAAGAAAAATATTGCATCCATTGACCTAGATGTATTGGACGAGGCATGAAGATGCACTTGGCACCTGATCTATGAGCACAAGGAGGATAGTCATCAATAAGACTAGTGTAAGTTATCCTATATTGGCAGTCACTAGGTCTCGTAATAACTACAAGAGGTTATCCAGAATATCTATAGACAAAGGTGCCAACCATCCAAGATATGGAAATCAGATTTGATTTTCTACTTGTTTTGTCTTTCCACCGCTTGAAGGTCTAATTGTAATTGTGTCTTTTAGTACCTTTAGGGTTAGGTCTAGCCATCTCAAGCTTGTTGCATCCTTAATCTTTAAGGATTCCAAGATGGATAGTACTCTATAAATAGCAAGTTGTAACTTAATGTAAGCATGGTGAAATATACAACTGCGAGGCAGACTTCTCATTCTATCTTAGTTTTCAAGCTTTTTAGTCTTTTGAATGTATTGAAGTAGCAACATATTAATAAAATATAATGGAGTTTATTATTCTATATCTTTTTTGTCTTCTTGTATTTCTGTTTATGCTCTTGTATGTTTAATTTGTATGGCATCTTAAATATACCAGTTATAAGGTAATTGCGCAATTACTTGTAAGTTTCTTTCAAGGAGGGAGTAAATCTTATGAGTGGTTACAGAGGGCTAAACATTAGTGTGAGGATTTGATACAGGGGTATGGGAATGAAAAGGTAGTTTGTAAGGCACTCTATCCAAACTACATGTTTATTTCCATTAATTAGTTTGCTGTGAATTTATATCTCATTTGACTCTTTGCCCAAGATTAGGCATTGCTCTAGGGTTTGATAAGCAGTTATTCATCATCAATATCAAAACAAACAATCATTTACTTTTATGTTATAAAGAACATACATGCTTACGTAGTTGTATTAGAGAATACAATTAAACTTGTTGATTCCTTGGAGAGTGAATCATTAGGTTAGCCTTCCTGAGTCAAGAACTCTAAAAAGAAGAAGGATGATAATCCTTGTCACACTATTGTTTTCTATTATTATGTTCATGGTCTGGCTTGTTAAGCTTTGTATTAGACTGATTCTAGTCATCTGCAAGGTGTTTTATATGTTGATAGAGTAAAGGCAATAGGAAAACCAGTGTGACCCCAGATTCACTGTTAAGTTTACTGAAAAACTGTAACTTATAGAAGGTATACCCACCCAAGTCTGTGGAGCTCAAAGAAGAAGGAGGATTAAATCTCATCAATTAGACTTTGTCTTGTTAGAATCAGGAGATGGGAGTTATAGAGTTGGTCAGTTATTGATCTATTTTGATTCTGCAAGTAAAAACACTAACAAACCTAATGTATGTCATTTCTCTTTCAATTTTGTGTTTAGGTCTCTTTTTATGCATTGCATCTTTGCTACATTTTATGCATTTAAATATATAGGTTTACCTATTTTTCATTTTGGTGAACCCAACTCTTCTTACATACTTTTGATCTTGGTAGTTAGATCTTATTTTCAAGTATTTACATCACATCTTTGATTTTTACATCTCATTAGCATTCATGGAGCTTAATCAGTTATATTGGTGTGTGATAACCCATGTTGTTACCTTTCTACTTACTTTTATTTATCAATCTCATGGGGTGAATCATACTTTATTACATTTTATGTTGTTTTTATTCCTTCATGGGATTATTTCATATGGAATTATGAGAATTTCAAATATCTTTCTTCCTTATATGACATATTTCATGACTTTTATCAATGTTTCATGTACCTTCCTTATTAAATTTTTAAGAATATGCATGGAATATGTTTATTACATAAGAGTCTTTTTTGTTTAACCTAAAGAAAAAATTGCTATAAATAATCCTAATCCTACTCGTATGGTGACTACTAATAATTATTATGGTAATCTAGCTCCTAATGATCTCATTCTAGTGAGACCTAGATGTCCCCTTCCTCAACCCATCTTAATGGATAATCTTGGAGAATTAATTTTATGTAATTCTATAGATGATCTTAAACAATCTTATTTTTATCAAAGAATTATGCATGATCCTGATGTCAAGCATTTTCTTGACGAATACTCTTGAGAGGTAACACTAAGTAGACATGAAGATCCTGCTAAAACTTCTTCGTCATCCTCATATAAAGACAGTAGAAATAGTGATTAGAATCCTAATCTCCCTGAAGAACATCCTACTACTTCTTCCATTCCTCGTTATACTAACATTTCCATAAACTGCAACATGAATCTCCTCACCCTCTAATTTAAAATATAATTATAATATGGTTATAATATCACTACTCAACAAGGCTACAATAGCTTAGGGCTTGGAATTAATGAACAAGGTATTAAGGTTCCTATAGATCCTCCTATAAAAGTCACTAGATATGATCTAGGTTTTATATCTCAAGATACCACTTTTCCTTCCTCTCATCCTTATTCTTCTTAAAAAACCTCCTCTTGACATTCCTTTACCAGCCCCATCCGTTAGCCCGCCTCATTTTGATGATTGCTTTTCCTTAGCTAAAATAATCTTTTGGAAGAATCAATTATGATCCTAAAATCCATTTTCCTTATCAATATTTTTCAAGGAATCAAAAACCTATTTATGGTGAATTTATATGTCTTTTTAATCATAGTAATACAAATTATCTTGTTGATTGTATTGAATTCATACAATTTGCTCAAGATTTGGTAGATAGATCTCTTCTTTCTTTAACAATAGATCTTATAATTTTTCTTGATATAAAAGATACACCTTAGCATATTTTCTCTCCTATTGTATTTCTCTCTATTTTGTAAATTTAGTAGCTTATATCATATGAGCTCTTTGTTTTTCATAATGTGCATTGTGAGCAACATAATAGGCCAGTGTTCTTGTCCTTCCACTGGGGGCAAGGTATCTCTCTATCTCAAATAGTCTATTATCTCTTTGTTTGTTAAATATTTTATACTTTGATGTCCTTTCATGCATGGACTTGTTTGTTTTGGGTCTTTCTCTCTAAAGGGATTGATATCCTTCTTAACAATCTCTTCCTTGCTTGGAAGTGTATATCATGTATGACTGATTTTTCTCACTAAGATTGTATAATGTGATATATTTTTCTCTTTATTCTTTTTGGTAATTACATCCTTTTTGGAATGAGATTCTTTGTTTCACGCAAGGTATATTCATCTTTGATAAAAATTAATACATGCCTTAAAGGGCATGTCTATCATAGGTGATCTTCCACTTAACAAATGAACATTATTTCTTTACAATGCGTTATTCTCCATTTTTTTACTTGTCCTTTAGAGTATGATTTCTTTTCTTGCATAAAACATGTTTGTTTGAAATTTGGATCTTCTTTTTTGGAGATTTGTTACCAACTTGATTTTTGCTTGAAAGTGCATGTTTATTATAACAAATATATCACTTAGGGTGTTCAATTTATTATATTTTCTCTTTCCTTCACATTTGGGGGGCAATAAATCATGTTTCCTTCTTCCTTTTTATAACGATCCACTTTCCTTAGTATAGTGGCATTTGTTTACCATGTGACATTCTTTCTTATATGAAAAAAATTATTTTGATTTGGGATTCTCTCTTATGCAAGAGGTGTGAATCCTTGATCACAACCTCTTCCTTATTTGTAAAAATTTGTCTATCCTAAATAAATTCCCTTACAATGGGGTTTAAAGTGTGTCATCCTCACTCCTCTTTGGGGTGTCTAATATCACGGAAGCCAGGCATATCAAACAAGCATTGGATCTTTATTCAGCAGCCTCAAATCAAAAAGTTAACCCCCTAAAGTCTAAAATCTATTTGTTTAACACTAATCAGATTGTGTCCAATAGGATTGTCAATCTTCTAGGATTTTCAGTTGACTTCCTTCCATCTGTATATCTTGGAATCCCATTCTTCATGGGGGCCAACAAAACTGGCTACTGGACACCTATCATTGATAGGATTAAAGCTAGAGTAGTAGCATGGAAATCAAGGTGGTTGTCTCTATCAAGCATAATTTTACTTATTAAAACAGTATTATCAGCTATCCCAAACTATTATTTATTAGTTCTCAAAGTGCCCCCCTCGGTAATTCAAATCATCCAAAAACTGATAAGATATTTTCTATGGACAGGAAATATGAATGGTGGGAAGAAAATTCCCTTGATCTCTCTCGAGAACATGGCATAGGTAAAGCAGTTAGGCAGAGCAGGGATACATGATCTTCAAAAATGTAATCAGGCTTTTGGGGGAAAACTAGTTTGGCAAATGTACACCAAACCACATAACATATGGTGTCAAATTATGAAAAAGAAGTACTTAGATGATACTAATCCAGCCATAATTCTCACTATGTCAGACCCCCCAAAAGGTTCAGCCATTTGGGACTTCATGATATCTTCTAGAAAAATAGTAAGTAACTACATTACTTGGGAGGTGAATAGTGGATTAACAGTCAAATACTGGCGCAACTCATGGAATGGTGCCCAACCCCTAATACAAATGGAGGATATAGAGGCCATAGTTGCTACTACAGAAAATGAATGGGGTCCTTACCTCTGTGACTATGTTTCAGCAGTATGCATATTCTCAAGAAAAGTAATATGGAAAGATCCTCATGAACTGCCATTATCTCCCCAAGGAATTCATTGTTTACAGAATATCTTTTCAGAAAAATCAGTCTATCTATCAAATTTTGAGGATAAATTGATCCGAGCTCCTGGGAAAGATGGGAACTTCACCATTAAAGAAGGATATAAACTTATCCAACAAAGGGATGCTATCACAAAACCATCTTGTGCCTACACATTCTGCTAGAATCACCTAACTCTACCCAAAGTAGGTTGCTTTGCCTGGATAGCACTAAAGAATAGAGCACTAACCAGTGATCACTTACACAGACTCAACATAGCACAACCATTCAACTATATTGTGTGTGATAGTCAACAGGAAGCCACAGATCATCTATTTCTAAATTGTCAATTTGCACAAGATTGTTGGTTTTTTGTCCTTGGAAAACTTCATTATTCCACACCTCTTCCACACAAGTTATGGGACTTATTTGATTCTTAGCCAGATTTGTATTCCTCATCCCTATTTTCTTCTATTTGGAAGTGCATTCCTGTGTTAGTAGTGTGGGCAATATCGTGGGAGACAAACAAAAGAATTTTTTGCATAACTTTGTCGCCAATCCAAATAGTGACATCAAAGATGGAAAGGTCTATATCTAAACTAGTAAATGCTAGTCACAGTAAACTTAGATATAATCTAGTCATGACAACTTGGGACTCTTCTATATTGCGTGAATGGAAAAGTATACATATACCTTTTGGCTGGAGCCACCAAACAACACCTAATAGAGCAAATAGTAGAGCTATAGTCAAATGGTTGCCGCCATCTATAGGAATTGTTAAAATAAATTTTGATGGCTCTTCCAGAGGAAACCCGGGGAATTCAGGTGCAGGAGTATGCATTTGTGATCATCTAGGCTCACTTTTAGTGATTAAGTGTTGCCCACTCCCATTCAGAAAAAATAATATGGCAGAAGCCCAGGCACTATTTGTTGGTTTAGTATTGGCTAAAACATGAGGATTTCAGCAGATTCATATAGAAGGTGACTCGTTGATTATAATCAAAGCATGTATTACTCATGTATCACACAATTGGATACTTACATATATTCTACAACAAATCTAGCAATTATTAGATTCATTTCAAGAAGTATTCATATCACATACACTGCGGGAAGGGAATGCGCTGGCAGATCATTTAGCAAATAAAGGGTGTGATGGGCATGATGAAATGTCGTTAGATCCAAATGATATCACAAAATAGGATGTAAAACTTCAAGACATTCTCATATTGGACAAGATAGAATATGACAGCCCTAATTCAAACGTGTGGATGTGAGACATTCCAAAGTGCAGCCTGCCATTTGGATTTATTATATGGTGGGTGTAAATGACAACGCATCATCTACCCACATGGCATAAGTGACGCGTATGTGAGTAAGTCTGGCAGGATGATGCTACAATGAATGTGTTATCTGTGGAGTACTTATTCAAGCATCACCCTACAATCATATGATGTCATTACTAATGAACATATCAGCCTAAGTACTATGCTCCTGCAAGTTTCGTATGGTTTCACACAGAGGTATGTGCGATTTAACTTACAAGCATCTTTATTTATAATGAGCCCTATACTGTTACACCCTCAAGCAAAGATTATGTGAGATCTGCCATAAATGTCACGAAACCTAAATGTACATTCGTGCCCTTCAAATACCCTACCCTTTAGTGCGATTGATCATTCGCTGCCTTCAAATACCCTGCACTTTGGTAAAGCTTTGTGGTTTTTGAGAAGTATCCCAGAGATGGAATATAGATTTAGCTGTGCTTTAAATTGCAAATGGAGTTTCCCTGTTGCGATACTTGTGGTAATCACCATACCAAACTCCTGCCCAGAAACTATTGGGTCTTCATATCCCCGCTATCCTCTAAACTTTTGTTCCCTAATAGAATTGATGGCCCAGAGCTTGAACAAGTGTTCATCTGCAACTCCATGCTTCATTACAGGGAAATTCATCGGGTTATTGGTGAAAATGTGCTCTCACCAAGGAAAAAAGTAGTTGTATTCCCATCGCAACTGGTATCAATCTTCCTATCCAACTTAATGGACCTACTGCAATCGGTCAAGTTAATGGTTTATATTTCCAATAAAATAGTTCGCCCTTAGTTTATTTTAGACACTCAGCTTATGGCGGCACTACAGAAGTATGAATTTTAATCAAGTAAAGCACTGATTGGTGGTCTATTTTCTCACCATGACCTGGTGATAAGCCACGAACATCTTATGGCATGTGATTGTTTTAAATGGGTGATGGAGAAAGAGAGTTATAGACTCATCAGTAACAACTTGCAGATTGTGTCCCCGGTTCTTGGGAAGGATCTCGCGGATAACATCAGAAGAGCAATGCATACGGTGTTGTATCTTTTGCTTTCACTACTTCCTCTAGTTCAGCCTCCACCATTGAACCTAGCGTTCTTCCTCCTAGTTCCTCTAAACTAGGACTAGATTTGAATGTTCCTCTCTCTCCGGTTCAATCTTCCACCATTCCCCATGTAGCTCAAAATTCGCTCGATGGTTGGAATGTAGTGTCTGCTATGGCTCCGCCGATGGGTTGGGAGCTGGCATGTGATTTCATGTAGCATTCATTCTATCTTATGGATGAATGATAGTCTTGTGAATTCAATCATTTATATTATATTATAATCGTGTATATTATGGATCTAGTGAGTTTTTGGTGTGTAGCTTGATCAAGTTTTGTATATACCCATTTAGTGGGTTTTTGAGATATTGTAACATCATGTATGGTTTCGAGATTTCCATGAGGAAACCCATATGTAATTAACCTTGTATTTTCTTTGCATGTATATGACTATGATTCTGGGGTTTCTTCCTGATTCTTCCATGGATGAGTCTTTGAATCAGTTTATATTAATATAATTGTGGTGGCTAGTCCACTTTGGCTTTAAAAAAAAAAAAAGTGTGTCATCCTTCACCAAGAATCCCTTTTTTACCTATTAATATGTTATCTTTGTCCAAGAGCTCCTCTTGAAGATAGATGTCTTGTAGCCAAGTTCTCTTCCTTTCAAGGGTCTCTTCCCACTTACAGATATCCTTTCACGATAATATATTTCCTTCAGCTAACAAGAGTCTTCCCTCTTTGCTAAGGTTATGACATACAATGTATGATTTAAGGATATATTCTTGTTGTTGGAAGTAGGTATCCTTGTGATGCAGGAGCATCTTGGGTTCATTTCAATCTTACATCAACCAAAAACATTTGATTTTTTTGTTCCTGGTCTCTGGTTGTTGTGTTTCTTTTCGCGGTCGATTTCTTCAGATCCTTTGTGGTTGTGCTCGTAGATTCAAGTTCTAGAGATCATTAGGAATCTTTTACAATGATCGCAACTCATTTTGAGTATCATGCCTAAAGTTATGCTGGATTATTTGGCTATGTTTAGAATACATTCTTCATGTTTTTGAACTGGTCTCTGCTTGAATCATTGATTGGATTTCCTTGATCATCAGTGCTTATGACTCTTTTTCCTTTGTGGCTACGTGTTTGGCCGACCTATTTGTTTGATCACTCCTTGTAATTTATTTGTTTGTTAAATATCTTTGATCAAAGGTCGGCTAGGGGTTAGTTGGTAACACGTTTGTTTCTCTTGGGAAATGTAATCTTGAGGCTGACCTGTTAGGTCGTGATCGTGTATTTAAGTTGGGTCTTGGTTCTTGTTTTAGGGGGTCTACGACAGTAAGCTTGGGTTTGAAGGGGTTGTTTTGCAGTCATAGGACAAGAAAGATAATTAGGTTTCTTTGTAATAAGCCCTTGGCATTTTTAGTTGGGCATGTTGACTACTATTGCAAAGCTTTGTAAATTATTTTACCTGTTAATGAAAAGATTACATGTGTGTTCCATACTCTAGATCTTTGCATTTTCTTCTTGAAAGCTTTGAGTTTATGCTATGTAACTCTTGTTGCAAGGCTGGATTGTTCATTTTATTGCACCCTCTCACCTTGGATATGTCAAGGAGAAGAAAGGTTTATTAGGGCTCTTACTAGGGTTAATAACACACCACATTTTAATCCACTGGAATATTATGGTCGATTGGATGCATATGAGTTATTGGATTGGATCTCAGTTATGGACAAGTATTTTGATTTTGAAGGTACTGGTGAAGATAAGAAGGTAAATTATGTGTGTACTAAGTTAAGGGGTCATGCTTCACTTTGGTGGGATCATTTATAGAATGATAGGAGTAGAGGTAAAGATAAGATCAAATCTTGGGATAGGATGGTGAACAAGATGAAAGAAAATTTCTTACTCTCTGATTATCAGGTCATCTTGATCAAAAGATTACATAATTTGAGACAAAAGGATATGAATGTGAAACAATACATCAAGGATTTCTACAAGATGGATATCATATCTAGCTTTAAAGAAGATGAAGTAGAGATAATTGCAAGATACCTGAATGGTTTGAGGATGTCAATACAAGAGGGGCTTAGTATGATCAACATTGGGAATGTGGAAGATTCTTACCAGTATGCCCTAAAGGCTGAAGACAAGATGAATAGAAGACAATAACAAAGACAAAGAGGAAATGGAGGAAGATCCCAGAGAGGTAGAGGTGGTAGATTGGTTGGTGAATCCTAAAAAGGGGAGATAGAGGAGAAGACTCCTGAAAGGAATTCTTACAAAGGTGGTTACATGAATGAGGGCTATTGAAGATAAAAGGGTGTTTAAGGGAACTTGTTTAAAGTATGGTGGAGAAGGTCATAGGGCCTTTGAGTGAAAACAAGGTGGATCTAAAAGAAGAATAGAAAGAAAGACAAGGACATCTCTTTTGGAAGAAGAGGGATCTTATGAATCGGTTAACAATAATCAGGCTGAAAAGGGAGAAACATTGATCATGAGGAGAACCTTGTACCATGTTGAAAAGATGTAGAATCCTTGGCAAAGAAAGAACCTATTCCTAACAAGATGTCTTGGTGGTAGTAAGGTATGTAAAGTTGTTATTGATGGTGGTAGTTCTAAGAATTTTCATCTGAGAAAATGGTAGGCAAGTTCCAGTTGCAAATATTGAAACATTCTAAACCCTATGATATTGTATGGATAAAAGATGATCACAAGGTGTTGGTAAGTGAACAATGTTGGGTTAAGTTGAAAATAGGGAAATATCATGATGAAGTATTGTGTGATATAATTCCTATGGATGTATGTCATGTATTGTTGGGTAGACCTTGGCAGTATGATAGACAAGTTATACATCATGATGGGAGAAGAAATACATATACTTTTATGGATAATGGTATGAAATACCTTTGGAGGAATCTTTTAAAGGGGAAATTTATACCGGTGCAATAATTTTCATGGTTGATGGAAGGAAATCCTTGGAAGTGACGAGACATGAGAATGTTTGTTTTTCTATTATTCCAAAGAAGACTGTAGATATAGATATGAGTGGTAAATACCCTAAAGAGATAGGACATGTTGGATGAGTATACAAATATGATTTAAGATAATGTACCTGATGGTTTTCCATCGGTTAGGAGTATTAGTCATTGCATGGAATTAATTCATGGAGTTAGTTTTCCTAATAAAGTAGCTCATCGGTTGACACCAACAGAGAATGAGGGTTTGAATAGACAAGTACATAAGTTTTTGTAGAAAGGATTAATCAGAGAAAGTTCGAGCCCTTGTGCAGTGCCTACAATATAGGCACCTAAGAAGTATTGATAGGGGAGGATGTGTACAGATTCTAGATCAATAAACAAGATTACTATCAAGTATTGGTTTCCTTTACCTAGGATTGATGACATAATGGATTGCTTGAGTGGAGCTAATTATTTCAAAAATACTGATTTGAAGAGTGGTTACCATCATATTAGAATAAGAGAAGGTGATGAGTGGAAGATTACTTTTAAGACTAAAGAAGGTTTGTATGAGTGGTTCGTAATGCATTTTGGTTTGTCCACTGCACCAAGTACTTTCATGAGGCTGATAAACAAAGTGTTGAAGGAATTTTTGGATAAATTTTTCATAGTTTATTTGGATGATATCCTTATTTTGAGTAAGACAAAAGAGGAACACTTTTTTCATGTAAGGAAAGTATTGCATAGGTTAAGAGAGGAGAAGTTGCTAAAATTTTGGAAGAAGTGTACTTTTATGAAGAATGAACTTGTATACCTTTGATTTGTAATTTCTACCAAAGGATTAAAGATGGATCCTGAGAAGGTTAGAGAAATTGTCGAATAGCCTAAACCTGAAAGTGTTAGTGAGGTAAGATCATTTCATGGCTTGGAAATTTTTTATAGGAAGTTCATTAGGAATTTTAGTTTTGTTTGCAATGTTATGAATGAGACAATGAGGGGAGATAAGAAGGAATTCAAATGGACACATGGAGCACAAAGAAGCTTTTATTTGTTGAAGCAAAAGGTAAATGAGAAACCTGTGTTAGCACTACCAGATTTTAGTAAGGTATTTCAAGTAGACTATGATGCTAGTGGAAGTGCAATCAGAGCACTACTGAGTCAAGAAGGCAGATTGGTTTCTTACTCTTTTGGGTCCACAACACACACCCCATTTTGACCACTTGGCCATGGTACCCCCCTTCTTTTTTGGTTTGTTGCCCCCTTTTTGGGTCCTGCTTTCTTGTTCTGGTGCTTTATTTGAGAAAAGCCCTTTTCTAAGCACGTTTTTTTCAAAATTTCAACCTTTTGGCCTTTCAGTTTCCTTAGGAACTCTGAAAGTCCAAAAAACTAAAAGTTTGAAGTCACATGGATGAGGAAATTCTTTGACTTTCAGCCTCCAAAGCCCCGACGACGCGTGACTCATGGGCTTTGGACTTTTGACCTCCTAAAGTTTGAAACCTAACGATGACATCATCAGCTCCTAACCGCCTATAAAGAAGCCGAGGGTTAGTTTTTTTTCTCATTCTATGTTTTCTTCCTTAGAGCTTTATTTTGTCTTGGTCTTCAGAGTGTGACTTTCAAGATCTTGTCTTGTTGTGTTTGTTGTGCGCGCCCTCGCTGTCTTTGATTTGGTCCTGGTTGTCTTCTCCTTCCCCTGTGTTGTGTAGGTAGGGTCTTCTCTTGTCTTCTTGTTTTTCAGTTTTCTTGCATTTTGCTTCTTAGGTTTTTTTGTTTAGGTCAGGCTCTAGGTTTAGGGTTCTTATCTTTTCTTGTTTTCTTGTAGGTTTCTTGGTAGCCCCCCTTTTTGAGTTAGGTCTAGGGTTTTTTTGAGGGATTTGTCTCTCAATGGTTTGCGGTCCTAGAATTTAGGCCTCCGAAAGGCTGAAAGGATCATCAACAACTCAGCAAAATCAACAAAATAGTTAAGTCCAAGTGACTGACTTGTCAGACTTTTGGACACCGAAGACTCTCCTCAAACCTTCATATGCCAAAATATTGACAACAACACTGGCCCAACTCCTTTCTCTCTTTTTCACTTTAGGCCCCCAAAATTATTCCATCCTTCGTACTCCAAAACACTGAAACTCATCTTCCAAGCACCCCCTTAACAAAATTTTCACCTTTTTGCACTTTCAACCTCCGAGTTCTGTCTTATCCTTCGCATGTCGAAGCACCAAAATTGACCTTCAATAAGTCCCCATCTTTCAAACTTTCAACCTTTTGGGAGCCTATCGTGTCTTCGGTATTTGAAGGTCCAAATGGCCAAAAATCACATAAAAGTTGTTCTTTAGTGGTTTCAAGCTACTGGGCATGACTCTCTGGGTTTTTTCTTCTATTTTTGCTTGCCTTTAGGTAATTTTTTTCAATAAAGTTTACTGATAGTTGCATGTTTCCTTACAGAATGCTAGAAAAGATTGTTGGATCACCAATGGAGTACTTATTCAAAGGGTACCACATAGCCTCAAAGGTTGGGAACCACCACAGTGAGATCACTGATATCGACATTGGAAATGTTTATTGGAATGTGTCTCTAACTAGATATGCTAACCCCAACGAGAGATCAGCTGACTGCACTACTCTAGTGCTTTCGAGTTTGGCCAATGCTACCATGCACCTAGTGTCTGTCCTATCTTCTGATCTTATCATGACTCTCAGACAACATTACATCCCAGATGAGAGGGTGGTAAAGAATAGGGCAGGGGATATTGTCCTTGATATCAGGCCAGACAATATTGAAGATGTCTTCCACTTAGCAAAAGGGGTTGAAAAATTCTATGACTTTTCAGTCAGTAAAGGTTTAAATGGTTCAAAAATAACATGTTGGATGCTTATAAGATCATGAACAGAGTATACTTGATTCAACCCCTTCCCAAGAATAAGCTAGAAATGATAGACATGAGAAGAGGGTACCTAAAAGATGATATCCAGGCACCAGTTACAATGCTCAGCCGGTTATATGGGTTGCCTCAATCTATTCAAATTGAACACTAGATGATTGTATTGATTGAAAGGATCAAAGGGAGAAGAGATAGGTTTGACTAGGCCACCATCTTAAGAGACACCATGGATGAGAAGTTCATTGTAGTAAAGCACAACACCCATTTCTATATGACTTCATATATTGTCTACTTGTTAGCAGCTAGGGAAAAATACCCGAGGTTGGTTAAGAGAGGGGCTTTTGGGAAACCAAATGCATGTTCATTCACTATGTATCCTCAACTAATGTGGAAGGAAAAGATGGACGACAATAGCCCCAATTAAAATATTTTTAATGAAGCTTTCATATTTGTGATTATCCGCTCCATTGAAGTCGATTGTGCAAAGAGAGTCTTCGAGGAGGCAGCTGCTAAAGTGAGGGCAATAGGAGCCTTCAACATTTAATTCAAGACTTTCACATATATCAGAGTGGTAGGTTGTACTCTCACCCCAAAGAAGCTTCCCAAGTATCCTTTTGATAGAGTAATTATTTTAAAAATGGCAAGACAACTTTATGATGCTTATGAGCATATCAAACACAAGAAGAAGCACTGCTAGGATTTTTACTTGTCAATCAGTCTCCATTCCCTGTAGGATATGAAGGTCTGCAAGTCTCTTGTATTTGAGTGGGATGAATGTTCCTTATAATCTCTTGGACTGATTAGGACCAGGTTTGACCCCATTGATACCTACAACCACATCATGGGCAGGCATTATGTTCATGAGCCTCATCTGGAGGATCACTCGATGAACTGTGTGGATGACTATGAAGTTGAGATTTGGGACTACTGCCAAATGTCCCTGGAATTAGCATAGTTTTCCCTAGATCTCAACATTCCACCCAAGGCATGGGAAATGGAGATAAAGGATGTGTTGTATCCTATATATAATGAAGATAAAATATACACAAGAGTCATCCTAAATGTAGAAGTGGACAAGGAAGAGAATAATAGTATTGAGTTCAAAGCTAGGCATGTGGTTAAACTACCAAGAATTAGATTAAAAGGCCATTCAAAATGGACCCCTTACCGATGAAACAATAGTTGAACCCACCATCTAAAGGGGATAAACAATGGGCGAAAGGGTAGCAATGCCCAATTTCAAAGAGGCAGCACCCCAGAAATCAGAAACAATGTACATGCATGAACACTCCGTAGCATATGGCTCAAATCCAAAGAATAAGCCACTAAAGACAAGGATGACTAGGAGATATCTCCATCCCCGAATTAGTCACAGGCTACTCAAGGGTGGGCTCCTACTATAAGTCAATCTCCTACTATAAATTCCACAGAACAAAAGATTTCCCAAGACGAAAGGAGAAGAGTGTACAAAAGGAAGATATCCTCTATATCTCCAAGGTTGTAAACTTTGCAAGAAGAAGAAAAAGAGGAAGAAGAAGAAGAAGAGAATATACCCTTGAAGAGAAGAACATGATCAGGGACAACTACTCTCAAAAGAAAAGATCCAAAAGAGGATGTCCCGATCAATGCAGGAACAAGGGCACAAGAGGAACAAGGAGATCCCAATGATTCCCTTGGTCCTGATGAGTTTTATATCTCCAACTTTTAGAATCTTGCAGGATTCAAGGACCCGATTATAAACCCACTTAATCATATTACAAAACAAAATATAGAGGGAAAAATACCATTGGCCCCACTGGTTACTCTTACTCCTGCTCCATCCCAATTTACTATACCCAGGGTTGACAAGCCGCTCACTAGATTTGATTCAAGGAGAAACATGGATATAGAGATGTCTTCATCCACCATAGATTCTATAGACACAGACAAGGAGGTAGAGGTACAAGCTACCCCAGGGCTTCCATATTTTCAAGCATCACAAACATATCAAAGGGAACCACGTAAGGACACACTCATAGGTGAGCAGGTTGAGAAAGATAGGGATGCAGGGCATAGTTCAGAGAAAAGAAAGAGAAATGCCTCAATGATGTCTAGGTGCAGACTATGATGAGATACAAGAAATAGTACAAAGGCTCTGAGATACCCATCCAGACATCCTCCTAAACTGACTAAGTATCTAGTTTTTGACTTAGTCAAATTTTACAGTGGATATTTTAACACTTACCCATTTTCTCAGGGGTAGTTTTTTGGCCTTTCGGCCTCCAAAAGTCCAAAATTTTGGGGGTCTTCAAGGATCTGTACTTAGCCATTTTTCAGCCTTCCAAATTTTGGAGCAAAGGTCAAGGTCTAAAATTTTTGGGTCATTATGACGTGAGGGAAATTTTCATGAAGGATTTGTCCCATATCAAATAACCAAAAAGATATACCACCATTACCGAACCAAGGATTACCATCCACAATATTTGTTTCCATATAATACTACATAAGATAGATCAATTTTGTTCATCACTCAGAGCATAACCAACTAATAAACCAGTTTTGATATCAATGACACCGATGCCAATAATAATATCTTAACAATCTCCCCCTTTGGCATTGATGACAAAACAAAAAACAAAAAATTACAAAAATTGTTCAAAGCATCCAAAACCCTTAACCCCCCCTAAGTTAAGTAGTTCCATTTTTAGTTCATTTTTTCTTCTTCATTCTCTCTCTCTTTTTGCCAACAATGGAAAAGGGCCACATCATCAAATCAAATCAAATTAAAATAAAATATTTTACAAGAAATTTTTTCTTGTATCTTTCTTTTATAATTGGAATACTCCACTTCGAATCCACTACAACAGAAGCCATCCAAGCACACAAACTGTCATGTAGAACTAGTGAATCAAATGACGATGATTAGTCAAGAGACCAATATTAATGTTGATGTTCCTTTGCATCAGAAAAAATTCTAGAAAGATATTCTAACTAGATCTCAACCAAATCGTTCACCAACTAGAAAGTCTTCACTAAATCTTTCCTCTATCTCTAAACATAGAACAACTCTTCTTGCGACTCACCAACTCTAATTATTTTCTTAGCACTTTTTTCCTTAAAGAAATCATAACAATTTAGATTCAATACTTTCAATTTTGCTTCTAAAATTATCAATAGCCGCAGGCCACCAGAGACAATACCAATATATATCAGATATCTCCTTGAAACATTATTTTGTTTAAATAATAAATTTTGATAACCTATGTTCAACATTAGCACATTTTTATGAATATTCTTGCAACAACCTTTCCTCGACAACTCTCATTAGATGAACCAGTAACACATTAAAAACATCATAAACACCAATGCCTTTATTGAGAGAATTTTCCATCAATGCATTTTAAATTTTAATCTTGCTATTCGAAGAGCAAGCACACCACATCTCACCTATCCTGCTTGAGTCTACTTCTTCGAACATTGTCTGATTAATCTCTGAATCAACAAAGCCTGATTTAGATGGAGATACATTATCCTTTTCTTCCTTCACTTCTTCTTCCTTTGATAAAGTTATAATTTCCTTTCATTGTGCACTGGTCTTCCTTTTCTTAGGTTTCGAAGGGGAACCACTGAGCATAATCTCCAAATCCTCTTACCAGAGGAGTAGCCCTCCTCAATATAGCCAATAGGTACAACACCAAACATAGTTACACCAGAGCACAAATTCATCTGCAAAGATATGAAATAAGCTTTACATGCTTCTGTATTATCTTCCAAATTTCCCAAGTAACTATAAATCTATTTTTCGTCAGGGATATTGGGAAACTATTCCATATTTTCTCTACCTAGTAGCAATCCTAGAAACTAAAATACCAGACACATAACTAGAGATGAAAACTGGAAGGTATAGCCTTTAGCTAATGACATACTGATATTTTCAAATAAATTTTTTGACAACAAATTACACAAATCAAAGTGCATGTTTTCCTTAACCATCTTGTGCACCAAATACACAAAAAAAGCAGATGTAACATCTTCACAATTGCGAAAATAGATTTTATAAGTAATGTCATACACAACATACCTTACAACTAGATTGACAAGGGTATTAATCAATAGAGCATGGGGGTCTTTGTCGATGTCAGTAAGCTCCTGCACTTCATTATACTTCACTATCCTCTTTCCTGGAATATTTCCAACACTGCACACACCAATAATCACCTTAATTACCTCATTTGTATTTGCATAGGGTTTGTCCAATACCAAGTTTCCATCCTTGAATCGAATCACCAAGAATACACTCGACTCCTTTGCAAACCAGGGAAATTCTCCCCAAATTTCCATACCCAGAGTACAAACGCGTTGCAATTCATCTTTCTTCAACTTTATTTGCCTTATTTTTCCATGATCAAATTCTTCCATTTCAACTCTTTTCAGAATCTGTGGAATATCATCGTTGGATTTATGAATAACCAAACCGGATTCCATTTTAGTATTTTAATTTTTGCCTTCTCAACACTATAGCTCTTCAATTCTCTATTTTCTTCTTCGATGAATGTGACATGATTCGAAAAAATTTGCCAGTTATATCCTTAATTGTTCATGATTATTTCTTACCAAAAAGCACAAAATGATGCCCACAAATGTACCAAATTTCTACCTATCATCTCAAACTTAATTGCTCCAAAAACACACAATACTTAATTTTGGAGAGGGGGAACTGATAGATTAAGCTTTGTAATCCTTCCCCTAGGTCAAGGCGGTTGGCTTAGTTACCCAAAGAGATAACATCAAAATCTAGTATCATAGTTGGAATTCCTCCACTTGATTCTTTATTCCTCCATACCATTACTGTCTTCTGAGATTCTCCTAAAAGTGTAACATCCTTCTCAATTCTAGACTTTCCTGAAGATGTAACATATCTTCATGTGTTAGCATAATGACTGAACTGACCACACTTAAAACCCTTTCCATTCCTCTTCACCGATTGCATCCTATATTTGTAGTGATTAGCCTTGTGACCATAGTTATGACATACATAATAATTACGATGAAAGATATTAATCATTCTATTCATCTTAATTGGATTAGATACTTAACTTTTGCATTGTTTTTCCTTGTGACCAAACTCGTGACACTTAAAACATTAAATATTCTGATAATTTTGCTCTTATATTCCACAACCTTATGTCCAAAATTCTTGCATAGAAAACAATAAACATTAAATGATAAATACCTTTGAGCACTTGGTTATTTTACTGGAGGCTTCTTCTCCAATGCACCATTGTTCCAAATCTTGCTTGTATCTTCAGATTTAGCTTTAGCTTCAACTACTTTGTCTTCACCCTTGATGTTATGATTCAAGTTTTCACTGGTGAACCCAAGACCTTTTTTTCCTTGTGGATTTTCTACATAGACAAAATTGTTCTAGAATAGTGCTGCTCTCACACACCTTTACTATAGATTTCAATATCTTTAGTTCTTGATCTAGCTTTGCATTCTCTTCTACTTTATGTTTGATGATATCTTTGAGACTTTCCTTGACCTTTTTGTAGTCCGCCAAGTGTAACTTCAGATTTACAACATTCTCCTTTGACTCCTTCAACTCTTGACTAGCTTCTTGGTGTCTTGCCATAAAATTCTGAATTTGCTCCCTTAGCTTACAAATACAAATGTTAGCTTCCTTGAGATTTTCCTTTAGTTCTTCATGTTCAAATTCTATGCATTTAATGTCATCCAACATTATCTTCACTTCTTCATCTAAATAGAATTCTCCAGCCATCTGTTTAACCAACCAAGATCTCCCTCAAGTGTTTAGGCTCTATCTACAAGGGACCAAGCTCCGATACCAATTGTTGAAAAACCTCAGATAACTGAGAGGAGGGGGGGGTAATCAGTTAGCCCAAAATAATTTAAATACAACACATGCATGGATTCAGTTCGGGTGAATACCCTGTCACTATCAGTAGTAGATCCAAACCAAGATCTTCTACTAGTCTTGAATACACTTCTGCGAAACCTTTATGATACCACATTTATTCTGTCATCAGTATTGTCCTTCACACTTCTTATTTGGTTCGTACACTTCACTACATAGTCATACTCACACATACCATCTTGAACATTCACACTTTATACTTACATACCTTCAAATCCAAAATATGTTCTCTCTATATATACATATCCAATGAACTTACAAACATATGTTAGCCTAGAAAAACACGCGGGCTTGAATACAAGATAAAATATCAATAAAGATTTGCACGCTAGCACTAGACCTAAAGAATAGGTTGCACATATGAGAAATACATACCATGCTACCATAGGACCCAACGATAGATCTTACATAAGGTAACCATGTTAAATAGCTTAAGAACCAAAAAATAAATATATTTTGGGGCCGATGAGAACTCCACAACCAAGACCATGTCTTGATCCCACAAAATTCAAAACTAACCGAAGAGTAGCACTGTGAAGCAATGATACAAAGATAAAAATACAACTGTTGTACCAAAATTCTTGACATACTGCAAGAATGACCAGATAACAAAGGATACTGGGGCATGGACATTAAGGAAGACAAAGGATCACATGAAGACATCAAGGAACCATGAAGATGACATGAAGCCGTTGAAGGCAAATATGATAAATTATAATGTATTAAAGCCCATTGTGACATTTAGGGGCAATACATGTAATAAGTTTGTAATTGGTCCTAAAGGTCTTGGTAAAGACCTTAGGACTAAATCATGAATGTAATAGAAAATTGGGATTTGGGGAATCTAGGAGAGATTAGTAATGTTTAATAAGGTGTTTGAAACCCCTATGAGTCAATGGTTTTTGATTTAAGGTGGAAACAAGCTATTTTGTTGAATTTAAAAATTCAAATATTTAAACTCTATGGCTAGTTAAGGCTTTTGGAGGGAAAGTGATTTTAAGGGTTTTTTAGTGTTTAACAAACCTTCCAATCAATCCAAATTGGTTGAGGAACTTGGGAGGAGGTCTATAAAGAAGAATATATTCACTGTACAACATAGTGAATGTCTGTGTACGAACTGCAATAAGGATTCTCAATAAAACTCATAATTTTTGCATATTTCCATTTTTCATTGCATGATTTGGAATTCATAGTGATTCTATTACATTGAGAACATTTAAATTATTGTTTAAATCAATTTTGAATGCTCTGAGAATCTATTGGTTTCAGTCTTTAATCATATAGTGCTTACAGTCCTTTAATTCATTGTTTTTCTTGTAACCATTTTGATTTTGCAAGTAAGGATGACCATTCCATGAATGTTTTTGATTCGTTTCTCATGGAATGGTTATGATTTAACATTTATATTACAAATATAACATTAAAAGGTGCAGATGAAGTTAGAGAAGTGGGTGATCACCGAGTGATTGAGTGGAAATTTGATGAATTTGCTTGCTAGGGTGTAGCAGCAGGAGGTTTGCCTTAATGAGGGGGCTATTTTATTGGATATTGTGTATTTCCATGTCAAATAAATGGTTAGGAACCTTGTTTGGGGTCCTAGAAGTGAGTGGAAGAGTTAAAACTAGAAGGCCCTAGTTTTTGGAGCAATTTAAGGAGGGTATGGTGGATACAATATTTAAACAAGCCATAGAAGAAAACTAATGGAATATTATTTTGTTTTATGACATATCTAGTGATTTTATAAAGTTACATTGTCTTGGGTTAAGTCCTTCTTGTAGTTCCTTTGTAAATGGAGGCCTAATTGGGGGTTTGGACTAGTGGAAACAACAAAGTTTGAGAGATACTTTCGAAAAAAACAATACTTCATCGTGACATATGTTGTCTAAGATGAAAATGGGTTTCTGAATCTATACTTTGTTTTGTGGATGTTTTGGGAAAGCCAAAAGTTAAGTTGACTGTACTTGCTTAATAGGCTACAAGGATTGAGGGCTTATAAGTTGGATTGGTGGTAAGATCTCGGGGTGAAACTTCAAGAACCAGTTGATCATTGTTGGAGAATTTTTTTGAGTAATATTGAACCCTTGGGATTAGTAAGGGAGTGGGGGAAGTCAGATTGATAGGTTGAAAGCATATTGGCACTTGGGGTCATTGGGTGAAGAACACCTTAGAGGACCAAACATAATTAGTTTCACACCAAATCACCATGTACCTCTGCATAAATTGGTATGAGAGATCACAAGTAGATATTTGTGGGAGTTAGGAGAAAATAAAGTTTGAAGGTATGACACCTAAGAATCAAATGGCGAGGGATATAGAGGAATTGAGGAAATCCCTTGAGAATAAGAAGAGGGAAAAGAGAGATTTAGAAGCAACCAAGGAAATAAAATAAAGATAGTTAAGATGGGAGAGATTACAACTAATAGAGAGGATAGAAGCATTGGAAAGGGAGAGAAGAGAACCTAGGAGAGAAGAAGTTCATGAAGAAAACCATGAAGGAGAAGAAGAGTTCAATGAGGAACAAGCAAATAGGGGCCATAGGGAAGAAAATGATCCTGAGGAGAGGAGGTTCATGAGACTGATTAGACCAGTACAAGGAAATGGTGGAAAGGAGCATGTTGATTCACCAATCTACCAAGGAAGGATGGATACTGAAGTTCTTGGATGGGTACAACCACTTGAGAATTACTTTGATCTTGAGGATGTAGAAGAGGATAAGAAGGTGAAGTTGGTGAAGGCAAGGTTAAGGGGAAAAACCCTTACATGGTAGATTAACATTCAAAATGAAAGGATAATAAGGGGGTTGAATACAATCTTAAATTGGGAGAGGATGAAGACTATGGTGAAGATTCAATTCTTTCCATCTGATTAGGCAATACATATCAAGATGAGAAGGAACAACTTGAAGCAAAGGGACATGGATATTCTGTCCTACATTGAGAAATTTCATACCCTGAGCAGTAAGGGAGGGGTAGAAGATGAGGATGAGAAGGTGGCCAGATACATCACTGGCCTAAGGTACAACATACATGATGAGATAGGGTTGAATGTGCCAAGGACCCTAGGAGAATGCTTTCAACTAATAGTTAGAGCAGATGAGAAGATGAAGAGAAAGAATGAGAGACAAAGCAATAGAGGAGGATGATCCATGAGAGGAAGAGGTGGCAGAACAAATGTAAATTTTCAGAGCAGTTTTGAAAAAATAAGGGTAAGGAATCCACATCAGATCAGAGAGGAGGATACAACCATATAGGTGGCAGATTTGGAGGAGGAAGAGGAAATGGTGTCTTAACATGTAGGTGTTTTCATTGCAATGAAGTGGGGCATCAATCCTTCAAATGTCCTAAGTGGAATAAACAAGAAGAGAACAAAGAAAGGAGAGCACATATCATACAATAAGAAGAAGAGAAGAGTGAATCTACATTGGTTTATCCAAAGGTAGGAGAATGTCTTCTAATGGGAAGAGGAAAACCAATACAACCAGCACTACAAATGAGTATATTTAGAACCAATTGTTTGACAAAGGGTAAGGTATGCAAACTCATAATTGATTCTGGTGCACATAGTAACTTAGTTGCTTATGAAGTTCTCAATAAGTGTGTATCAAAATCTTTTGGTTAAAGAGCAAGTTTATATTGATTTTTCAATTGGTGCATATCAAGATAATGTTTTTGTGTGATGTCATAAATATGAGTTGTGGACATATGATTTTAGGGAGACCATGACAATGGGCTAGAAGAACTATACATGATGGATACCTAAATACTTACATTGTGCATAAGGGTAACAAGAAGTATGAGTTACAACCTTTGGTTGGTAAGGTTAAGGGGAACATTATTATGTGTTTTGGAGATCAGATTGTGCAGGGTCAGAGCAAGCATGATACTGGTTGGAAGGTGGATGCAAATTGGCAATAATCTAAAGGGAAGGAGAGTCCTAGTGATGTAGGGTTTTGGGACTTGCAATGTGTGCAAGTGGGGACTATTAGTTGTCCTATTGTAGAGAAGGCGAAGAGTGAAGGAATTGAGAAGTTGCAGAGGCAACAAATGAAGGAGATAGGGACGGGGATACAGTCCCATCACAATCAATATTGTCCTAGAAGAGGACATCTTAATCAATGTTTTATTTATAAAAAAATGTGTGATGTGAACACAAGTTGGAGGGGAAAAAAATAGGCGACTTTGGGAGACTATTGGGTCTCTAAAAGGAATATGAAACCGAAGCAAGATCAGATTGTTGGATGGAAGACACTATCCGATTCTTGGGACAAGAATTATTACATTGTTGGCGAGTATGGTGTAGGGGAACTAAGGAAGACAGAGGATCACATGAAGACATCAAAGAACCATGAAGATGGTACAAATCCATTAAAGGAAAATATGATAAATTATATTGTATTAAAGGCCATTATGGCATTTAGGGGCAATAAATGTAATAAGTTTATAATTGGTCCTGAAGGTCCTGGTAATGACCCTAGGACTAAATCGTGTATGTAAATAGTAAATTGGGATCTGGGGAGTATAGGAGAGATTAGTAATGTTTAATAAGGTGTTTGAAACCCTTAGGAGTCAATGGTTTTTTATTTAAGGTATAAACAAGCCATTTTGTTGAATTTGAAAATTCAAATATTTAAACTCTACGACTAGTTAAGGCTTTTGGAGGGAAATTGGTTTTAAGGGTTTTTTAGTGTTTAACAAACCTTCCAACTGATCCAAACTGGTTGAGGAACTTGGGAGGAGGTCTATGAAGAAGAATATCTTCATTGTATGACATAGTGAATGCCTGTGTACGGACTGCAATAAGAATTCTCAATAAAACTCTTTTTTTTTGCATATTTCCATATTTCATTGCATGATTTGGAATTCATAGTGATTCTATTGTGTTTCTAATGCATTGAGAATATTTAAATTATTGTTTAAATCAATTTTTGAATGCTGTGAGAATCCATTGGTTTCAATCTTTAATCATGTAGTGCTGAGATTCCTTTAATTCATTATTTTTCTTGTGACAGTTTTGATTTTGCAAGTAAGGATGACCATTCCATGAATGTTTCTGATCTATTTCTCATGGAATGGTTATGATTTAACATGTATATTACAAATATAACATGAAAATGTGCAGATGAAGTCAGAGATGTGGGTGATCACCGAGTGATTGAGTGTAAGTTTGATGAATTTGCTTGCTAGGGTGTAGCAGCAAGAGTTTTGCCTTAATGAGGGGGGATATTTTCTTGGATATTGTGCATTTCCATGTCAAATAAATGGTGAGGAACCTTGGTTGGGGTCCTAGAAGTGAGTGGAGGAGTTAAAACTAGAAGGTCCTAGTTTTTGGAGCAATTTAAGGAGGGTATGGTGGATACAATATGTAAATAAGCCATAGAAGCAAACTAATGGCATATTATTTTGTTTTATGACATATCTAGTGACTGTGAAAAGTTACATTGTCTGGGGTTAAGTCCTTCTTGTAGTTCCTTTTTAAATGGAGGCCTAAATGGGGCTTTAGACTAGTGGAAACAACAAAGTTTGAGATATACTTTCCAAAACAACAATACCTCATCGTGACATATGTTGTGTAAGATGGAAATGGGTGTCTAAATCTGTACTCTATTTTGGGGATGTTTTGAGAAAGTCAAAAGTTAAGTTGATTGTACTCGCTGAATAGGGCTACAAGGATTGAGGACTTATAAGTTGGATTGGTAGTAAGATCTTGGGGTGAAACCTCAAGAACCAGTTGATCATAGTTAGAGAAGTGTTTTGAGTCATATTGAACTCGTAGGAGCAGTAAGGGAGTGGGGGAAGTCAAATTGATAGGTTGAAGGCATATTGGCGCTTGGGGTCATTGGATGAAGAACACCTTAGAAGACCAAACAGAATTAGTTTCACAACAAATCACCATATACCTCTGCATCAGATACCCAGAAATAACTTTGAACATAACAACCATCCAAACTTCATCCACAAGGTAACCAAAAAGATATACCGCCATTATCGAACCAAGAATAACCGTCAACAATATCTGTTGCCATATAATACTGCATAAGATAGATAAATTTTGTGCATCACTTGAAACATAACCAACTGGTACACCAGTTTTGACATCAACTAGAATGCCAACAATAATATCTCAACATTGTACGTGTATCTTATTAGATTAATCTAAATTAAGTCTAAGAATTTTTTTATAAATATTTGTCTATTAAAATAAAAATATTTTAATTATCTATATACTAATTTTAATACATTTTAAATGTAAAAATTTGTTTTCTATTTTATTGTATAGGAAAGGAAAGGAAAGGTCCTTTTATAGTCCACTATACCAACCATATGTTTTTTTGGGTCTACATATGGTGACAGCAATATGGGACTACCCCGTACTCCTTGCGGGAGACATCCATTATGCTACAAACGAGATGTACATACCCTACCCCCTAAGGGCCCATTTGTTTCCTGGAATATGACAGGAATTGGCATTATCTAATTCTGGATAATGCCAAATTCCATGTTTGGGTCCTTGGAAAAAAATGGAATTGGAATTCCGAAATTCTCATTTTGCCCGCAAAATGGGAATATCATCTTCCACCTAAATAGGTGGAATTGGAATTTCAAAATAAGTGGAATGGGAATTCCAATTTTTAGAAAACCAAATTTAATATTTCGTGGGATCCGTGACTATAAAGATGTATGTTATATTTCTATAAGGATGTATATATGTACATGTCTGTATGTATATATACACATGTGTATACATACATACATGTATGTGTGTATATACACATATGTGTGTATATATACATACATGTATGTGTGTATATATACACATATGTATGGTGTCTGTATATGTGTGTATATATACATGTGTGTATATGTCTATATATACACACATGTATGATGTGTGTATATGTGTGTGTATCGTCTTAAAATGGAAGCACTTCCATGTTAAGAGCATTTAGCCATCCTTAGGGGATGTATTTGACCTCCATCACATCATCCTCTCATTTTTGCATCATCCCCCGTGATCTGCCTTTCTGACTACCATTTTCCGACTTGATTTCTGCATTCTGGGATACACACCTGTGTTTCTGGGATTCAGGGACAGGGTCGACCTCCTAGGATAGGGTCGACCTTGGCCCTGACCTAGGACAGGGTCGACCTCAGCCCTGTCCTAGGACAGGGCCGACCTCAACCCTGTCCCAGGGTCCAAATCCTAGGAACTTTTGGTTTCTCGGTTGTCGGTCCTCGCAAAAAGTTTCCTCCCACTTCCGGGTCGGCTGTTTCGGGTTCCGAAGCATGGATTCCTAAATTTTATTTAATATAGGTCCTCTCCTAGGGGTAAAGGCTTTAATGGTGATTTAATTATCCTATGTAGGCCTCCTTAGAAGATCGTGCCCTAGTTTCATATAAAAGGGAGTTTTTTTCTCTCATTCTCTCTAAGTCCTCTATTGAAGCTTAAGCGATATTGAGCAAGAGAAAGTGCCTAGCAAAAAGTTCAAGCATTCTTTGTTCTACATGTTCTCAAGCAATTGAAGTTATTCAATTCTTCCTCTCAAGCATTCAAGCTCTCCATTGAAGATCAAGGATTCAATCTCTCAAGCCTTTGAAGGAATTTAATTCAAGCATTCAAGATTTATCCTCCAAACCCTAGATCTAGCCATGATGGTGGTGTGATCTTCCTTCAAGATCCTTTTTGCATCCTCAAGACTCTTTCATCATTCTTCTAAGATGGATTTCAAGCATA
>MU225392.1:2892604-2924409 GCA_018584345.1 Thuja plicata
ATTATTATTATCCAACCGATTTTATCATAATTAAATATATCAATAATATATCCAATATATTAATTATTATTATTGCCACTTTGTCCAATGCGTTGATCTTTGCCGTAAAGGCCAAAACATTAACATGATGAACATACATCACTAAGCATTTAAATCAGATTAAAAACAATGAATGATTCATAATACATTTGACAGTTAACATACTTAAGCCCCAATTCCTTACTTTTGTTCTAAACATCAACCCTAAGGAGGATGTGGAATTACTTGTCATAGGGTGCTTGGAAACTAATTACAAGTAGGCTTCCTCAAGGTTTCTGGAATACATGTTCATACCCATATTGCGACTTCTCCCTTAAGGCTTTAGAAATACATGTCCTTACCTCATCTTGGGATTCACCTACCTTGTGACGAATTACTGCGCCTCTCCCTAACAAAGCCAACTAATCCTCGTAAGGGGCTATAGCAAGTGATTAAGGAATGGCTAAAAATGTACTAATTTCAAATGGATTATGAAGAAGTATGAATTCACACACACACACACACAACCTAACTGACATATATAATTCTGATTTCAGTAATATAAAGTGATATTAATGCTACAGCATACATACTAGACCGTATATTGGTTCCTTATCCCTACTAGCATTCAGATATAATATTCTGTAAATAAGTATTGATTCATAGATAAGTTACAGCATACCAACTGCTGTTATATATTAAATTACAGCAATTAAATATTATTTATTTCCTTTCTGATCTCTTCCTTGTGATCAGTACTAATAATATTTTATAATGTCTGCTTCTTTTATGATGAATTAGTGTTTTTGGCCTCCCTCTTATATCTTTATTTTCTTAGATTTACCTCTCTTCAAATAGACACAACCATTCATAATTACACCTGAACTGCATCTTTCCATGATTGAATCATGATCCTTGTTTATCGTATCCATTGCTTTCTTTATTATTATAATGTGTGCCTCTTCATAACCCAAATATAATTGCTGATTACAATATCGATTATTATGATGTCTGCTCTAATCACTGATTGGATACACCTGAGTTCCTTGACAATATAGTTAAGGAATATAGATTATATTTCGCTGTTGCTCTTACTCATTGATCTCTATTATTACCGATGATCGATCCTCTATCCACCAATTATTATTTAATACGTGACTCTTGATTATGGTTTGGTCAAAGCTTAGTATTCCAATATCTTATTCATGATGTCTTTTGCCAGCTATGTAATTTCCATGATTCCCGGGTGGCTTAGATCTTACACTTATGTCCACAACCTCAAAGTTCTATTACCATGGTAGCCTTTCACGTTATCAGTATCCTTACAATCCTCAACAGCTTTGATATTATTATTCACTTATGTTCTTCAGTAACCGGCATTCTTGGACGACCCTTGATTCTTTACATGCGATCGATCTCCAATAATATATTTAGATGGATCCTTAGCCGACCCAGCAATTAACAACAGTCTTAGGATAATTGCCCTCATTGCGTTACTTTACGACTTATATCTTCATCACTGTGAGTATAATTATCATGCTGTTCTGAATTTCTTTCACATCATTGGTCCCTCCTATTTATGGTTCTTATTCTCTTTGACCTGTTTATGTAAATTCACTGTCATATGCTTAATTATCGATTCTTAGCATTGATCGATGTTTTATTCAAAACACACCCAATCGCTGTTATTCTTAATCACTGTCTCATCGTATGTGCCTTATAGTATATACGATCTGCCTGTAAACATGTTAGATGGTTTTGTTAATTGTTTTAATACTTGAAGGTCAATCCTCTACAGCATGTGAAAGATCCCAGCTAAATTCTGTCCTGATTTTCTCAATTTAAGTGTATTGACATTTTGTCAAACACTTGTCATGCAAGGTCACGGTATACTGATTTCTGAGTTTAATGCTTGCTTTTGATGCTTGTTTAAGATGGTTTTCACATATGCCAATATAAAAGAAACATAACCAATAACTTTGCATTCGAAGACATCAAAATGCCAACACCAAATATGTTTTTATTATCATCATAACAAGTCTGATTACAATGTTTATCAGGTCTGAAATAATTCCAAACCCCCTAAATCCCTATCAAATGGTCAACACAAGAATCGTACCAGGTAAAGATGCACAAATTGATTGATTTGATAAAATCTGGGAATACACCAATGACTGATTTATAACCAAATTCACCGCTGACTGTCTTCCATGGCCGACATCAACTTCCAATGGTGCTGTACGGCTAGCTGGGAATGTACGACAAGCTGGAAGGAATGATCAACTTCTGCAAATTCTGAATTTTAACCACCAATCTTTGATTTAACCAAATCCAACACAACCCCAATCTGAAAAGAAATACTTTCTCCTTGCAATGGGACGTTGGCTCTTTCTGTGAAGTGCGGCTAGCCTGAATGGTCTATGAATGCTCAATTAAATTGCAAGAAATCTGATTTGTATTGGAATTCTGATCCCTATCTCACCAAAATGAATTACTAAAAATAATTTAAGCACCAATTGCTTCAAAAAGCTGAATAGACAATGAATTACTTCTTTCCTGCAGGCTGGGGTGTCATCCAAACCTAATAGAACCCAAGAGTTTTCATTCTTGAGCCTCTAATTTGCTGAAAACCCTATCAAGAGCTCTCCTCAAATGCTGTAGATGAAAATTATGAAATCCGGATGTGTAAAATGACCTCCCAATGCCCTTTTTAAAAGACTCAAAATCCTAGGTCGTCACTTTTAGGGTTTCCATATTTTACCTTATTATTTTTATAAAATAGAAACCTTTCTGTTAAATTATAGCTTCGATCTGATTGACTTATCAATATATATATATATATATATATATATATATATATATATATATATATATATTNTATAAATATATATATATATATATATATATATATATATATATATATATATATATATTCAAATGGATTATATTGATCAGATTCGATATGCTAGAATGAATCGACTTTAGTCGATTGCATGTAATATATATTCAACCTGTATTGAATTGAGTTTTGATATGGTTAAAACTTAATACCATATATGTTACGATAACTATTCTTAATAGTTATACGTAACTATTCAAAGAAATTGACTTAGTCGATATCGGCTCATGAGTAATGGAAGTGCTACGATAACTATCATACGAAAGTTATTGTAACACACATATATAATATATGTGTTACGATAACTATTGTATGATAGTGATACGTAACACTATATTGTTGCGGGCTATATAAACCGTTTATCATTTACGTAACAGCAGTTACGAAAGGGCATGAATATGTAAGACATGACCCTACGTGGCTTAAGCCACGTATGGTCATGTCTCTACATAGACATGACTCCTATATTATGTATATAAGCATAATTGTATGTGCTGAGGAAAGATATCAATTACAACGTGCATGTCATCTCCTCAGCAACATACGAAATATATATCTCTGCAATTATAATTCAGTAAATATAAATACATAATTATTTACAACTAACTTCAATAATCACCACATGAAACAGTATGCAAGTAAAGAACATAACCAGCAACACATGAACACCAATAATTATGTGGAAAATCCAAATTGGGAAAAGCCACGTTGAGCACTTGCCCACAAAGATAATGTATTGAAGTATATAATCTGATTACAAAAGATTAGGAGCTCACTGCTCCAGACTAGCAACTAGAGGCTCACTGCCAATACAACAATGAATACAGATAAGAAGGCTCACTGCCTTATAGTACAAATAGGAGCTCATTGCTCCAGACTTGCATACAAAGGCTCACTGCCAAAGTAGCAAGATACAACAACAAACTTGTGTACCCAAGACTCACTGTCTTAAATTACGTACAACCCTCCAAAGTAGATAAAGATAGATTATCCTAATAATGCAGCCGATCTGCAAAACACTGTCCACCTTAGCAACAAACTGTTACTACCTTTTCTTCTCTGCCACTGTCATTGAACTTTGCTCTGCTGATTGTTGAACTTCACTGGTTCACACATTTCACTTGCTTCACACCTTACACTTAAATTTTTCCAAAGCACCAACAATCCTTATATACATGATAGATCATTGGGGATTACAACAAGGTCGACCAAGCCAGAAGATATTACAAATAAGTTTCATGTCGGCCAAGGCAATAGCAAAATGCAAATAAGTCCTATGCCAAAAGCATTCGAACTGAGAACCCAAACAGATAAGAGATAAACATCAAATACATAGGTCCCATATAGCATTGAACCATTTGGATAAGAGATAAGTATTAAGTACAAGACTCGGACCTAAATCTGATACTTCAACAATCAATAAATATAACACCCGGACCTAAGTTTGAAAGCATGATCCATCCCAAGAGAAAGAAGTGCCAAGAACATGCCACATTGCTTAATGCCAGATCCGCAATAACTGGAACAACTACACAAGATAATTCAAACGTGTAGAGACAAACTGCCCACTTGCTAGCTGTAACTGACCACCACACGCTATGGAAAGATCCACACGCCACATCAGAAGCCATGTCAACATGCCACGTCAGAAATTGGTACTCCATATTTATGGATTAGAACAACTGAAAAGAACTGCAACATTGGATGACGCAGATTCTGGAACACCAAGAACACATTCCGGAACACATTCGGGAACACTAAAGAATGCCACAACCAAGACCAAAACATGAATCCAACTGCATGAGTAGCAACACACCTTCAACCTTGATTTCCAGAACGGAAACACTCCAGAAGGTACAAATAACTACAATTGTGAAACTGCTATTTTCTCTGCAACACAATACCATTGCTACTGAACCATAGACATCTGAACCACATAGATTTTTGGATATAAGAGTATAACACTGAGGCACTATTAAACACCATCTTCACATGATCACAGGATACATACTTGTCTTCCACTGTTCTGAAACCATACCTACTTGTCTTCCACTATACTGAAAACATACTTGTCTTCCATTGCATTGTAGGTTCAGTACACAAACCCACATCTCCAAGTATATCAGACTTTTGGACCACAAAGATTGAGCAAACACAAACTCCTTCGACACTCTATGTTTGACATCAATGATATCAGACAACAAATCATATATTTCTAACAATAACTATTGTTCTTAGAGGTGAACAATTTCTTATGTAACATAACATAGTTCCATGGAGTCTTGAAACTTCAGGGATGGGGGGGATCAAGGGCCTAGGTTTAGGGATTGTTAGGGGATGATGGTGTAAAGATATATAGTACTTGACAACATGGTTATAACTTTTTAACGAGTGTCAATTGAAACTTTGAAAAACTAGTAACTTGTAGACATGTCAAGTTCACTGGCTGACATCATTTTGTCATCTTGTGAATGTCTGATATCCATCTGAATAGGATTATTATAACTTGTTTAGTAGTTCGGTTCATAGTTTGCAAACTCTGCAAGTACTCTTCGAGTTGCCTAGCACTCTCTAATGTTTATGCTGGGTGAGTTTTTAGAAGTTTAACTCTTGAGTTTTAATAGGTGTAGGAAAAATATGGGTTAAAATGCCAACGCAGGCAAAGCGCTGCTTAAAACACATTTTCACTCGTTTTTGCTATAAAACCATGCATTTTCTCTTTTGAAATGTCAATTTTTAATTTAATACACATTGTGTAATTGGATTTTGCAAAAAGAAAATGTTTCTTCAAGAGATTGAAAATTTTGGGCTTGCCGAGTACTCTCCGAGTCCGAGTTTGCAAACTATGGTTAAGCTCACTTGAAAAATCTCACACTTCATACATTGTGACATGATCATTACATCATCTTACAAAAGTTTGACATTATTCAAACAAGATTGTTATAAATTGTTTAATAGTCAGGTTCATTTGAAAAACATGGCATTTTGTATCCTGTTGACATCATCATTGCCTCATCATTGTCATTTTCGCAGTTCCATTGCTTATTGAATGTAATCTATAACCTATAAACACATCCAGTTCAATTGCATTTGCTTGTAGATCGTACAATGCTGATGCCATGATTTTCTTACATCATCATTTGCCTACCGACTTCACCCCATGTTGATAGCACCATCAGAACTATTCTTCCAAACTGGTTAACAAAACTTAAAAGTTTAGTTCTTTTGATCTTTCCCTCAAATCTAGTTAAACTTGAAGTTCCCGCAAAGTTGTTGCTTCTGTCATGTTGACATCACGATCAGTTCATTTTAAATCAGTTATCAAGACTTAAAGTTTAGTTCACTCGATCTTTCTACTAATCCAACTGGCTTGAAGTTCCTGCAAAACAACTTGTTGTGGAAAATTGACTTGGAACTGGTTGTGAGAAAATAAATTGGAACTGGTTGCGAGAAAATAACTTGTAATTGGGTGTAAAGATATCCAGTTCCACATCAAAGTTTCACAAGTCCCATTGCAGACTAAAAACTAAAAACGCACATTTTCATAACTTAACCAATTTTTATTTGTTCTTCACCAAATTGAAACATCAAGTATCCATTAAGCTCTTCGACAAGGTGATGTTCTTAACGAAGTCTGATGTTTTTTTTGTTGATATAGGATTGCTTGTGAGTTCAGATGCTCCTCCATCACTAGTGTTCAGTATGTGGGGTAAATTTGGTTTCTTCTACCTGCAGATGCTCACCCAATGATTTTTAAAGCATGTAGGATCGACGACCGCAACTAAGTAGGAATGTTATGCACCTCATGCCATCTGAGTGTCATATGCACAATGATGTCATTGGAGCTAGCTCAGGGTTCTAGCCCATGGCCCTAAAAAGAGACCTCCCCATGTTTTAAAATGCCTTGCTTAAGACCCATTTTTGCATGTTAGAATTCTTAAAAAACAGAATGAATAAACCAAGTTGTCATTTTATACAATGTCACATAAATAATCAGTTTTCCTCCATCCCAATGCTCATCAATTTTTTTTCTTAAAGATTAACTTGTTTATTGAGGGAGACAAATAAAATAGCAACAATTTGTACCCTTTTTTTAATCTCCTAACTGCATCTTTCGTTTCTTCATAGGAGTAATACCTAACATTTCAGGATTAGGCGGTACCTAACCTTATTTCCTCAATGATTGGACTCTTTACCCTAAAATTGCCTGCTGATGACTCCTCCACAACATATACTATCCAACATTTCAAGATTAGGAGGTATCTTGCCTTATTTCCTAAATGATTGGACTCTTTACCCTAAAATTGGTTGTCGATGACTCCTCCATAGCATAGACTAGCTGCAAAGCACATTGTCCCTAACGCCAATGTGTTATGTTCTGCCTATAGAATCTATTTGTAGGATTTTCCATGCCCTTGAGAGTGCAAATCACTAATTTTCTCATGATCTGTAAAATCATCAGATTGCCTAATATCTTCTTTTTCTCTACCATTGCTAATTGTAGACTTGGGTTTTTGAGTTCTCCCCCGTGTTCTACTAATGGCAGAGCAGATGCATATCAGCCACCCAAGAAATGATTTCACTTGTTATTATATTCAAGGGAGGTTAATATGAAGGGCAATTGTTTATAAATCAAACACAAATATCTAAACCTTTCACTGCCAACCCATTTGACATATGAGGGTAGTGCAGAGATCAAACACCTCACATACCAAACAAACACAAAATCAAATAATCTATCACATAAAATGAATTAAAGGGAAATGAAAGAGAGTTGTAGTCAGCGTACAATGTCTATTGTCATGTTCAATAATATTGGTTATCTAACAAGGTAGTATGATGTAGTGGGATCAAGTGTAATCCTTGGCCAACCATCTCTGGTCTTCTTCTCTGTAATAATTGCATGAGTGAATACTGGCATATTTTACTCTTGTATCAGTACACAGTGTCATATTTATTATTACTTCATGTATTTAATTTAACATATATAGCACAATAAACATTTGTCATCGTTTCCTTGAAAAGTTGGGTTAGGATTGTCTAATTCATGCCCTTAGATCCCAATAAAAGCGAGAAGAGGCCACAAGGTGGTCAAGACCTAGTGCTCAAGCAATCTTTAAGGATTGCATAACAAAGAGAACAGAGAAGAAGATTACGAGAAGCATTTGAGGAGACTCTAGTTGGACGATTCCCAAGTTGGACCCCTTCTCGAGAATGAAGTAAAGGTCGGAGCGTTAGCCGAAGTCGTAGTCGGGAGGAAAGGAAACCATCCGACAAGGAAGACACAAATCGTACGTGGAGTGAGTGGGAGGAGATCGCCAAACACTTACCAATCTTGAACGAAACATATCTTGACCTTGTTGATCAAGCAGACAACCTGTTCGTACAATTAACGTTAGACGAGCAGTATGAAGAATGAAATCCTGAATTGACAGACATATTCCATTGCATTGAGAATCTGTCCATCTTAGGGGAACTTAGAATTAGAGGATCCAAACCAAAGACCCCCAGACGAAGGGAGTACAAGAATGAACCAGAGCCTGAAAGTATCTAGAGTATTGGGGACGCTAGAGGTAGACGTGTAGAGGACATGCACGTGGCTGAGTGTGCAGGGGAAGCATTAGAACGTAGTAGTTGGAACAATCCACCTAGGTCTGACGCACAAGGGATTAAGCAAGCAAGAAAGACAATGACTCCTCCGACAAGTTTGAATGTGGATCGACAATAACTTCCAGAGGATCGTATGCGGCACTACAAGACGTGTGAAACTATTTGGATAGCAAGTGGCCAAGAGGTCAAAGACTATTGGCTAAGAGTGTTTCCAACAACGTACAAGGTATAGCCATTGACTTGTTCACGAAACTGGATGCTTCATCCGCGACCTCTTGGGATGCACTAAAGAAGGCGCTTGAGGCCTGGTTCAGATAGCTATAGGACGACAATGAGATTGTTGCCAAAATTTACAACACCAAACAAGGGAAACATGAGAATGTATGAGCTTACAATAGTAGGCTCAAGGAATTGTTGGTAAAATTAGAAAACCAACCGACAAACAAATTGAAGAAGCGTTGATTCATAGAGGGATTGTTCCGTTTGCTGAGAAAGAAAATGAAGGGGGTGTCTCCATCATCATATGTCGATGCTTATATTCAGACAATGGACATTGAGAGTGAAATAAAACATCCTCCCAAGGGAAGAGGAGGACAAACGACGATGGGAGCACCAAAGATAACAGTGATGATGAAACGACAGTAATCCAGGCGCTACGGTGAGACATGATGAGAATAATGAAATAATTGAAGGTAGAGAAAGGAACTGACAAAGAAACTAATGAACTATGGTGTATTGAGTGCAAAATTGAGGGGCACACAAAGGTTAGGTCTCATAGAAAGATGTTTTTGTGTGTATTTGCTAAGTGATGGGTCATTCAATAAATGGGAACCCATGCAATTTAAAGACTAGAAGTACACAAGGCAAGGAGAGTCCACTCCATCGAAACTACAGAATGCATCACCAAGCGGTGATCAAAATCAACGAAGGAAAAATCAAATACAATACGACTCGAAAAGATATTCTATCATACACGCGCCGACAATGTAGTGAATGGGGAGACTTTGCAACAGATTACCAGAATAAGAAAGACAACGTACAATTATTGTGTAAATGGTCTGGATTGGGTGACCATGAAGATACCATTTGCCCAAAGCAAAAGGGTATTAATATGTTGGATGTGGATGAACAAGATGAGGTAGTTCTGGCAATCATGAGGGCATAGATGAAGAATGCAGTGTACTTGAACCGTAGTACAAAGAAGGAATGGCTCTGAGAAGCTAGAGTAGAAGTAGAACAGGTGAAGGCAAAGGAACAAATAACCTCCAATAGAACTTCGAGTACGTCATTAGGGTCGGCATCATAGAAGAACATAGTTTGGCAGGTGCTATAGGCAACTGTACTCTCAAGGTGATCGACCTTTGGCAAACCATGCCCCAATTAAGAGTGGCAATTGCTATTGTATTTGGTGACAACACAATTGATCAAAACCAATGTAAGACAGATGAGGAATTGATAGTGAAACCACTACTTGAAGGTGACCAGGTCGTTGATCCCATGATGCTAACAGTGAGCATCGGGAGGAAGTCGATCGTCGTCAAGATGGAAATAATGGGGAGGAATCTGACAAACACCATCCTTGACAGAGACTTGCGAGTTAATGTATTGCTAGAAGATACTTGGAAATGCCTTGGAAGACCAACGCTCTGGCTGCCAATCTTACTCTTGGTAGCTACCGACTAGCATGACATCAAGTCGTTGGGAACATTGATGGCACAAAAAGTAACAATCGAGACACAACAATTTCTTTTGAACTTTGTAGTCATTCAGTTGCAGAAGAAGGCATATGACACATTTCTTGGGAGGGGATGGTTGATTGCTGCCTAAGTGATCACAATTTGAAGCGGAACACGCTCTTGATTGAGAGTAAAGGAAGTATGCCATCGACTTGAGAAATTAGGTGGTGAGGGAGGAGTTGGCATCCTTCGAATCAATGTAAGAAGATGGAGAGTCGGGAATGGGCGAAGAAAATAAAGACATAGAACCAAATGATGAAGGGGTGCTTGAGCTGGAATTTTTTTTTGAAGATGAAATGAGTTTTTTCTAAATAGACTACTTCACTAGCAAATTGATGAATATGAGGTATTTCCATCAACATGTAATTAAAGCTATAAATCTCGATGAAAATTAACCGATGAAAGCATGTAAAACTATGGACAATACATTTGAGAGAACGAAGAGTAGATTGTAATATGGAGCATTTAAAGGATTATCAAGGGAAATCCATTTCATTGGAAATTTAGAGGAAAAGAAAGAGGGAATCAGGAGGGATGGAAAATGGAAAGCAAAAACTAATGAATGCTATGCAAAAGCCATTGTTTGATTCACACTCTTAGCTATTTTTCATTTCATACTCTTGATCACATGACCAAATTTGTTCTTAGCATACACCCTCAGTAGCAGAAGAGTAGCATACACCCTCAGTAGTAGAAGAGCACTTGAAGCGACCCAACTCTACTTCCAACATACAACACTCAATGGAATTCATTGTATGACACCCTTTGCTTACCAACTATGTAAAAACCTTATCATGAACTTGAGCACGGATTTTTTAAGGGTGTCAAACCATTCGACTTGTTTCATCCTGTGTTGTATGACTTGTTTTATCATGCACAATACGACCTGCTTGTAGCACCATATGTCCATTCAACCTAGTGGGACATTTTTGTGGCACCATCGGTATGAATTTTTTTGGTAAATTAGTATGACATTTTCTGCAAACTTGGTACAACCCCTTGCAAACTTGGTACGGCAACACCTAGTAGAGATAGTATGACTTTGTGAAAGCTTCTTGGCACGACCTCAGAAATTTGGTGTACCAACCCTTGGAGCTCATCTTTCCATACGACACTCCTTGCATTTTGTATGGACACACTCGATGCAATTTTCGTTACATTGCGTACAACATCCATCACAACCATCTCATCCCATATGGTGTCCTTTTTATTCTATATGGTCTGATTTTAACCCTGTATAGTGCGCTTTTTGTCTCGTACAACCACAACTTTCACTTGTGCGACACCCTCTAGTATGGCAGCTCGTACAATGCTTTTCTTGCATCGTATGAACCTTGATGGCCTTGGTTTCAGCAATAGAAAATTTGTGTAGTGGCAACACTCGCTCATGCTTCATACAACATCGCTCCTACTTGGCACGACACCACTCATTGGGTGAGGTACAGATTGCACAACCTTTACTGTTGGTATTACGGTGGAAGCTAGTAAATTTGGCATGCACTTTGGATGACAAAAGCTCACACAAATATTAAAACTGCTACGACAACAACATAGGGTGCAACCGCATTTCATAATCAACGTCGAGTAGTATCCCATTTTCATTGTACGACTTGATTATGATTTTGACATGAAATGTCTTTTTTCTGGCTTCATTAACATTGCTTCTATTTTCTTGCACCGCCCCTAGTTCTTCGCAAGGGGCGCCGCTCCTTGACCTCCATTTGATTTTTCAAGTATACTGCAAGTTTGAGTTTGCACAGTAAAGTCATTGTCTACACTCTTGTCATTAGTCTTCCCGAATTTTACTTGATGCTTAGCTGTCGTCTGGGAGACGACTTTTTTTTATGATGTAGTCAATGTACAATGTCTATTGTTATGTTCGATAATGTTGGTTATCTGACAATGCATTAATTGTTTGTGTTAAGTTATTTGTCACTCCCAGGTAGCTATAAGTGGTGGTTGGTTGACGATTGTGTTCCTCTTGGCAATTGTCGGGTCCTTTAAATATATCGTGTATCGTCAAGGAAAGTAGTATGATGTGGTGGGATCAATTATAAGCCTCGACTGACCATGTTTGGTCTTCTTCTCTCTAATAATTTCATGAGCGAATGAAGACATTTTTCTCTTGTATCTAGTACACACTGTCATATTTATTATTACTTAATGTATTTTATCTCAGTTACCAGATACGCAGCCCAGATGTTGGATGTGGATGCAGGTTCATTGCGGATACAGATGTAGATGCTGGTAGTGTCACACAGTTCGGCGAATATGATCCTTGAAATTCGAAATTCTAGAAAAAGGTCAAAGTTCTAGCAATATTTTTAGTGAAAAATATAATACTGATGGGTTGGTTAAGGCTCAAAGACAAAAGAGATATTCACAATGGTATCCTTTCGCAAGTAGAATGACAGTGAACATGTTTTATTCTTTCTATGGTTACTGTAATCTGTGTAATTACTTTGGTCATAAGGCAACTAATTGTAGAGTTGTGCCAAGAAGGAACATCAATTTTGTCAGTCAAAACTCTTTTGATTCCTTGAAGGGTTCCGGTATGATTTGTTTTAATTGTCAGAATGTTGGCGATATTGCAAGGAATTGTTGTTTGGGTTTTGCGGAAAAGAAAAGGGTTGAGAACGGGTTCTTCATGAAAAAGACAAAGAAAGTGTAGAAGAAGAAAGAAGGCAAGAAGGCAAGAAGTCAGATATATCCATGATCGCCCTGATTGCTCCTAATGCGAATAAACAAAATCTTTGTATAATTAACAGTGGTTGCTTGAATCACATGACAAGCGATAAGAGTAATTTCACTACTTTTACTGATTGGAATGGTGGTGCAATAAAGTTTGGTGATAAATCTTCAGTACAAATTTGTGGTAAAGGTACTTTGAGCATTAATGATACTTTAAAAGTACATAATGTTTGGTATGTAGCGAAGCTGAATAAACATTTTCTACGTGTCTTTCAATTATGTGACAATGGATATTTGGTGAACTTTAGTGCTCATGGGTGTGAAATCAGAGAAGTTGTTTTAGGCAGGATGATTGCTGAAGGGAGAAGAACAGAAGTTAATGTCTATGATTTGAGACAGGTAAAAGGTACACACTGTTTGTTTGAGGAGATTGGTGAAAGTTGGCTTCAACACAGATGGAAGCTCAAGGATGCATTTTCTCTCTAATTTTGTTTGTCTCCATGCATATGCCTAGGGGGAGCATTGTCTTGTTCATATTTATTATCCCCAACCCTTTGTCATTGATGTCAAAGGGGGAGAATGATTGTGGTAATGTTGATTATATGTTGCTTCAGATTTTAACAGATTGCTGAGCAGATTCAGATGATTATGTCTTGCAGACAGATGATTATTGTGAGTGCAGATGCAGATTTTAAGTAACAGGTCGTTGTTTGAAGAGAATTGTTAATAGGGTGATTGATTCTTTGCAGATGCAGATCAAGTCAAGGCAGGTTTCAGATTTGTTTCAGAGTTTTCCATCGCACAAATGGAGAGATTGTTGAATTTGTTTGTCATTGATGTCAAATGATTGAATGCACAAATCAGATTATAAGAAAAAGTAGATATAAATCATTTGTGACCAATTTGAGACAAATGTACAATGATACCTGATCATTTTACACTGTTCTATATCTGTGAATAGAATGGCTGCTCTTCAATTCATAGCCGTTGATCTCATCTCAGTATGTGTTTAAACAAAGTTGCTTTTCAATCTGCATATGCAGTATTTGTTTTAAGGGGCTTTGCCATGCTCGATACTTGCTCAAAAAGCATTGAAGAAGTTTGGATATTTTTGTTGAGCGAACTGACTCTCAGGCTTATGTCTGTGGGATGATATTTGATTCTTCTCAGTTTTAACACACAGCAAACTACCCATATGAACTGATTCAGCAATTAAAAGAAGAAACAATTGCTGTCTTGTATAAATTATTTGGTTTGAAACCCATAACGACTTATTCATTCTTGTGGTTCAAAATTTATCTTTAAGGTTACAAATTAAAAAAGGTTTGAAAGCCATGTTAGGAATAAGTTAGGTGGTTCGACAGTTTGAAACTAAGTTAGGCAGTTTGAAACTAATCCTAACTGCTTAACCATGTTCAGTTGGCCGACTCCTCTTGGAGACATTATATATGCATTCCTTAATTTGAAAGTGAGTGGAAGCAGTGTGTGATGCATAAGAGTATAAGTATCGTGCTTCAAATAGGTTTAAAATGGTTTCTTTGTTGTGAAGAGTGATATGTATGCATTGAAGTATAGTGAAGAGTTGCAGCAAAGAAAGTGCAGACTGTTGAAAACTTTGACCGATCAACATAATGTGAGTGCTGAATTCCGAGGTTAAAGAAAGAAATGTAACTGAAAGTGAGCATCAGGTATACAATTTTTTAAGCGATCTGCTTAATGGTAATGTCTTGATACAGTGCTTAAATTCTGGTTAACAGTGTTCTTATTTAGCATGATTTAAATCATAATTCCAATAATGATTGGTTGTTGTTTTGTCTAAATTCTAGACAAGTGTGTTTCAGAATATACTGATAACAGAGAAGTTTCCAAGATATACTTGCAGACATATTCTTCCTGATTGTATACAATTTGCAGAAGACTTGTGATTATTTTTCAGTTTGGAATCAATTTGCAGAAGATATACTTTTCTTATTTTTATCTGAATTCAGCTTGCAGAGGAGTTATTAGCATTTCAGATTGAAATCATTTTGCAGAGAAATAATCAGAATTGTCTTGTTGAATCAGAATCTCAGTTCATTCATATTTGTAAAACGAAGTCACAGAATTGTGATTATTTGTAATTCTTGTAAGGTCAGAGTTGGTGCTCAGGCTGGTTGAGTAGGTGCTCAAATTGTGAAAGAGTTGGTGCTCTTAGAATAAAGAGGTTTTGGTGACTCCTTAGGGTTGGTGTCCTTAAACATTGTAATTGAAGTTTAACTGTGAGGCTGGATAAGGACAGTGAATCCTAGCAGCATTTCTCAACGTGGTTTTTCACATCTTGGATTTCCACGTCAAATCTTGTGCAATGTCTCTTCGTGTGATTGCATCTTCTTTTTTTACAGTTACAATTACTTTCAAATATTCAGTTTTATTTTTTTACAAATTTTATTAAAATTAAACTTGATTGACAATCAAAAGTTTTTATCTACTACTGTTTCACCCCCCCCTCAGTAGTAGAATTGTGTTCTACAATGGTTTGGTTTCACAAAGTGACAAGATTGGCAACCATTTGCATGGAGAGTTTGCACTCATAGGGTTGGAGATGGTTAACCAAGAACATAATGTTTATTAAAACCATAGTTCCCAGGCTTGGACTCGGCAAGGCCGACTCGACTCGTGACTCGGCAATGACTCCAATTACTCGACAAAGTGAAAAAACCCTTGAAATTTAGTGATTTTTAAGGATTTAAAACTTGTTTCATGCACCCATTATTGAATAAAGCTTAAAGACACAATAACATCATCAAATAGAAGCTAATTTGATCAAATACATAAATATACATCGATCACATAAGTACAAACGCAAATTAATACATTGACGACAATTAATACACTGACAGATAACCAATATTATCAAACACAACAATAGGCTTTTTATGCCGTCTACATCATCCCCCCCAAAAGAAAAAGTCATCTTCCAGACGACAATATACATCAAGTAATATCTATGAAGACTAATGACAAGAGTGTAGATAACGACTCGTACTGCGCAAACTCAAAGTTGTAGTGTACTTCAAAAATAAAATGGGGGTTTGGGGGCAACACCCCCAGCGAGGTCAAGGGGCATAGCCCCTAGTGGGGTCAAAGGGTAGAGCCCCCAACGGGGGTTTGGGGGAAGCGCCCCTTGCAGGGTCAAGGGGCAGCGCCTCAGGTGCGCTCCCTGTCGCGGTATAGGGCGGGGTTGAGGGGCAGCGCCCCCGCCGCCAAGACAATACTGTTAAAGCCCAAAAATGCAATTTCCAAATCTCTTCTTGCCAAATCTCTTACTTGCCGAACAAAGCACAAGAACTCGAGAAATTGCAGCTGCTGTAGGGAAGGGTGGCATTCATGTCGCTTCTATTTGATGATTTTATTGAAACTCAATGATCCACTCGGATTCTAGACGTGACTTTTGCATCTCAAATTGAATGTTTTTAGGGCTGCAAGCTAGAAATAAGTTAAAAAAAAAGAAATTAAATTTTTTTTAAAAAATACTAACTTTACCTTGACACTGGCCAAGTCAGCCAGCTTAGACTCGGCGAGTCAGCCACTTGACTCGCTAACTCGGTGAGTCATGTGGGTCAGGGTCATTTTCACCCACCGAGTCAAGGGTCAGGGTCATTTTGACCCGCCGAGTATGACTCCACCCACGGACTCGCTTGACTCACGTGACTTGCGGCGAGTCTGGGAACACTGATTAAAACGTAAAAGGAAAAATATTGAACTCACAGAGATTTATGGAAATAAAACTCTACACCACTTAAATGAGCAGAAAAGTCTCTCTTTCTATATGCGTACATACATACGTATGTATGTATATGTGTGTGTGTGTATATATATATACACACACTGCACACACACACACACACACATATACATACATATACATGTATATATGTATATGTATGTGTGTGTGTGTGTGTGTTTTGTTTTCTTTGCCTGGTTATGCCCAGAACACTGCTTTGGTGACCTGGGTATGCTGCTTGCCTGGGACAGATCCCTGGGGAACCCATCTTCAGACCTAGACTAGTACCCATTAAGGCTGGGTACATGGGCTGGAGGGGTGTACTTGGCAACAGACATTTTTACTTTATGAGAAGAGTGTGAGAACAACTTGTTCTTGGTGGGTTACATCAATTGGGTTTTTACTGTGGTTTTGAGCACAGTAGCAAAAACGGTGAAAAAAATCATGGATCATGCTTGCAGGTGATCCAATCTGAATCAGATTACTTCTTTTCCTATGGTTGTTTGCACAGTGCTGAAGGCCTGTTTAATTTCAAATAGACTGCAGCTTTTTCATCCTGTTTTTTTAGATGCAAAAACTAACACATAATCAAAGCCAGAAACAATTTCTAATCAATTCATAGATTGTGGAAAATTAATGCATTTGTATAAAATACTTATTTTTTGAAGTTTCTATCAAAACCTACCTTTGTACAGTGCAGATTTTGGATTTTGCTGAAGTAACCATACGTTGGATCAATTAGGATGCAGTCCTCTTCAGTGAATATCTGTTCCATTCTCATTTAGCAAGGGCCTAACCACTGCTTTATAGCCACAACAACCACAGTTTTCAGGTGTTTGGAGCATTGTTAAAAGTGATAAAATTAAAAAAACTTTTACATGCAATGAAGGTTCACAATGCCTCTGAATATCTTAATTTGGGCTTAGTGTTGAGGGCTATACTCCTAGAATTCACTAGGATGTGTCACCCCCAAACTTCGACTCTTTTTTTTTTTTTCTTAAAAAAGCAAGTTTTTTTCTGTTGTTCATGGTGGACAAGCATTTTTTTTTGCCATATTTATGAAAATTTCAGTGCTTTTATTTATTGAGTTTTCTTGTGTAACTGCTGATTGCTTGAATTGCAGTTATACTCTTGGATTGCGTAGTTAATTCGAAGAAAGATGTTTTTGACTATGGTTGTGTGTACAGTGGAAGAACCTAATTCAACACAGAAAATGAAGGATAATCTATAAAACTCTAGACCAATTTATGAGCAATGTGGAGCAAACACGGAAGTATGTCCCATTTGTTTCCTCACATATAAAAATTCATGTCAAATCTGAAAGTTTTTGCTTTTATGGACAACCATACCTTTCTAAACTAACAGCTAGTCCTCTATTGGTATCAAGGTTACAAATCATCCGGAGTTGGTCAAAGACAGTAAATTGTTTTTTTCCTGGTTTGTGCCTGTACAAACCAATTTAGATGTAAATGCCAAGTTTCTTCAACTATTATTGATTTATATATGTAATACCTGGTAAATTGGAATGGCTTTACCTGCATTTTGTTTTAGAAACAGACTTTCTCCTCTGTATTTGCTGGTGTTAGATAAACAATTTGTCAATTTATTAACTGAGAGTTCCATGGATATGGATATGGCTATTTTTCAAGACCCCCCTCACGTTGATGCAAGTAGATACTACAAAAGCACACACGTATATATAAATAAAATAACTTATAAATACTATTAAAATTAGTAAAAATAAACTCATTAATAATTAATATAAATATTTTAATTATTATATACCTAATAGTAATCAATGAACTTAATTAATTAATAATATTAATAAATAACTGATGATCATTAAATTAATAAAACATACGTGGTGGGTATTAGCATGGTGCTTCTGACAGCTGTTGATAAAATCTATGCGTAACTTATTCATCTGTTGGAGAAAGACGAGGCTTTCACAGCCACATGGGTTTTGTTGGGACTTTTGGAAGCCATTTATCAAGGGACATTTGTGGTAGAGAAGATGTCCTTGAAGCTCAAACATTACTTGAATCTAGAAAAATCATTTGTAAAGTTTTCTTAATCACACGAGCTTGGTGAAATTCATTCACACCCTTCAGTTTCTTGAGTGATTTACTCCATACAAGACATATTCTTGTTTGATGTCTTGGAAAAATAAAGTAGGTGGTTATTCACTTACAATCTGTGATGGTGGAGAATGTTGTAAAAGCAAGGTAATGGGTAAAGTTTTTTGGAATTTTTATTCTCAATTTACCTCAATCAGAGTTTTTGTTAAAACAAATACCTAATCCACATTTGCATGGGGGAATTAAACAATGTGATGATAAATGGAAGTGAACTCTGTAAATCAGCCAAGATGCAGCTTGAACAAAGCATGAAGATGGTGAATGGAATTCTGAATTTTGGATGAGCTTTCAAGGCCTATCTTGTATTTTTCACCCATATACGACATAGATGATTGCATTGATGACTCCAAATGTAACTGGCAAGGTCGAAAGTTTGCCCATATCTTATACACGAGTGGGCACAATACCCAAGCTGTAAAATACCAGTATCTGTATCGGATATGCCAACATGCATACCAGAGGAGGGAGTTGTTGGCATATCTGATGCAGTGATGGTAAGAGTGTTTTGGTGATGCAATAGTGATTTGATTACAAGATGATCAGATATTATATTGTCAGATATTATATTGTCATTGATGTCAACTATTGACATTGTGTTCTTAGTATGTTGTCAAGCATATTTGTGATAATTGATGAGTTTCAGTGACTTTTAGTGGTTGCTATCTTTAGGGGAGACTTAGGTATGTCTTTGGATGTCAAATGCATGACCGCTACTGCCGAAGTGATTTTATGTGAGAGTTGTGATCAATTGAAGCATAACAGTATAACTGCTAGAACAATTAATGACAGGTGATAAATGATTTGAATGTCTTGTCAAATCTCTGATGTATCTTGTGGCGTGGTCACAGGATATGGTGGTCAACAGTGTTCAGATGCTACAGTTGCAATCACAACTACTTTGAGTGACCGGTGGGAAGGATAAGTGATCGGTGAGCAGAGACAATGTTATTCATCGAGTTAAGTGTTTGTGTTCTTGAGCTACCGATGGCAGATCTTGTATTGGTGATCGGTATCGATGCGGCGGTGATTAACGATGAATGAGTCACGATCTGGTGACGTGACTTCATGATTGGAGGTGATGATCTGACATCACATTGATCGATGTTATCTTGTGGAGAAGATTCTAGAGGAAGTTTGTGTATGGTCAAAACGTGTTTGACTCTTTGGTTCAATTTCATATCTAAATTGTTGTGCAAGCCGACGCAGTCTTGGAAATATGTTTTGTATATTTAATTTTGTTGTTTGGCGAGTTGGATTTGAGCAGGGTGCTTTGTAACTTCATTTTAGGGTTTGATTAAGGCGGTGGACTTAATAGTTTAGTATATAATGGTTGAAGTTGTATGCAATTGTTGTTGATCGCGTGTTAAGCAAGTGCGGTGTAAGGTGCATGTTGCGATCAAGCCAGGGAAGAGTTAAGTATGCTTAGAAGAGATTGTGTGCTTCAGTGGATCTGATCAAGCAAAGATAGTGCTATTTTGTAGATCATTGTTGCTATTGTTCCCTAACAGTTACAACAGGTGAAATCCCCTAACAGATCTTTATTGTAAATCCTCTAACAAGGTGACACATTAGCTTGTGTTTCAAGTCCTCTAACAAGGCTACTCTTAACAGGGTAAAGGTTCTAACAGGCCTTAGGTAAATTCCTTAACGGGGTAGCACCTAACAATGTTGTTGTAAACTCCTAAAAGGGTTAAGCTCCTCATAGGGCGTAATTCAGAAGAGTACATCATTTTAGTGGCTTACCAATCCCCACCGTGGTTTTTTCCCTATTTGGGTTTCCACGAGATAAATCTGTGTGTCAAATTTGTGGATGATCTTGGATGTTTATGATTTTCATTTGCTGCTATTAAGGTTAATCTTGTGAATGGTGATTAAAGTTTGAGTGATTGTAAAGTTGGTTTATTTGGTAGATTACCGATTCACCCCCCCTCTCAGTAATTTGATCTCAAATCTAACAATTGGTATTAGAGCTTTGGTCCTCTGTTGTGGTGAAGCTTAACAACTTGAGGTAAAGATCCAAGATGATGCGAAAGGAGGGTCCCAAATTCACAAGAGAGAACTACTCAATATGGTGCGGTCGGATGAAGCTCTATCTTAAGGGCTTGGGTGATCAGTATTGGGATCATGTAGAGAATAGGTATACTGTCCCTCAAGGAACCCTAACTCCAGATCAGTTGAAGGCTAAGCATGAACATACTGCTACTATGGAAGCTATTGGAAGTACTCTTTCAGATGTAGAGTATGTTGATATTAAAGACTTAGATACTGCTTATGAAATGTGGGAGAAGTTGAAAGCTGTCTATGGTGGAGATCCACATGTGCAAAAGGCAAAGGTTGACAACTTAAGAGGAAAGTATGACGAGATTAGAATGCAAGACAATGAGAACATTGAGCTACACCATCAGAGAATCAAAGAAGTTGCTGCTATTCGAGGTGCTGGTGGTAATCTTCCTGAGGAGGGTATGGTAAGCAAAATGTTAAGAACTTTATTACCTTAGTATGCTATTAGGATTTCAGCTATTCAAGAGCTCAGATCTTTAGGAACTTTTACTGTTAGTCTGGATGCATTAATAGGGAAATTAACTGCATTTGAGTTAAGTAATTATGATAATAGCATGCCTAAAGTTGAAGCTGCTTTCAAGTCACCATTGACTCTTGCACCATCTAGGAAAGGAAAGGAGATGTCTAATAGTTCTTCAGTATGTCACTCTAATGACTATGAATCTATCTTATCTGAAGAAAGAGATCAGGAGGATCTGGAAGCCTTGATTGCTAGAAGGCTGCCTAGAGGGAAAGGTAAATACAAGGGTAAGTTGCCTTTGAAGTGCTTTGCATGTAGCAAAATTGGACATATTGCCTCTAGATACCTTGACAATGACAAGAAGGAAAAGTCAAGAAGATTCAAGGATAAGAACAAGAAAGCCTGTTACCTAGTTGAGGAAGGTGTGACCGATGAGGAATCTGATGGAAGAGATGAAGAAGAAATTGTGTTTGTTGCTGTTAAGGAAGATCCCTCAGAAGAAGGTGAGAAAGCTTTGGTTTCTAACATGAATCACAGTGGTAACTGGATTATTGACAGTGGGTGCACTCATTACATGACCGGTGATAAAAACAAGTTCATCAAGTTGGAGGAATGTGATGGAGGCTCAATAAGGTTTGGAAATTATGCTCCTTGTTTAGTGAAAGGTAAAGGATCCATTGCTTTGAATGATAAAACTATTTGTGATGATGTTTACTGGGTTGATGATTTAAGATACAATTTGCTAAGTGTTGCTCAGTTAAATAACAAAGGCTTCAAATTGGAGTTCAATGGAGGTATATATAGAATTATTGGGAAATTAGGAGAACTGATTGATACCGGCGAACAAACTAGAGGTAATTTGTTCCATCTGAAATCTACTACTGAAAGTTGTCTGATTGCTAAGGTTGAAGATTGTTGGTTATGGCATAAGAGGTTCTGTCATGTAAATTTTGATAACTTGATCAAAATTAGTAAGATGAAGTTAGTGAGAGGTTTGCATAACCTAGTGAAACCAGACAATGTAATGTGCAAAGAATGTCAGCTTGGGAAGTTAACTAAGTCCAGTTTCATTAGTAAAAATCATTCTTTTGAAAATATCTTAGATCTGGTTCATACCGATCTGTGTGGTCCAATGAGAACTACGAGTTACTATGGTGATAGATACCTAATGTTATTTGTTGATGATTTTTCTAGAATGATGTGGGTTATTTTTTAAAGGACAAATCTCAAGTTTTTCATATGTTTAAATCTATAAAGCCAGAGTGGAGGAGACCGGTAAGACTCTGAAATGTCTTAGATCTGACAAAGGAGGTGAATTTACTTAAGATGAGTTTACTACTTATTGTGAAGAACATGGAATTAAAAGACAAATGTCTACACCTAGAACACCTCAGCAGAATGGTATTGTTGAAAGAAGAAACAAATCAATCATTGATTGTGCTAGGACATTAATGATTCAGAAAGGTGTTGCTCAGACATATTGGAGAGAAGCGGTGAGCACTGCAGTTTAAACTTTGAACAGATTTCAGCTAAAGAAAGGTACTAACAAAACTCCCTATGAGCTGTGGTATGGTAGAACACCATGTGTTAATTATTTCAAAATCTTTGGGAGTAGATGTTACATTAAAAGACATGAAAATTCTGGAAAATTTGATCCAAGAAGTGATGAGGAGATATTTTTCTAAGAGAAAAAAGCCTGCAAATGTCAGTAAAAAAGAACAAACAAGATAGTGGAAAGTGCTAGTGTCAGAATAGATGAATTTTCTGAGAAAAATGATGAATCTACCAAGAAGGAACCTGAAGACTATCATGGGTTTGCTAATGTGCAATCGGTGGATCAGGACACGATAGAAGAACCGATGGAAAGACAGGTCAATGAACAAGAACAAATACAGACTGTTGAAGGAAATCCTAGAACCGAACCGGTATTGCCTAAATATGTAAAGTTGAATCACTCACCTGATCAAATTATTGGTGACAGAAATGCAGGTGTGTTAACTAGAAGAAAAGCAAGAGAAGGTACATGTTTGTTATCTGAATTTAAGCCCAAAACAATGGAAGAAGCATTGAAAGGTGAAGATTGGGTGAAAGCTATGGAAGAAGAATTGGAACAGATTGAGAAGAACAAAGCCTGGACATTAGTGCCCATACCAGTGGACAAGAGTGTGATTGATACGAAGTGGATTTTTAGAAACAAGATGGACGAGATTGGTGAAGTGGTAAGGAACAAGGCAAGATTGGTGTGCAAAGGATATGCAAGAGGAAGGCCTGGACTATGGTGAAACATTTGCACCTGTGGCCAGAGTTGAAGGTACGAGAATAGTGCTTGCTTATGCTGCTTACAATCGATTCAAAGTATATCAAATGGATATTAAGTCAACTTTTCTTAATGGTATTTTGGAATAAGAGGTATACATTGAACAACTTGAAGGGTTTGCTAATTGTGAAGGTAAGAACATGGTGTGTAGATTACAAAAGGCTTTGTATGGATTGAAACAAGCACCTAGAGCATGGTATGAGAGGTTGCACTCAATTCTGATTCAAAGTGGTTTTGTCAGAACAAGTGATAACAACAATGTGTATTTGAAGACTGAGAAAGATGACAGATCGCTAATGGTAGAGATATTTGTAGACGATATCATTTTTGGTGGCAATGAAGAGATGTGTAGATCATTTGTAGATGAGATGAGGAAATAATTCGAGATGTCTATGATTGGTGAGATCAAATTCTTCATTGGATTGCAAGTTCAACAGATGAAAGATGGTATCTATATAAGTCAGTCCAAATATTTTAGAGAAATACTAAAGGCTTTTGGACTAGAGGACTCAAAACCGGTTGGTACCCCTATGGTAACTGGTTGCAAACTGTCAAAGGAAGATGATTCTAAAGAAGTGGACGAGACACTTTGGTCCATGATCGGTAAGCTACAATATGTTGTACATAGTAGACCGGATCTAACACAAGCACTTGGATTAGTAGCAAGATTTTCTTCCAATCCTAAGGAATCTCATATGGTTGCAGTAAAGAGAATCTTCAGATATCTTAAGGGGACTGAAGATTATGGTCTCTGGTATGGACATAAAGGTGATTTTTCTTTGAATGTGTTTACTGATGCTGATTGGGCAGGTAATGTTGATGATCGAAAGAGCACAAGTGGAGGTGCATTCTTTCTCGGAGATAGACTTGTATCTTGGACAAGCAAGAAGCAGAACTATATATCTCAATCAACAGCTGACGCTGAGTATGTTGCTGCTGCAATTAATTGTACACAGATAGTTTGGATCAAGCAGATTCTAGAAGGAATTCAAGAGAAGGTAATTGAACCAATGGTTATCTATTGTGACAATACAAGTGCTATTAATAGTTCAAAGAACCCGGTGATGCACTCTAAGACTAAGCATATAGCTATCAAATATCATTTTCTTGGAGAATAGGTACAAGAAAAGGAAGTAAGGTTGGAGTATATGCCAACTAAGGAGCAGGTTGCTGATAATTTTACTAAACCATTGCCTAAGGATACTTTTGAGTATCTAAGAGGTAGGTTAGGGGTCATTCCCCTATATGCTCTTAATTAAAAAAAGATGTAGTTGCATCAGTCCCAGTGTATTCATTGAAATTTTTGATGTGTGGATTGATGTTGTGAGGCTACTCCTTAGGGGGAGCAGTCTGTGAAGTGATTTGCTTTGGTTAGTCAGGTACTGTAAAGAAGATATCAGGTGTATTTGGCACCTTTGGCATTGTTGTCAAAGGGGGAGAAGATGTATGGAGATGATGTAGGGGAGATGATGTGAAGATGTATGTGTGTTTGGCAAAGAGTTAAGTTCAGTGTAAGGGGGAGTAATTGCAGAACAAGTGAAAGACAGAAGTGGAAACATTTTTCTCCTTAATGTTTCACGTTGATGATGTTGATGTTGATGTAGAGAGTGTTGGAAGAGAGTGTTGCCATCAATGCCGAAGGGGGAGATTGTTGGCATATCTGATGCAGTGACGGTAAGAGTGTTTTGGTGATGCAATAGTGATTTGATTACAGGATGATCAGATATTATATTGTCATTGATGTCAACTATTGACTTTGTGTTCTTAGTATGTTGTCAAATATATTTGTGATGATTGATGAGTTTCAGTGACTTTCAATGGTTGCTATCTTTAGGGGAGACTTAGGTATGTCTCTGGATGTCAAATGGATGGCCGCTAGTGTTGAAGTGATTTTATGTGAGAGTTGTGATTAGTTGAAGCATAACAGTACAACTGCTAGAACAATTAATGACAGGTGATAGATGATTTGAATGTCTTGTCAAATCTTTGATGTATCTTGTGGCGCGGTCATAGGATATGGTGGTCAATAGTGTTCAGATGCTACAGTTGCAATCGGAACTACTTTGAGTGACCGGTGGGAAGGATAAGTGATCGGTGAGCAGAGAGTGTTATTCATCGAGTTAAGTGTTTGTGTTCTTGAGCTACCGATGACAGATCTTGTATCGGTGATCGGTATCAATGCGGCGATGATTAACAATGAATGAGTCATGATTTGGTGACATGTCTTCATGGTTGGAGGTGATGATCTGGCATCACATTGATCGATGTTATCTTGTGGAGAAGATTCTAGAGGAAGTTTGTGTATGGTCAAAACGTGTTTGATTCTTTGGCTCAATTTCATATGTAAATTGTTGTGCAGGCCGACGCGGTCTTGGAAATATGTTTTGTATATTTAATTTTGTTGTTTGGCGAGTTGAATTTGAGTAGGATGCTTTGTAACTTCATTTTAGGGTTTGATTAAGGTGGTGGACTTAATAGTTTAGTATATGATGGTTGAACTTGTATGCAATTGTTGTCGATCGTTTGTTAAGCAAGCATGGTGTAAGGTGCATGTTGCGATCAAGCCAGGGAAGAGTTAAGTATGCTTAGAAGAGATTGTGTGCTTTAGTGGATCTGATCAAGCAGAGGTACTGCTATTTTGCAGATCATTGTTGCTGTTGTTCCCTAACAGTTATAGCAGGTGAAATCCCCTAACAGGGTAGATCCTAACAGATCTTTATTGTAAATCCTCTAACAAGGTGACACATTAGCTTGTGTTTCAAGTCCTCTAACACGGCTACTCTTAACAAGGTAAAGGTTCTAACAGGCCCAAGGTAAATCCCTTAACCGGGTAGCACCTAACAGTGTTGTTATAAACTCCTAACAGGGTTAAGCTCCTCACAGGGTGTACTTCAGAAGAGTACATCATTTTAGTGGGTACTAATCCCCACCGTGTTTTTTTCCCTATTTGGGTTTCCACAAGATAAATCTGTGTCAAATTTGTGGATGATCTTGGATGTTTATGATTTTCATATGCTGCTATTAAGGTTAATCTTGTGAATGGTGATTAAAGTTTGAGTGATTGTAAAGTTGCTTTATTTGGTAGATTACCGATTCACCCCCCCTCTCACTAATCTGATCTTCAGGTCTAACATGAGTGGTGCATCCAATAACCTGATTTGGTTCTCTTCCAAGGTAAGTGATTGCATTGATGACTAAATGTATCTGACACGGTTGAAAGTTTGCTCTCATTTTGATTACGGCTGGGAACAATACTCAAGCCATATCCAAGCTCTAACATACCAGTATCTGTACCGTATATGCCAGTATGCATACTAGAGTGGGTGGTGCATCCAATAACCTCGACTTGGCTCTCTACCAGGGTAAGTGCTTGTGGTTGCACTTGTGTTTGTTTGACCAAAATTGATGCTTCACCATTTAGTATTAAGATATTAGACAGGCTCTAAAAATTTTAGGACGAGTTTCACTTTGAATTGTGCAGGACTATTAGTTTAGTTGGGAAGATACATTCATCGTTAGCTGAATTTTCTTGAAGGCAATGGATGCCACTATAAGGACCTTCAAAAAATGTGCCTATATACTTGGGAAAGCAAGCATACCACACTGAAAATGAAGACAAGATTAGATAATTAAATAGTTTTAACACAAATTGAAAGAAAGATTCTTCTAAACTAGACATGATATCAGCACTATTTGTCTACTCATGTACTGAGGCTACATAGCACTGCCACAAACTATGGTATGAGAAGTGGGCATGCATTTAGCATTTAGTTTTGTAGAGTATGACTATTCTTTTATTTCCTCTAAATGGAATAGTTTACACTTAGCATCTATACTTCAAATTGAGGACAAGTGTTGGGACAAAAAGCTAAAGCAATCTGGACAAACCTTCTGCAAAATCAAGAAGAAATCAAGAGCATGTTGAAAGCATGAGTATTTTTATTGGTCTAGGAAGCCACTAAAGAGAACAGAGAACAAAGGTTCAGTTCATTTAAGTAAAACCACAACTAAGGCGGGGAAGAAATGTAGTGTGAACTTGAAAGGTCTAAAGTGAATGAAATGTCTGCTATATAAAAGATGAGTTGGCAAAAGTTTCATGAAAAGCACAAATTATTTTGAAGCCTTATTTTAGTCAATCAGAATCATGTCTTCAAATTTCCGTGTGTTTCTTGAATGCAAAATGAATCATCAACAGCAGTAAAATCATGTTGCAAATCTGTATCAGATTTAGTAGAATGCCATAGCTTAATTTGCTTCAAGGAACATTGGGATATCTAACTGAAATAATACTTCCTTTATTTAGGTTCATCTCAAGAGCTTTTTGAGCTGTTTCTAGAAACTGAAAAGCTATCTCTTTAAATAGTTACCTAAAAATTTCAGATTCTAATTCTTGTATGTAACATGTAATTGACTGCAGATTACAATTTGATGACACAAGAAAAAGAAGACATAGGTTTCTCACCTTTGTCAAGGCTACACTTGCAGGTCCGTACATATGAACTTAAACATGACTATTTCAAATTTTCAGGAGTGCCCATTAAAACTATAAATTATAAATTAGTTCAGTTAATTAGTATTGCATTCATCAGAAGCTGATCTATCATCTACCAATCTGTGAGTAACTTAATATTTTCTATTTTGGTACTTTTCCTTCATTTATTCATCTTTGTTATCATGTATTAGAAACATAAGCCTTTCTTTTAAAAGTTTTCTATTCCTTGACAGATATTGATACTACAGAAAAGTATGCAAAAGAAATCACACTGCCAAGAGGAGAAATGTGGGCCATTCACAAATTTGGTGGGACATGTGTTGCTTCTTCTGAAAGAATACGGAGTGTGGCAGGAATTATAGCCGAAGATCCATCAGACAAAAAGGTGGTTGTCGTGTCTGCAATGTCAAAGGTGACAGACATGTTATATGATTTGGTGTGCAAGGCTCAGTGCCGCGATGATTCTTATTTGACTGCTCTTGATCAAGTGCATGAGAAGCACAAAGCAACAGCCTCTGATCTATTAGATGGAGCTGATATTGAAAAGTTTCTATCACAGCTTCAAAATGATGTGTATAATCTCAGAGCTATGCTGCGCGCCATTTACATAGGTTATCTGATTGCTGCAAGCTTCACCTATGTATTTTGTGCTTTTTAGTTTTTCTGCAAATCTGTAATTAAGTTTTTTTTTTTGTATTGAATATAGTTTGAAAACTGTAGTACATAATATATTCAGATCAGCCATATCGCTGAAACAGTTCATCATAAAGCAACCAAAAATACAACTGATATACATCTTCCTCATATCTATATAACTGGTACATCGTAACAAAATGCTGCTATATAGTAACTGTATTACTGACATACAGTAACTATGCTGCTGCTACACTATACACTGTACAGCATGATACACAAAATATGGCATTGCCTGATATACAAAAACATAATCATAAGACTGCTATAACAAACGCTCATTTTAGTTAGAAATTTCCGCTCTCGCTGTAAACATCCAAGTCTCTCCAGCCAATTGGGGGATAAATAGAAGACACCTCTTCATTAGATCTAACAACCTCAAGAGCAGAATCAGATCCAGTATTGACATGGTATCTTGATTCGTGTGCTTCTGTGACTCTTCTTTGGTGCGGCTCTGCAGTGTCATTGTAGATCTTCTGGAAGTCTGTGAGTGCTTTCAAGAAAGGTGTGTTGTCAAACTGATTGTAAGGCTATGTGTGGCCATATCTTACTTCTTCCTTGTTGACTCTTGCCACCCCTTCTCTTAGCAATTTCATAAACATGAATCTGGAGATCTCCATTGTCACTGTAACCTGCAAGGCAACATTGAAATATACAAGTCTTTTGAAGACTCGGTAAGTACCCTCTGAAACCCTTTAAACTTGTCCTCATTTCTTGCCTTCCAAATGATCCACAAAACTTCTGTAGTAAAATAAATCCCAAATAGATTATGTTCCAGTATGTATTTCCTTCCAATCTATGTTACCCCGAGTTTCTAGGACGGGGGGACAGGGATGACGGGTTTCCGGGATGTTTTTTTTTTTATCCGGAGCAGGAGACGGTTATATATATATATATGGAAATCTGAAATTTCAGATATATTCATGAATTATATAACATTGTAACATTCATCATAGCAACAGAATAACATTTATTAATCCAAAATCATTAAATCAATGATCATTCATCAAATCATCATAGAATATAGAATTAAATGAATCAAATGAGAGTTCAAATTTCAATTTCATACATTCATAGATATAATTCATTGAAACAGCAAAAGACTTCCAAACAGCAGCAACAACAAAGTCTCAACCTGTTCACAACTTCACATTCTATTTTCTAACAACATACTCGGGCATATCTCTGATTAAAACTTAAAAAAGTTCACTTTTTTGTACTAAACAATTGCTCTGCAATATTCAGCATGGAAACCAGGAAATCTACTATGTCTTCTATCTCTGAAAATTTGATTAATGGAAAGAGCACTTGCTGTGCTAGAAATGGCTTTTTAGATCAATCAATAATAAATATTGATCACTCGGGCCAAACAATGAAACTCTGCAAACCCTGCAAATATCAATATACTTGGGCTAGTATATACGCAACCTTGCAAAGTGGAAACCCAACAATGAAACACCCACTCATGCGACAGCGAACCAGGTCAACAGAGAAGAAATAAATTTTCACGAGACAATGAAATAATAGAATGCCTTAGGCTTAGTTTAGTCGAGGCAAATAACAACATGAATGCATATTTTAATAATATTTAAACATTTTAGGGTTGCGTTGAGGTTCACGCATGATTAAAAAAAGCTGCAAATATTTTATAAATTTATCTTTTTTGCCTGCTGCTGCCGAAAACGGCTAACAGTCCCTGGGACGGCTGGGGACATTTTTGGCCCTCCCCAGCCGTCCCGGGGATGGTCAACAGTTTCCAAAAATTATGTTGAGCGTTTCCGAGTTTCCGGGACGGTTTTTGAATTTTTTGCATGACCGGGGACGGCTTGGAAACGTTTCCAGCCATCCCCAAGTCCCCGAAATGGTTTCTGTATCCGGTACTTGGGCATTTAGGGTGGAAACACGTTTCTGGGTAACATTGCTTCCAATTAACCTCCCTATTACCCCCTCAATTCATTAAGCCATTGCAAAACATATTCCAGATTTATCTAGCATAAAATCACTCAAAAAAATGTGCCTGATTGATTCAAGCTTTCTACATATGATACAGAGTTCACTCAGAAGAATTCAATTTGTGAGGCAACCTTTGCAACATAAACAACCATTTGAAGCAAGCCTTTTTGGGCTCAACAATACTTGACCACAGTAGACTAAAGATCTTTAGGCATTGTTTGTCATGTAAATTAACATTCCAGTACTTTTCAAGATAATAAAAAATGGAATCAGAATTAGACAAAGGTTTATGTAATAACCTGACCTTAACATTAAGAGAAAGAGAACCATCAAGCCATTTAATATCCTTATAGTGATTAGTATTCTACATACATTCAATAGGATAGTGAAACCCATTACAAGCTTCTCTCAAAACGGTGAAGTTCTTCAGTTTGATGGAGGTAATGCAAATTCACTGCTTAAGGAAGCCCAATATTAAAGTTGTTCATTGTGAATGATGTTATTGAATAATTTGATACCTTTCAGAGACCAATTCTTGGCTGAGCATCCCTGCAATAAAGCTAAGGGTTTACCTCTTGGTGGTACCCTAAATTTTGATAATTTAGAAGTCCCAATCCATTATCAAGAAGCATGTTTCTCCATACTAAAAAATATCAAAAGAAGGAAGCTTTATGACACAAATAAATAGAACTAACTAATCGAAGCCTTCAGAAAATGTTGGAATTTAGACCTGCTACAAAGATGATTTTAACAGAGGATAAAGATGGTCGAATTTTAAAAATCTAAAAACGACCCAGTTCGGAAAATCAAATTTCCTATCTCCAGCAGAAATATTAGCTTTTCACGAGGTGTTTTGGATTTTTGACCAAAGCCAAATCCGAAAGTTAGGTAGTTATTTTTTAGTTAGTTTATTATTTTTTAAAAATAATTTGTAATAAGAGTTGTGTCTTTTCACCCTAAAGAGGTGTGAAAGC
>MU225392.1:2942118-2955387 GCA_018584345.1 Thuja plicata
CCTCTGTTTGTTCTGCCTCTTTCTCCGGTTCCGGGGAACTGGAGGAGAGGATCTCCACCTCTTTGGGGAGGGATGCCCTTGGCGCTGGTTCCGCCTTTGGCTATTGGATATGCTTTCTTTTCCTCTGGGTGATTAGAGGTGGTCCTGCATCGGCAATTGCTGCTGCCTCCGTGGGATCAACCCCGGTCGCCTTTATCATTAGGGCCGCTAGCGACGGGGAGGAAGGGGGACGAATTGGTCCGGACATAAGCGGGGGAGTGGCCAGCCTTGTCAATAGTTGCTCCCTCATTTGTTGGGAGGCCGCCATAGATTGCTGAATCTGTTCTTGTACGGGAGTCTGCTGCGCGGAGGGGGTTAGGGCTATCCCCTTTCCTTTGACTGCGCCCTGTGCAGAAGTCCCGGCTGGTGAAGATGTTCCGGCCCCCGGAGTCAACCTTAATACCGGCGGTGAAGTTACTTTTGGTGCCAGTCGGGGACCCAGGCGCGCACTCCCGGGGCAAACCCGCTTGAAATATGTATGACTTCGCTCGACAATTGCCCGAGTGAAGTCCTCAATTGTGTGATCTTGGGTAGCCCAATTTATTGCGGGCAGTGCCATTTTATCAATCCCCTTTTCCCAGTACTGGGGATCTGTGGTAGTGGTGGTGTCAGAAAAGCCCTCCGGGAATCTCCGGAGCTTCAGCTCTTGCATCATTCCAGCCGTCATTCTATCATAATGCCGGCTTCGCACATCCACGTCATCCTGGCGATCTGCCCAGAAGTCTTCCATGTGTGCTTGGTGGGGCTCCGAAGCCCGGGGCAGTGCTGTTGCAATTCGGCCATGCGGATCAAAGTTCTTCCGCGCCAGATAAAATTCCTGCAAGTTGTAACATTTAAGCTCATTGTCTGCCTCCTTTGCGGCGGCCAGACTGCAGGTATAGTTCCCACAAGAGATCGGGAACGAAACACTGGTGACCTTCTTGTGGCCCAAGAAGGCATGCAGCTCCATCATTTGTCTGCAATACTCCAGCAGCACGATCTTGTCCCCACAATGTCTGGGCAACAAGTAGGGTTTTCCGGAGAAGCTGGCGACCCTAATGTAGGTATGTTGCTGGAACTGAATGTAGTAGTGCCCATAACTACTTACCAATTTCATCGCCTCAGTAGATAGGCGGTATCCGGCATCCCGGTTGGGCATCAGCAGATGATAGTAAACGAAACAATCGTTTACCCGACAGTAACTGGGGAAGCTGGCCTCCCATTGGATCTGTCGAAAATGGTCCCACGGTGCTTTTTGTCCCGGACCAAATCCGAGGACGCCGTCTGTGAGTAGGCCTTTGGAGTGGGGCCTCTGTTGAGCCAAGGCCCAGAAAACATAAGAAGTCATGTAGAACTTCTTATGTTCGTTCAGCTACCGGAACTGGGAGTCGACGTGGTTGGAGATAATAGTAGCCCAGTCGAAGAATTGCCCCTTAGTGGACATGCCCATTAGGAAATAGTACATCCATTTTGCAAATTCTTGGGCGGAGGGTTGCCCAAATACCCGGGCCAATGCAATCATCCCCATCTGGATGCTCTCTTTGAATTCAGAGCGTGGAATATCAATCTTCATTCTTTTGGGGTCCCTCTTCGGGACTTTGAGCCAGTTGGCGTTTATATACAGCCGAGAGGCCTCCTCCAGCTCGGCGAATTGTTTCAAGGCATCTGACCTTGTAACCACTGTGGCTTGATCAAATTGCGGGATGCCCAGGCCAACTTGGAAAGTAACTGGGTCCAGGGACACCAGTGGAGTGGGGAATCCTGTGGGTTCAGCGGCCGCAAGCATAACAGCCCGGACAGAAGAGTTGTAATTGGCCGCTAGTGCCAGAATAAGCTCCGGAGACTGCACGGAATAAGGGAAACAAGCTGCCCGGAGGATCCCGGACCCTCCGATATTCATTGCAAGTGGGTCTCCAGCCTGCCGCTGGATGTGCATTATTTTTACTAGGGCCTGCATTTCCGCCCAAGTCCCGACACTGGTGTCGGTCATCAGCTTCACTTTGCACTCTACTTTTGTGCCCACGATCTCATTGTCCTGCACAAATTTCATTGTGAGGGGCAGCTTTGCCAGGGCCTTTTCCATCTTTGATTTTGCCGCTGCCCGGGTCTCTGTTGTGGTCGGCAATTCCGGGCTTCCGGGAGGAGAGGATGCAGACGCCTCAGACATGGTTGCAAATTAAAGTCCGGACCTGCGAGACAAAGCGACCGTCAGAATATATTTTATAAAACGAAACAATTACTCCGAAGTCCGGAGTTCTTACCACCGCGCCGTTTGCTTTTCCTGAAAAGTTAGTTTTTTACAAAGATATCCGAAAAGCAAAACATATCTTAAACTTAGTATTTCATCACATATCTCCGGGTCCGGGAAATTTTACCACGCTTGTTGAAGACTTAGGGTGAGGGGTAGTGAAAGGGGCCCGAGGCCCGGAGAAACGACCATTTAACGAAATTGAATGAATGAGCAAGTGGTTGAGCCCACGTGGGCGCCACGTGGGTGGGTATTAATTGGATGTGATGGCACTGACGGCGGCGCCGACTAGCCGAACGCGCGAAAAGGGAAAGCCACTTGGCTAAAAGTAACTGCGCGCATGGGAAATTAATGAGGCTCTGACAACCTTGATGGAGGAGAGAGAAAACCGTCTGTTTGAAACCGGCCACGAGCCGAGTTTCAAACAGGGGGTTTTCTGCCTCGAAGCAATTTCGAAGGCAAAAACCAGAAACAGAGGCGACTCGACCAGCTCGTCGAGCCACCCGGAAGGATACATAGAGGGCCGAGGGATATATACACGGAAGGGAAGAGATATACAAGGGATATCTACAGGGAACATGTACATATATACATGAATATACACTCACAGGAGAACTCCCGTGGGAAAACCAGGCAAAACAGAAACGGAAATATATACAACTATTTACATCATGTACATGATATCTACAAATTACTTACAAACCATTTACAGGTATTTACAGATTATTTACTTCTGCACAGAAGGCGGACAACCTTCTGATAGAGCCAACCCACCAACGGGTGGCGAACCAGAGGACAAAAGAAACGGACGACCAAGAGGCAAAGCCCAAAACGGAAACAAACAAGCAAACCCACCGAAAACCAGGAAAACAAAAGCAAAACAGAGAGGGAAGCAGAATAACCAACCTGAAAACGCAGAAGGCAGAGGAAGGAAAGATTACCAGGAGAACCCTGCAACAGCTCGAATCGTTTTACTGTCAAGATCACTACCACGAAGCACTAGCGTACGTCTGAGAACAGTAGAAGGTGTTAAGCTTTGGTTATCACAAATTTCTCTGTAATTGCTCTGCTAATCGCTTTGAAATCGCTCTATTTCGCTCTAAGTGTTCGAAGGTTTTAATCGCGGTAAACGTGAAAATGACAGGTAAGTCCTATTTATACCCATGGTAAAAGCAATCCTCCTCCTTCCGGAGATTTTAGGTTAGACAAAACCTCCGGACTCTGGGCCTGGGGATTCCTTACGATGATATTCCTAAGACTTAAGAACATCATAGCAAAGAGTCCCGGAGTCCGGAATCCGGCTTCCCAACAAAGGACAACCTCCGGGATCCGGGATCTCGGAGGGGAAAACCAAACAGAGAAAACAATGCACGGCGGGGAAAGAAAACCCCGGAGAAAGAAAGAGGAAAAGAAAGACAAGGCAAAAGCCGCAGCAAAAACAAAAAAAAAAACCAAAAAAAACCAAAAAAAACCAAAAAAAAAAAGGGCGACCCAACATTTTGCACACAAAATGTAGGGACGGGGATGCAGGGCATAACACATGTCCTGGGCTTCACAAATCTGGAAAAAGGGATGGAATGAAAATTTGATTTTAAGGTTTAATTATCCATGTATTTATTTTCTACACTTTTGTAATTTGAAGTTTTAACCATTGTGTGATGGATGCAATGTTAAAAGAATTCTCTTGATTAAATTTTAGAACATTAGGAAAGCGATTTCTTTGGTTGAAACTCTTTATTGAAGATATAGTGATTTTGTGAAAATGAATAAATGACAATTGAAGTCAATTTTATGTTGTAAAATTTTTTGAAGTCAAGATAATGTGCTTTTGTGATTATGAATGAATGATAATTGAAATCAGCGTTTGGTTATAGAAATTTTAATTCAAACTTCCAAGTTGAGTTTTTGTGTTTTTGTAACATTAGTGTGAGTTGATCTTACTTTTATGCTTTAGAAGCTTATGTTGAGGTTATTGATCCCGTCTTTGTATTTTGTTAATTAAATTGAATTGAGTAACTTTGTTAAGCCGTGTGTTGATTCTTATATTCATTAACTGATAACTGTGTATTGATTAGTATTTTATTTCCAAAAACTTGAGATATTCATAGTATAATAATATTGTATCATTTAGCTTATAATGGTCTTTAAGCCTTTTAAGTTGTCTAGTTAGTTTAGTTAGCATTTTTCTATTTTCTGTGTCAGTTAGTTTAGTAACTTTCTATTCTGATTGTTGTTCTCGATCATTTCTGTTATGGAAGATCTTTTAATCGCTTATTTAAGGAGCCTTTGTCTCCTTTGTAAAGATATCAATTCAATAATCAATCATCATTTCATGGTATTGGAGCCCATAGAGCCCATAGGTTGGCTTTTTGACGAATTTTTAATAGTTGTAGTTTCATACATGGAAATTCATTTCTGTTAAGCGATTTTTATGAAAAATCGTGAAGAATCCTAAAATTTTTTTCAAAAGTTTTAGAAGTTTTTTTCTCGACTTTTTTAATAAAATTTGAATGTTTCAAACTTGAGGATTTTTGAAATTGCAAATCTCTGAAGATTTCGTCCCTATTTTTGCAAATCTCGAGCTGCAAAATCGCTTTTTTTTACACATTCAAGGGTTTCTTAATATCCCATTGTCCTTTTTTTGCAGAAGATTATGCTTTTTATATGTGTCTTCTTTGAGGGTATTTTCCCATTTAGTCCTGCATGTCCCTACAAACGTGACAACTCTCTGTCTTGCAATGCGCCTTGTGTTTTTTTATGCGCATGACAACTTTGAAATTTTCGCGTGTGATTTAGGTGTCGTTTTTCAAGTTTTTCCGCTTAGGTGTTAAACTCACGTTTCTCTCTATGATTCCAAGCCATTTTCGCTGTGTCTATGAGCCGCAACGGGCCTTCGTTTTTCTGCACAGTTTTTATAGAAAAATAGTGCTGCATTGGTTATTGTTGCCATGGCTAGGGTTTTGTCGACTTTGTTGACATTTTTTTAAAAAAATAATCGTGGGTTTCTGCACTTTTGCTCGGCTAGGGTTTTTACAACTTTCTACAAAATTGTGTGTTATCATGTACGACTAGGGTTTTTGCGCCTAATGCGAGGGTTTTTTATTGACTTTTGCAATAAAATAAGGGTTTTTTTCCAGAGCAAACCACCTTGTGAATTGTGTTAGAAGGGTTTGACTGATTTTGACATGAGAAATCAGATTTATTGAAATTTGTACTAGCTGCTTGCCGAAGGTTTTTTTGATTTTTGATATAAAAATCAGCCTCAGTTTTTTGAGAAGTTCACCTCATTTTTCATGTCATTGAAAACCGGGAGGGATGGCGTATGACCAACATCATGTAGGAAAGTAATCAAGGCTTCAACGACAAGAATAATAGGTGGAAACAACGCATGCTCTGTATTTTTGAGTTTCGGTGTCTTGACCAGATTGTTTTGGGTAACACTACTTGCCCTACAACGAATGACAAAGACCAGGAAAAGTTTGATGAGTGTAGCCATGAAGCGCTTATGTTGCTGAAGTTATCAGTCACCAATGACATGCTTCCAGGATTGCCATTTGGCAAGACTGCTGTAGAGATTTGGACGCATCTAAAGAGTCTCCATGAAACGTCAAACAAGATCAGAGCATTCTTTTTGAAGAATATATTTTTTTGATCATGATGGACGATAAGATGTCTTTGTAGGAGCATTTTATGAAGATCAATAATATTCATGATCACAAGATGGAAGAAGAGGATATGGTGGTCATTACACTAAAAAGCTTACCGTGATCCTATGAACACTTCATCAAAACTCTCAACATTACATGCACTAATGTTGACCTAAAGTTTGATGAGTTGTGCAATAAGCTCTTTCAGCAAGCTAGATGGAGACGAGAGCTTGGTAGCAACAGTGACATGACAAGTGTAGAACATGTGTTTACTGCTAAGGACAAAAGAAAAGGTGAGTCCACTTAACAGATTGGACTAAGAAAATCTGACGAGAATTTCAAGAAGAATATCACATGTCACTTTTGTGGTAAACTTGGTCATACACAGTAGTTCTGCAGAAGCAGTTGGCTGATTAGAAGTCCAACCAAGGAGGGTCTTGGAAGCAGACGCATATTACAAAGCATTTTGAAGAGGAGTTAGCCTTCTATGCATTCATGGCCAAATGACCTGCAAATTACGTCGTATTTTGTAGGGTAGTTAGTTAATAGAATGACCATTAAGGGAGGGTATTATAATAATAGTGTATTATTTATCTTATAATGGTCATTTAAGTCTAATAAGTTGTCTAGTTAGTTTATTTAGCGTCTTTCTATTTTCCGTGTGTGAGTTAGTCTAGTAACTTTCTATTCTGATTATTCTCGATTGTTTCCGTTGTGGAAAGATTTTGTAATAGCTTATTTAAGGAGCCTTCATCTCCTTTGTAAAGATATCAATTCAATAATTTATTATAATTTCAATTCCTCCATTAAATTCTTACTCATGTAGATTTGATGGTCTTTGATTTACCTAGTAATCAACATTCACCTATGTTTTTCCTTCAAATCTTTGTTTACAGCTAGACATTAGTCTTCTCTTTAGCCAATAGGATATTGATTTTTATCATTCATGCTGGATAGTTTTTTCTCGTTTAAATTTGAAAATGTTGTTGTAGGTCTTGATTGTTGATAGTTTGACACTTACATTGGGGCAAAAGCATGCTCAATTAACAATTTACATTTAATGTAAAACTTTATTGAAATTCTGTACAATGTTCGTATTTGTAAATTTTGAGTTATATAAAGGACAAATTAAAATGCTAACAAGGTGCAAGGTGGAATGGATGTAAACCAAATCTTCTGCTTAGTCAAAGAATTCACAACTTGTTGAAATTGGAGACAAAATCATAGAACTAAAAAACCTGAAAGAATAGTAAGAATGTTAAAAGTAAAAAAATGCTCACTTGTGATAGAATTTTGGTTTCAAGAGGTTGAAGGTACATATAAACTTGCCCATGTAGCTACATCATATGTTAATGTCCTTGCACTTGTCTTAGAGAATGCAAATGCCATGATTTTGTGATGAGATGAACCAACAAAACTTAGGCCTGACATTATTGTGTATTTTTGGGTTAGAGAAGAATCTCAACATGAATGTGTTGGATGTGATTTGAGTCTTAGTTACACAATGTAGTGAAAAAGAAAACAAATTAAAATTTTAAACAATAGATGTAATATAATTTATGATTAAAAATTTATTGCAAACTTAAGGTAATTTTAAATTTAAAATAAATATTAAATTTCTTAATTAACCTTCAAAAACTCGTGAAGATGCCTTGTGATATATGATGGTGTCACAAACAATTGAATATCCTCTCCCTTGGTTTGTATTTCTTTCACCCACTCTATTTATGTGCCAATCTTTTGCATCACTAAGTTGGGAGAGTAGATGGAAGATGGTATCCATAAAAGGTGCATGTATCTTTCTTCAACCAAAGCACTTGGTTCCCTGAAATATTTTCATTCTTTGTTATCATTTGGACAATGCGTTCAACATCCAATATCTTGATGGACACAATGAGGAATTTGGAATGAAGTTTGTACCTTCACTCACATCTCACAATTATTTGTCATAAAAAACATTGCTTGTCTAGGGGAGACTGTAGTGATATCAATTAGAGGCCGGTTTTAAAATTTGTCCACTCGTTAGAGATGGACGCTTTTGTTTCAACCCATGAATCTTGATTGGTGTGTCTACAATTTTCTTTCCCTGTATGGTGGTGTACACATCATACCTAGAACTTGTGTAATCTTAGGGTGTCTGACTAATTGTTATTCCATTCCAGCCAATATGGCGATTTTGCTACTTTGAAAGGAAGATCATTGGTCTAAATGCAACACAATGTATTCATTTGCATAATCTCTTGCTTTAGTTTGAAATGTGTGAAGAAAAGATAGAGATCGAATTCTCAGAAAGATGGTGTCCCCAAGAAAGGATGCGGTGCAATCAATATTGAGGATGATACTTTCTTCACAATCTAGTAGACTCTCAATACATCAGATGTGTTTGGATATGTGATGGCTTAATTGGGCATATGTAATAGTTGACTTTGTAGTGTTCCAGTTTTACGCAATGTTGTTCCATGAGCATTTGGTTAATTTTTTAGGTTTTATCTTAAGCCTTTGGATGTGTTGGGAGAACTCCACAATTGTGGAGAGCTAGGGTTCAGATTTTCTTGCCAATTGATGATGTCATTGAGCTTAGTTGGTGATTTGGACTGCAATGACACTTTTTGAAGTGTTTTTGGCCTCTTGGGCCGTACTCTACACTTCTTGGAGAGTAGGACTACGTTTAGTAAGTTCTCATTTTGGCATCGTACATCTTCTGTTAGCTTCAGTTTCTCCTTGCTTGGTGTGATTGGTTTTAGTTTCTGGGGCCTTGTTTGTGGTTTCCACAATTTGATGGGAAATAATTAGAATATGCACTAAAGTTCTAATGTTAATGTTTTATTACGGGTTATATTTTTATCGAGTAACTCAATGTACTCTCATGTGGATGCCTTGGTAAGGAGGACTCGGACATAATTTAATTTTAAATTATCAAAAAGGACATTTGAGGGAAATGCATTATTTTGAATTTAGAATTGTTCTTTTTTCTCTCCAACTCTAGAAAAGGAGGTCTTGATCTCTCATTTGGATTATTCAGAAGAGTACGCATAATAGGATGTTGGATTGAATTGAAAAGTTCTTCCAATGATTGATTGAGGATAAAAACCCTTAAGCAGTTCCTGGTTTTGAATCTGGGAGATGTTCCCTAGCTGGTTGGAGTGATTTCACACTGTAATCACTTTTGTTTTCATAGTCTTTTTGTAGTTTGGGATTTAAAAAAACATGGAGATATTCAAGGTCTTTTGATTGCAAGTTTGTGGGTTTGGTTTTTGGAGATTTTGGCAGAGACTTTACGGTGTTTGTAGATTCCTCGATTCATACCATTGCTGGTCATACATCTTTGGTTGCCTGTGAAGCCCTAGACAGGTTGTCGCACCATTTTCATTGTTAGACTGAATACGAGGGAACAAATCAATCATTTACTCGTAGCTGAGTGACTAGATTCAGGAAGTAATTTATTGGAGTGGCTTTATCTTTGCTACAGGCCATACTGGCGCTTTTAGCCATGGCATGAGGATTCACAAGTGGTAGCATTGGGTTTTTCAGGGTTTTTTCCTTTCCAATGTTGGCACCTAGTCTGGATGGGCTCTTGTAGGCATTAACCATGTTGGAACAATGCTTAAATTGAAAGTTTTGGATTTCTAAACGCTGTTGCCTTTGTTTTCCAGTGATGTACATCAGTGGTTTTATGACTGAAACTCATTTTCAAACCCTTGGTCTAGCATTCGTTGTTGGTTGGAGGTGATTTGGAGTCAGGACGAGGCATCCAAGGTTTGAAACCCTCTCCTATGCATTTTAGAAGGTGAACTTCAACAGTTGGTTGTGTTTGGGGTTTAATCCCTTGCTGACCAATCTTGTTTTGTTAGTGCTAGTTCATGTTGAGGATGCTTGGAGATGTTTAGCCGACCTAAAATGTGCTCTTTTCTATCATTTTATGACAGTATTTCTCCGATGGGTTGATTTGTGTGTTTTGTGGAATTTTGGTGAAGTTGAAGGGTACTTTGGAGTGGCCATCTTGCTATGATAGACTTGTTCATATTAATATCAGTCTGAATTTAAGGTGCTAAGTGGAAGTTTAGAGGTGTAAACTGTAATGTCCCTGGTTATTCTCCTTATATAATCACCTGCAAAATCAACATTAGTACATTATATTATTCAACACTTATGATAAGTACTCTATTCTAAGTTAGTAAGGAGAGGGATTGACCCTAGGGCTGCCTCTAGGTCGGGCTTCACAGAATTCCCAATTCGTCTTGAGGGATATAAGACCCACTCTAAGCAATCGGGCTATCGGTCGTCTTTCCATAGAGCACTGCTCCTAGGTTCTCTTGGATACGGACATCGTTATCTAAGCCTACGCATATGCATATGACTGGCTATCAGTATATATACTGCCTGTATGAGATTATAATAATCTCAGGACTAGGGAAACTATACTTGTTTCCTCTAGCACTTCTTCAGATAGGAATCCATCTCTAATGAATATAGAATTCATTTTATATGTTCTCTTGGATACTGACATCGTTATCCAAGCCTACGCATATGCATATGACTGGCTATCAGTATATATATTGCCTATATGAGATTATAATAATCTCAGGACTAGGGAAACTATACTTGTTTCCTCTAGCACTTCTTCAGATAGGAATCCATTTCTAATGAATATAGAATTCATTTTATATGGTATCCAAACCTGCCTATTTGGGTATAAATCCTGAGACTAGGGAAAACCATGACAATCTCCACTAACCCCCCCTTTCAGATAGAAATCCATCTCTAATGAATATAAAATTCATTTTATATGGTATCCAAACCTGCCTATTTGGGTATAAACCCTGAGACTAGGGAAACCATGACAATCTCCACTAACCCCCCTTTCAAATAGGAATCCATCTCTAATGAATACAATATTCATTCTCTATGGTATCCAATAACATTATTTCCGGGATCCCATCTCTAATGAATTTAACATTCATTCTATGGTATCCGGAACCATTATTTAGAGCACATAGAATTATTCCATTTTGATTATAAATTTAATATTAAGTTTAATCTAAATAGAACACTTTATTTGTACAATTGATGTAAAGAATAATTTAATGATAAATTACATATATTTCATGAACCTTAACATTGCCCATTTTATATATTATTGAATGAATATATATATATATATATATATATATATATATATATATATTATGTTGCTATTAATTAAGAAATATAATTCTAATTATTGCTCTTAATATATATATATATAAGTAATTCTGATGTTATTAATATTAACATATATAAATGATATATATATGTATTTCTGATTTATTATAAATATGTAATATATATTAATCTATAAATACTTCTGATTTCACTATTACTAATGTATATATATATATATGTATATATATTATCCCTATTTTAAATCATATTTCGTAGATCAGTATACTGATATATAAGTAATTTACACCACACTTAATATGCTGTCAGACATTGTCTGCCAGTAATAAAATTTATTTTTCCATTCTAACCTTTAATCTCAACTTGTAATCCATACTGAATATATTTCATATACTATGATTCCCACATAACATTTGTCAGATAACTGAACTGCTTCCTCCTCAGTTATATTATATATCTTTTCCTTCATATATATGTAGTTCTTGAGATCATTTCCATTATCATATATATATAGACATATAAGTATGGTTCTGATTTTATATCCATTATCATGTATATATAATTTATATGAATATAAACAGTTAAGTATAGTTCTGATTATATTTCTACTTATACACAATTTTATATGTATATATATATATAATTCTGATTATACTTCTATTAACATATATTTGTATTCTGATTGTATTCTTATTAACAGATATATGTATTATAATATTTCTAATGTATAATATATATAAATATACTACATAATATAAGGATTCTATATCCTTAATATAATATTCTTTTACTGAATATTTATTCCTTTGGCAGCAATCCTTTCCTTTCTCCTCTTAAGTACATTAAATACATTTCTTATTTTCTGATTCCATTATCCTGTAAGATGTATCCGCTGATTCAATGTTAGTTGCTGACTGTATCGTATGTATTTATGGCTGTTTGGATATTCAACTGTTGAATGGATCTAAGAATTGTTCCCTAACTTTTTTCTTTTTTTTCCTTCTCCCAACATTTAAACTTCAATATAAGTATGGTGCGGGAGGGGGAGTCACGTCCCCTCCCCACCCAGTCGCTTTCCTTTAGGGCCCGTTTGTTTCGTGGAATTTGTGCATGCTGGAATTGTCTATTCTGGAATTGAATCCATTCTGGCAATTGGGCTATTCTCAAAATGAATTCTAGAATTAGACTGTCCTGTTTGGTTCACCTGGAAGATGACTGAGAAGATGCAGATTCTGCGTTTGGTTCCACAAAATTGGAATTGGAATTAGAATTGGAACTTTGTTTTTGCACACATACACATACACACACACACGTGTGTATATACACACACGTGTATACACATGTGTGTGTATACACATATGTGTATATATACACAAATGTGTATATACACACACAATATATACATATATACATATACACACATATATACACACGTGTATATACACACACATATATATACATATATACATATACACACATATATACACACATGTATGTATATACACATGTACACATATACACACGTGTGTATATATATACATGTGTATATACACATGTATGTACACACATGTGTATATACACACATACATACACGTGTGTACACACATACATACACGTGTGTACATACACATGTGTGTGTATATACACATGTGTGTGTATATACACATGTGTGTACATACATGTGTGTATATACACATGTGTGTATACACACACACGTGTATACATGTGTGTGTATATACACATGTGTGTATATATACACATGTGTATATATACACACACATTCGTGTGTATATATACACATACACATATATACACACATGCACATTTATACAGACATGTGTATATATACACGTGTATATATACACATACACATGTATATATATACACACATACATGTATGTATATACACATATACACACATATGTGTATACACATATATAGACATATATACATACATTTGTGTATATATACACACATGTGTATATACACTTGTGTGTATATATACACACGTATATATATATATATATATCCTTATAGCAATATAATATACATTATTGAAACAAAAATGAGAATGAATTTTCCTTCCCAAAATAATACTTTCAATTCCAATTCCAATTTTCAATTCCAATAACAGGTCTGAGAAGGAATTGTGGAATGCTCAAAATGACCCAAAATTAGAATTCGCATAACCCTATT
>MU225392.1:2964283-2977407 GCA_018584345.1 Thuja plicata
GAGCAAAATCTTCCTCTGGATCGGTACCATCATAGTGTACATACCCAATATTAGAGTCGCCAACTGCTTCTTCATCTTCAGTATATTGAGCAGCATTCTCCTCCGCTTGATAATCATCTGATGTTACACCAGGTTGATCATTTTCATAATACCCCGTGGCTGTCCTGCCTGGCGGGGCTTCAAGAGCAAGCCTCTCCGGAGGAGGAAGCTTTGCCTGATTCTTTGCTGCATAATTATGAGCAGCATTAGGAAATGTTCTCCTTGGAACGTCTTTATACGGGGCAGCAAATGACCCCTGAGAGATTTGCTTCTTAGTGCTAGTACTTCATTTGCTAGTTTTTGAACCATTGGATCTGTACTGCTTGAAGTAGACGCATCGTTATAGGAATTTCCATTTGAAAAACTCCCCCTTGTCTTATCTTTGCGGATCTTTCCAGCCATGATAAGATCATCTTCAATTTCTGTTGCTAGAGTTTGAGCATTAGATAAATTTATAGGAACTGACCGTCTCAAAAGAAAACTTACTTCCGGCAACTGTGTATTGATGAAGAAACATTTTAGATTTTGAGGAGTAGGCCGTGAAGCAGTAGGAATCCTATTTGCCAACTTATTGAATTTAGCAATGAACTCACGCATTCCTTCCTGCGTGTCTTTCTTCATCTGAGTCAATTGAGCAAGCAAAGCATGCTCATCTTCAGCAGGCTTGAAACGTTCTTCAAACTTGGTTTGAAGAGAATCCCAACTTGTGATAGAGCCAGTAGCAAGATGGAAAAACCAATCAGAAGCAATGCCCTGCAAAGTTTCCACAAATAGCCTTACCGACACATCTTCATGCTCTGCCCCGAGAACGCCACATGCAATATAAAAAGCCTTAATATGCTCCATCAGGATGTTGCTTTCCATCTCCATAGAACTTGGGAAAGTTCTTACGAGAGCCTGGAGGAAGAGTGTGTACAGGTGGAGTAAGGTCAAGAGGACCAAAAGCATTTCCCCATGGACCCGTGGCCATTGAATTAAAAGGTGGAGTAGATTGAGCTAATGGTTTGAAAAAGGAAGAAGTCTCTTCACTATAAACCAAGCTCTTTTTCTTTGATGGTGGATAACTGGTAGTTCGAGTGCGTGGCGATGTAGGAGCTAGAAGGGCAAGCCTAGCTTGCTGAGCAAGACTTGGTGCAAATTTTGATGATTCACCCTTCCTCTGTCGATAGTAGTACTTGAATTCTTCCAGCTTGAATCTCTTGAGCCAGACTAGAAGAAATCACCTTTGAGAATATGTTAGATGGAACTTTGTTTATTTCTCTCCTGTAGAATAAACGATTAATCCTTTTCTCTTATTTCAAAAAAAGATTGCAAAGTAAAGGTGGATAATAGTTTTAAACTCAAAACAATAATAAAATTTTGTAAAAGAAGCAAAGTGTCCGTTAAAGGCGCAAAGTCCTCCGTTGCTTCTCCGGGATGAGAAACTCAAATAGAAGCTCAAAGTCTTCTTAAGTGAACTTCTTATCAACCTTGTGTTCGATCCCCAGTAGAGCCGCCAAAAACTGTTGGCTAAATATTTTGCAAGTCACTAAGACTACAACTAAACTGAAAACAAAAACGAAAAACCAAACAAAGCGAAAAAGAGAAACAAAAACTAGACGCTTTATAAGAAGTAAAATGGAAAAGGACCAAGGAATGACTGATCCTGCAAAATATAGCTTCTTGCAAAACCTCGACACCCTTAGAGAAAAACTCCTAGCAATCATTTGAGAATTGCGTAGGGTTGCACCAATTTTGTGGAATGCAAAATTGAGGACAACAGGTTATACAACAACAATCAATTATAGATTAGCTTAAGAAGAATCAGTCTTCTAAATGCTAATTTGACCCTTATACTTCAGCAAGGGCACATATCAGACAATCAGGAACAATTCCCAATACAAGATTAATATAAAAATATTCGATGATCAGCTCCAAGAATGAATCCATATTTATAATCCTTCGGCAACCATAGTTTCCCAAAAAGATACATCAGTTAACCACTCTCCGGGATAGCAACTTCTAAGTTATTATAATAATAAAGTATTATTATAATAATGTGTCTTTATTATTAATTAATAACATATAGTTATTAATTAACAACAATTAATTATCAAATATGAACTCATGTGATAATTTTTGCATTCACTGCTGGTAATAACTGATCGACATGGCCACCCACTGCATTGCCAAAAATAGTAACTTGCCCAACTGACTTACTAAAAATAGTAAGTCTAGACTTACTAAAAATGGCCAATCTGTCCACAAAGACCCTCAAAACATACTGTCAACTCACAAGGGTCGCGATGATGAGTTGACCACAATCAAGTTCCCAGAACTTGCTAATTTGGGGACATCACAGTCCTCCCTCCCTGAAATTGCTTGTCCTCAAGCAATAGCAATCTAGGGTGCTGCATAACATCCTCGGGTTCCCAAGTAGCGTCTTCGTCAGGTAACCGCTGCCACTTAACCAAATACTCCTTGATAGTCCTCCGGCACAACTATCTCTCACGCACATCCATAATAGCCTCAAGTATCAACTCAAGTTTCCCCTCATCATCCAGGGGAGGTAGTACAGTAGAAGGAACCACAGTTTGACCCAAAGCTTCCTAAGGCGCGACACATGGAACACATTATGCACTCTACGGTCCTCAGGTAAGTCCAGCTCATAAGCCACCTCCCCAACACGTCTCACCACACGAAAAGGTCCATAATACTGTGGCTTGAGCTTTTCAGCTCCACTCTTCCGGATGGAAGACTGCCTGTAGGGCTGCAGCATCAAATAAACCATATCCCTCACCTCAAAGGAGCGTGCTGTCCTCTTTTGATCGGCATAATGTTTCTGCCGATTCTGTGCTTTCTGTATATTATCTTTTAGTGCCCTCATAATATCCTGGCTGTCCTGCAACAATTCACCTGCACTGGGCACCCTGCTATCACTGCACAGTAAGTCCATAAAAGTTAGCTCTTTTTTGTTTTCTGATGTAGTTTGTTTTGTGCTGGCTGTCTGCTGGCTTTCTGCTGGGTTGGGGCTGGGTCTGTCCTTTGTTCTTTGTTTTTGGCCCTGTTGTTTTTTTTGGTCTGTCTGGCCTTGAGGAACTTAATGATCTATCTTTTGTAACTGCTCTGTAAAGGGTTTCAGGTCCCTTTAAAACCTGCTTTTGCTTTAATAAAAAACACTAGCATAAGTGTGTAGAGAGGAGCATGTCAAACAGCCATACGTATTGTACTAGTAGGTAGAAACATGACAGTTGAGGAATAGAATGATTTGTTGTAGCACAAAGTTTACAATATGATATTTTTTTATGAACTACTGTCTCAAACAACAAAAAGACCTATTATAAGAATTTATTCTTAACCATTATAGGTAATCATGGAATTTACAAAAGTTAGTCTAGAATGAGAAGGAAATGCATTTTATATCAACAAGTGCATTTTTTACTAGCTGAAAAGTGCAAACAGCAAAGAATGTGAAGAAATTATGCTTAGTTTTTTTTAAATAATGGCCAAAATAACTGATGATTGGAAAGTAAATGAAATGAAAGGTTCAAAAAAGTGATCTTCGGAGGTTCAAAGCTCTTCCTTATTGGGCATATTTTGCAATAGCTACATATGCGGTAGATTATCATTCCAAAGAAAACAAAAGCATTATACGAGTGTTAACTATGTGGTTAAACTGCCCTAGCATATTGAACTATGTGATGTCCCCGTTTCGAAACAGGATTTAATAATAAATAATAATATTAAAACAGAAAAATAAATAAATTAGTATAATATTTTAATACAATGTAATTAATATAGTTACAATATAAATATTATTATAGTTTCAAAATAGATAAATAAATAATAAATATTGATAACTAATTTCTTATATAACATTTTAAATATTAATAAGCTAATTATTATAATATGAATATTTTAATATATAATCATTTTAACCAAATAAAATAATATTAAACCATTTAATATATTAATAAACTAATAAATGCAATTTTTTAAGGGAGGGACTTGTCTTTTAAACTCCCCAAGGACACAACCCTTGGGCAAATAAGATATAAGTATGTTGCTTGATCAAGGAAGAAAAGATATGGAATGAAGATGATAAATCAGCGCTAACCACAGTCAGCAGTCAAAACAAAGAAATAAGAAAATCAGCATAACTATAACAGGCATTGAACCAGCAATAAATAGTGCCCAAATTACCCAGCAATATCACAGAAGCACGGGACGTTCAGCAGTCACAGTCAAGGAGAAAAAACATGGAGATATGCACAGCCAATAATATACGATAGGAGAAGTAATACCTGGCCAGCAATACAAATCTTTTCGGGCATATACAGACAGCAGTAGACAAAGGAACGACCGAGGAAAGATTGGAAAGTAGGCAAAACAGTAGGATTTCAGAGAGATACACACTACATTGGTAACATGTATTTTTATTATACATTACATTGATCATAAGATAATTCTACATTGAACTGCTATGCATGAGAGATATAGCTATAAAACATTGTCACCCTATTAAGCTCTGTATATTCTGTTTGCAATACACACGTTTGTATGATAAAGAGCATACTCATCAGTCTGAAATGATTAATCATATGAATGTGTGATCCCTAATCATATAGGGTGAATGTTATAAGTGAATTTCTTTCCCAAATATGTATTGTTTATTATCTCTAGGATTAGAGTTAGACATCTATTTATTTGTAAGGTTTAAGATGAATTAAATCATGCTAGTGTATATGTGTACTTGCTTGTTGTTTACAGGGCCTAAATCAGGATTTACCTTGTAAAATGGCATTTTAAGTGGTAAAGTTATATCTCTAAATTATTATTTTAATGGAATTTGTGATTCTAGGGGAAAATTAGGGCGATCCCATAAAGGGGGACATTACAAACTATCTGAGGATGTAGTCTAGATTTGCATGGAAACTTGTTCTTGTATGCACACACCTGTCTCCACTGTGTGCAATTGCTGGTTAACTAGTAGATTTAATGAATAGAAGAACAAACATTGAGATCATGGTTATTAAAGACCTCATAAAAGTTAATTAGCATCACAAATACCTGCTTTAATTGCTTACCATAAAAGAATGCCAAAAATATCATTATTTAGGCTCTCCTTTTCATTGGCCCCTCTGAAAGATCAGCAAGTATTTCAGGAATACAAATCTAGTTGCTATCCATAAAGAGCTACCTTGTAATATCATAGAAAGTCTTCTAATATGGTATTTGTTTACCCTTTATTTATTCTCATTATCCAATCACCTAAAGATTTGTTCTCATTAGCCCATCACCTAATGATTTGGTCATTTACAAATCATGTGTATTACTTGGATTCTTTCAACGTGATATTTAATTTACTTAGATCCAAATATTTCTTTCATCTCTTTTCCTGTAATGTGCAATAATTGTATTTGAGTCTAGATTTTCTTCCAAGTTTCACACATTGTGAGTATGAAATTGATACCGAACTTTTCTCTAATTGAAAACTCAAAAGGTGCATGCGTGTATTGAAAGATAAAATTCACTTAGCTTTCGTAGCCAAGTTTCCTAAATAATTAAGGTCTATGTGTATAATTTAATACATGTTTAATAATACATAATCAGGTACAATCTAAATGCTTTTTGTTCATGAGATCTTACTGGGTTTTCATATTTCTATCATTCAAGTATTTACCTTTTGCTGTTTATATTGTCCTCAGGTAGAGGTTATTCACGATTGTAGCATTTTAGCAGCTGTTGGGCAACGCATGGCAAGTACACCTGGAGTTAGTGCTACTCTTTTTAATGCACTGGCAAAGGTATATCTGTTTATGAAATCAGCAACACTAGGTGCCTTTATAAAATTATCATTATATATGTGATGTCTTTGTACGGAAGCAAAGAATGCATTACCGTGGAAGTGAGATTTATCTTTATTATCGGTTTAGAAGTAGGACTGTTATTCCTAATTCTTGGCAACCTTCTCTTTACAGACCTTAACCCATCAAAGAAATATCCAGGAGTATGCTTATATTGCAATGGATGCTACATTGTTTTCTCTACTAAACTAGTATTTCAGTTCACAGTTTTTTAAATATAAATAATTAGCATTTTATGCATATATTTTAGCTCATAACAATTGTATTGACATTTTTACAGGCCAACATCAACATCCGGGCAATTGCCCAGGGTTGTTCTGAGTACAATATCACTGTGGTTGTGAAGAGGGAAGACTCAATTAAGGCATTGAGAGCTGTCCACTCACGGTTCTATCTTTCAAAGACAGCATTGGCTGTAGGCATTATTGGGCCAGGACTAATTGGAGGAACTCTTCTGGATCAGCTTAGAGATCAGGTATCTTTGGAAAATTTCTAGCCTTATTGTGCTTTTGTTTCCTTGCCCTGGCATGTTTTTCCTTTTTCCCATCTCAGATATTTTTGGATTTTGAAGGAGATGAGATCATATTTGATGCAGAGGTTATTCAGGATTGGATCCTATCCTGAAGAATGCAATTTACCATCCATTCTCTTATGCAATGGTCCATTCAATAATTTCAACATTCACTCTATCCATCATGATGGAACCATAGTGTCCAATAATTCAAGCTTGGACGATTAGAGTACACCCATAAGTTGATTATTAAGCCTGAGCCTCAAGCAATCTGTCATCCCACCAAGTAACTTCAAAGCTGTAGCTAGTTAAATTATTTGTGAGAAATCACGGAGACAAATGTTTAGACTATTTTCCTGGTGCATGGATATCTTCCATGTGTTGCAACTGTAAATCTGTGAAAGGGCGATGTTTGGGTTTTTTTTCAGGGTTGGGGGTTGGAATCGGGAGTGGTGGCGAAAGTCTTGGTCTTGGCAATGACTGCCAAGAGAAAGAAATTATACTATGTGAATTATCAAAATAGGCCTTGCAGGATTTTGTTATGGACATAGGGATATGATATTATAATATATAATAGTGAATAGAGATGCTGACATGTGGCACACATATCGTACTCTTCCCATGTCCTTACAACGCTATTCACCTTCTTCATATAGACCTCCTCCTAATAACATAATGGAGGGGTAAATCACTAAACCCATGTAGGCCTCCTAGTTACCTAATCCAATTCATGACCGAATACAACCAATTTATATACATTAAGGGATGTATGCCAGATCTCGGCATCTCTATCCACGTATATACATTATAATATCATATCCCTAGGACTATCACATAACATATTTGAAATTACAACCGGCAAAACAAGATAAAGCAAAAGAATGTAAGATTTAGAATGGAATTAAAAACTACAGAATGTATGTCAATGAGGTTGTGGTCAGTTGGTAGGATCACTTGGTTTTCATGTTGGAAATTAAAGTTCAAATCTTCCAATAACATTAAAGTGTTGGAATGATGTGTTGAACATGTAGTCCTGATTTATTTGAGAGTGTATGCAATAGGCCCCGAGGTGATGCTGGAGTGATAAGGAGCATGCCCTGCAGGAAGAAATAGGAGATGTGGTTGGCCCACAGGTTATGCTAGAGGACATTGGAACAATAAGGACTTGTATGCCTTGTAAGAGGATATATGAGAAGAAGCAGAAGGCGTTCAAGTTGTAGGACTGCAACAAGAGGATATTGTGATTGTAACAATAACTCCTGCTGCTAGAGAATTAGATAAACGGTAACTTGGAAATGAATGGTATGGGATGTGGATCTTGTTAACAAACTCACACAATTCATGGTCGTGGATTGGAATAGAAACCTTAATTAACTAAGCTGAAACAACAAAACACTTCTGAATGTGTGACATCTACAATCTTCATTTAATTCCTAATGTATGGTGTATGAAGAGACTCACACATAGAAGAGGTACTAAAGCTATAGAATAAGTATGTTGAAATCTTTGGTGCTCATCACCATAAGACAAATCAGTAGTTTGTCAACCAAGAATGAGTATGATGACATCATCTTGATGAGCTGACAGGAACCGACAGAGAACAATCTGTTTGGGAGCAATCTTAATTCAGCTCAAGATCCACATTTAATTTTTTGTCCTTTTTCTTTTTTAGCTTATTTGTAGTGGTTGTAAGCTTCACAAGGTTCTCTTTTTTCAGACAAAGTCAGCAAGGTCCAGCATAATTGTGATTGAACCACAAAACTTTTTAGTCTGGACAGATTGGTTTGGATTGAAACATATGGTTTTTCTTATAAAATATAACAACGCTCGAAACATGAAAACAGTATAAAAGGTCACAAGGATCCTGAACAGAGGCCCGTGCCTCTCTCATGAGGTCAAATCTAGCATATATATATATATATATATATATAAACCTTAGGTCCAAATTATTTAATTATATATGTTATTTGTTTACTTTTCATAGTTCAGATGTCTTAGGCTAGTGAGATTTGTAGTAATCAGATTTCAAAAAAATGGTGGAATAAATTTACTTAAGGCTTTACTACAAGGAAAGATAAGAGATGTCTTTACTAAAGATGGTCACCATGAAACAACCACATTATCATGCTTTCACATCAGAAAGTATCATGGAAGATACATATAATTGCAAAATCTGTTAAAAAATTTAAAAATTACTCATGAATCAGATTTTTATCACCTATTAGAATATCATGGGTTCTTTAGTTTCAAAAGCAAAGTTATCAGATTTTCCATCTCCCCTCCACTAGTATGCATATCAGTGTACCATATACGGATATGAGTATGATAAGGTTTAGGTACCATGCTGTGTACCCAAAATCAGGGCAAACTTTTAATTACATTGAATACATTGATATTCAGGAACGTGGCTATCTATGTTGTATTTGGGTGAAAACAATTTTATGGACAGCTTTATGATTTCAGATCTTTGTTGGTTCTGGCCCAAATATGTACTTTGTAGGCTTCTTCTTGATTGGAATGAATGGTCTTCTTCTGCTTTAATCCTATAAGGCCGTTGGGTAGTGCATGAACGAATGCAGATTTTTAATGATTTCCACTAGACCGAGCAGTCTATGGGACCCAAAGTGGAGAACAATGCTATGACCACAAATAAATTGACTAACAAAACCTAGAAGCTAACATAGAGTGACCATTAATCCTTGCTGATCAATTTTCTTCCACTATGAATTTTGACCAAGTAATCTGCCATCTTTACAATTTTAGAGACTCAACTTTTAAAATGCTTGTATATTTGTCCCAGGTGTCTTCAAAGCCAAACAGTCCATAATGTAATTCCATTCTATTTCTACCAACCCAGAGGTGCAAAGAAGACAAACCCTATTAGCCCATTCCTCTTTAGGTGTTTTCCACCTCCTTGTTTCACACTAAAGATGGTGCGAGCTAGTTCTTAACTGGACTATTTGCATTTTAGATTTCCATTTTATATCCGTCTCTATGTAGTGCTTTTGTTGATGTTCACGTGTGGGATTGAAATGCTTGACTTTTAGTATTCCTTTTTCATCCAAGGCTTTTTGACCAAAACTCCACTTTGACTCTCTGATATACTTCTTGTTTTTTGCATTATATGTGGGCATTCATGCAAATTAATTCCCCATCTATTGAACCACTTGATATTTTGTTTCCTCCAAGTGTTTTTTTTGTATTTAGTTTTTCTTCTATGACAATTTTGGGCTAGTAGTGATCTATATTCTTTGTTCTTTTCAATTGGCCTAATAACTTAATCATTGCATCTGCCTCAACTGAGAACGCTTTGGCCTCGGCTAAGGTGATCTCATAAGGGACTATAGATTTAGTTTGAAATTGCTTGTAATGGGATAACTTTTTAATCTTTCTATTTGCCTCCATCTTGATATTGACGTGCTACTGCCACAAGCCTCACAACCATAAAATACCACTGGTTTAATAAGTAACCCAAATAACATCTTCTTAGATTTCCATTCCCATAGCTCGTCTGATCTACATCTGTTTTGAATCATGTATAATGCTATCCATCCTCCATGTATCCTCTTTGCTCAACAGGCCTCCCAATTGAGGTTGCTATGAAAATCAAGGCTCAAATATTTGTAATCATTTACCACTTGGAAGAGGCTTCCCTCAAAACCGAACTTCATTTGCTTCTATTTTCTTCTCAAAACATTGCTTGTTTCATTGAAAAGGCTTATGTTAGGATTTGCTGTGGGGTGAGGTCTATTGGTGGTTTTGTTTGTCTCAGCAAGCTTCACATAATGACAAACATTTCACAGCATGAAAGACAAAGGAGGCTCAACATTGGCAAAGGTTAGTGACAAAAAAAGAATAATTTGTAGCGTCTTTGAGCTTCCAAGGAAAATTGAAGGGATCGTGCTAACAAGGTTTACACTTGTGAAATTGAAAAAAATGCGAATTAGTGCGACTTTTATGCTACCGCTAGTTACAATACATCACATACTATGAGGAATAAAATTTATAGGTATACTACTTTTCTAGCATATATTTTTCAGAGAAATTTATGTAATGACATTTAGAGATATCTTTTGTGAGATATCTATTTAATTTTAATTATTATTTTTAACTATATTATTTTTATTATTAATTTTGTATTATAATTTGATTTCAAAATAGAATGTTTCCAAACACTAAGTTTAGAGGAATGAAAGTTGCTTACATTGCTACTGTTAAAATAGAATGTTTTGGCAATCTAATCTTTATGTTTATCACAAATGATTTCATTCATCTATTTATTTTATATCAAGTTTTTAATTTTTAATTTTATTTTTTTAATTGGTTATAGGCGGAAGCCACAATAATAAACAGAAGGTATCATAGAGTAATGTAGAGATTTATATTACTTGAATTTCAAATCAAGCTACCCCTTCATTCGTGCTATTAATTCAATATAAATTAAACCATCTTTTCCAGATTCATGAGCTTGTAATACACATTTAGCCCAAGCCTAGCCGATCCCTGACTTTGCTGATCACATTTCATTTTTAGGTGGTCGGGTAGATTTCCGAACTACCTAACTCAGTTCAGGGCACTGGGAGAACCCCCGATCGTCGACAACACAACGACTATCACATTGTCGGTGAGTCGGGCTATTTCTCCAACTCATGAACTAAATACGAATAGGTATGGAAGTTCACATTTCATCCCGACTCCCTGAGCTTGGTCCAAAATTCAACTACAAAGGGGCCATAAATAACCCAATTCATTTTCATTCAGCCCGAGCCTAACCGATCCTCGACTTTACCAACCACATTACATTGTCGGGTAGATTTCTGAACTACCAAACTCAGGTTGGGTACTGGGAGAACACTCGATCACCGACAATACGACGCCCATCACATTGTCGGCGAGTCGGGCAATTTCTCTAACTCATGAATAGTATTGGAGGTTCGAATTTCATCCTGACTCCTTGACTTTGGTCCAAAAGTCAAACGCAAAGGGGCAATTATTCTTGGTTAAGTCCATTGTAATTGCATATTAAAGCAAAGGGGCCTTTGCATTCATATGTACTAAATCTATTGATACTTTCTTAAAAAGCATTTCCGAGTCTTAGTCAATAGTTATCTTATCTAATTTATTACATAATGTGCTTCTCCTCAGGTGGATTTTATTCTATTCCTTGTTTTTATTATCCAATACTCTCTATGTATTCCCCATTAGCTCCTCTGTTAGCTAATCTATCTGCAATAGTATTTCCTTCTCTCTATATATGGTTGATAATATATTTTTTGAAATATTTTAATATTTCCAATGCCCTCTCCACAAGAGTATTCAATTTCCCATTTGGTGTGGAACCTTTTCTGATAGCATTAACCACTATAATTGAGTCACCTTCAATTTCTAGTTTTATAACTTGTAAGTCTTTACTCAGTTGTGATCCTTCTATTAGAGCTCTTAGTTTGCGTAGTTGTTAGATTCAATGCCTACTGGTCTAGCTAGTCTGGCTACTTCCACTCCATTCCAATCATGTATGCTACATCTATTCTTGTAGTGCCTGGATTTCCTTGGGAAGCACCATCAAAGTTGAGATTTTACCACTCCTGTTTAGGAGGATTCCATTTGCAGTTGGTCCTTTTTGTACTACTGTGGTAGTTGGTCCTTTCCGTACTACCGTTGTCCCTTCCTTTACCAACTTAGGGAGGGATTTTTAGCCCCTACCATTTGAGTTTGAGCTTCTCACCCCAATGTGTTAGTGTTGCATTCTTTTTCTGATGATATAGTAATCTGCTATTAGTTATTTCAACTATGGATGTTTCTATCTTGTTACATAGTTGTTCCCATCCCATTTTTTGTTCTCAGAATATTCTTATATTCCTTTCCTTCCATACTTCCCTTATTAGAATTGATGGGGCTACTGTCCATATATTATTGTATAAATATTTTGGGTTGCTCTTTGGCCAACATTGAAATAGACTCAACAATTCACTGGGCATCGATTTTGTCCTCCCCAGTTTATTTTGTAGCCATGTCCAACAATTGTTGGTATATAAGCAATTTTGTAATAAATGATTAGTAGTTTCTCCTTCCTGCTCACATAAGGTGTTGATTTTATTGTAGCTGTGGTCAGAATCCATAGGCCGACATAGATATCACAAAGGTTTTTGATTATATTTATATTATTATTATGAGATGATATAATTATATTATTATGTGACAATATAATTATATTGTATGGTGATATAATAATTATTATATTAATAATATAGTAATTGTGATAATATTATTATATTGATAAATATTGTTGATGTGAGTTTTGTTCCACTTACATAACATGCAGGATTGAACACTCAGTGCTTCAATGTGAAACGCAGAACGTTAAATCCTCTCTTGATCAAAGTCATCTCCCATGCTAAGCTTTGCAATTTGAGATCATGGAATGACTCCAAGGTTCTTAAACTTGTGGAATGACTGGCTCAGTTAAAATGATGTGATTTGCTGGTTAACCACTTAAGGGGACTTACGCTATTCATTCAATGGTAGTCGGGCTTAGCTTGCAATGTATACTCGAATGTTTCTCTCAACTTCACTTCACAACTCTCTTAAACCACTTCTACTGCTACTTCTACCCCTAACTAGGAATGCAAGGAATCATGGATGACTTGGACTCTACCAAATGGGGGCTTGCCTGCGACCTCGACTCCACCTAGTGCAAGCTTCTAAGGATCTCGAATGGTTTTCATATC
>MU225392.1:2979968-3015533 GCA_018584345.1 Thuja plicata
TAACTTACCCTTCTTAGCCCATCGGTCTACCTCATCAACTTCATGATTTGATGGCCGCTAGCATTTGGAGGAAAGGAAATGGAAATCTGAAGTATGTGGTGGAAATGTCCCATCCATGGGACAATTCCGCCCAAGGGTAAACATGAAGAGCTCCTAAGGGGACCGAAATCCACCAAGAAAAACCATCCAAACACCTTCGCCATGGCCCCAATACTATATATCAAAGCTATGTAGGGGAGCGGAATCTATGGTACATAGGACAAACCCCTGTCCTATGACTGGGCGGAATCCGCCCAGTCATGGGACAGCTTGCATTTTTCATGGAATCCAAACTCCTAACCTCTAAAGATCATCAAACACTCAACATACCATACGACCTTCTTCCAACACACCACTCTCCAAATAACCAAGGGGTGAGGGGAGCTTGGGAAGGAAAAAAGGAGGAGATAAACTCCATGGCGGAATTGTCCAATCCATGGGACAATTCCGCCCCAAGGAAGACAAGACAACACCATCGAAAATACACCTCCCCTTTACAAAAATGACTAAATCATTGCTCAAAATACCTTCTAAACTCGAAGGAAGCTATCTCACATGAGGAAGAGAGGGCGGAATTTCATGGGGTATAGGACAACCAACTCCATGGCAGAATTGTCCTATAGATGGGACAATTCCGCCCAACTTCAAGTCACTAAAACTTGCACTCCAAAGGTCGGATTCCTCTAAAACTTTGGCGAAACACCACCATTCCACCGAAGGAACCGAAAGGAAGTCACCAAGGAGGGGCGGAAATTTGAAGGTAATAGGACAAACCCTGTCCTATAGGAGGTCGGAATCCGCCCAGGCATGGGACAGAGTAGACTTGCACTTCTGTACTTAGCCATTTTCAGTTCAGGGACAGAGAATTTATACAAATATAATATTTAAGTATAAGTCTGATTTATTTAATTTCTTATACTTTAAGTTATATTTGTATAAATACCTTCTAGGATGTTTGAGATAGGTTTCAGCTTCATAGGAGTTGAGGTGCAGATTCTAGATTTTGGGGGTTTTTTAAATATTTCAGGACTTAGCCAAATTTCAGGATTCAGCGCGCCTTCAGCAAAGCTACCTCCCACAATCTATTTTGAATTTCTAAGATCGAATTGAAGCTGGAAAAAGCATTATCTAAAGGTTTAAACTTGTTTCATCGTAAATCCTTTGGTTTTCATCCCATATTCCTGAAAGATTTAGCACAACTCTCGCCCATGTTCCAGACAGACTTGACTTCCCAAGAGGCCAAAATTGCCAAAACCAACTCTCGAACTTCACTCGCCAGACCAAGGGGCTTGAAAACTATCGCCAACAAAGACTACCTAAGACTAGTACTCCTATTGCTTGCAAAAGAGGGGGGTCCCCATTTACAACGGGGCGATGGTGTGAAAACCTCACAACAAATATAATTATTGATAATATATTGATATTATATTACATTAATATAATTATATAATATATGATTATATTAATATATAAGAGTGGTGTCCCTTGGTGAAAGGGCACTTCTTACATATATACAATGAGATATGTGATCTCATTCAGAGTGAAGAAAACATAAGTGAATAATATTATGCAAATTAACATAGATCAGATGCTTGGGGGAGACGATAGCTGTTCGTCTACGGTTGTGAGGGCAATGGCATTGCCCGCGGTTAATTGAGCATTGTAAATTTCAACATAAGGAGCATCTTGTGGGTCCTTCAAAACCTATTTTGATAAGCCAATCTACCGTAAGTATCCTTTTTTGGAGGCTTGCCCATGCTTTTGACGCATTGTAAATTTCAACATAAGGAGCATCTTGTGGGTCCTTCAAAACCTATTTTGATAAGCCAATCTACCGTAAGTATCCTTTTTTGGAGGCTTGCCCATGCTTTTGACATACATTGTTTGCTCCAACACAATTCTAGAGGGATTGTAGTTGGCGGAGTATTCTATTTTTTAATCAAGTATTTGTAGCCATCCCTTACATTACTCTCTTGATTTTGCTTCATTCCATATTAGTTTATCTTTGCCTCTCCGGGGCGTTATTTTCCTTTCTCCTAATATCCTCTTGATTATTTCTATTTCATCCCTTGGCAAGTTTAGAGTATCCATAGATTTCCATTTCCAGCCTAGTGTTGGATCTCCTCCTTCGGTTTCTCTGTAGTCTTTGACCTGTTTGCCCCATTGATTCTCTAATGTTTCCTTTATGTTGTTATTGGCTAAGATTTGGTCTATAGCTGAATATCCTCCCCACGAGTCACTCCAAAAGAGGGCTTGGTCCCCTTCAACTAGATCCCAAGTTAAGCTGTTCATAATTACCTCTCTACATTCTAACATGAAGTTCCAAACTCTTGATCCTTTTGGTGGATTTGCTGTTTTAAAGATACCCATAGGGTCATTCCCATTTAAGTATTTATGATTAAGAGTCTTGACACATTTGATTGATGGGTCTTTATACATCTTCCAAACTAGTTTTGCCCCAATGGCCTTGTTTTGATCAGCCAAACTCTTTGCTCCTATTCCCCCTTCTCCTATTGGTTTGCAGATTTTATCCCATGCTATCGTGACAAGTTTTTTCTTATCCTCTGTTTCTTGCCAGGAGAAAGTTCTTAATTTCTTTTCTATTTTTGCTTCAACTCCTGGGGGGATAGGGAGACAAAACATTTGATAGGTAGGTATGGCTGAGTGGACCGTTTTCAGCATTGTAGCTTTCCTAGCTGTTTGTAGCCATCTTCCTTTCCATGATTTTACCTTTTTGTCTATTTTTGATAATATAGGATCCCATAGTTTACTGGATCTGGTGCCTTTATCTAGCGGAAATCTTAAATATTTACATGGGAGCTTCCCTTTTTTGAAGTTTAAGATGTTACAAATTGCGTCTTCTTCCCTTGGATTTATGTTAAAGCAAGACTTCTGATTTTTCTAGACTTACCTCTTGTCCGGATGCTTTAGAGTACCAATTTAGTATTTCTTTAAAGCACCAAGCTTCTTTCTTCTCTCCTTCCCCAAAGAGCGTGGTATCATCAGCGAATTGCTGATGTGTCATTGGGTCTAAATCGTTTGTTACTTTTATTCCCTTGATTTGTTCTCTTTCTCGGGTTGTTGCTATAGTCCTTCCTAGTGCTTCTGCCATTATGATAAAGAGAAAGAGGGATATCAAATCCCCTTGTCTCGATCCTCTTGACATATTGAAAAAACCTTTAGGGGTTCCATTTACTAGTACTGATATGCATGGGCTAGATATATATTCATATATTAGATTCATCCATTGTCTTTTGAAGCCAAATGTTTCTAGGCACTTACATAAGAATCGTCAGTCTACTTTATCATAAGCTTTTTTTATGTCCAATTTAATCAATATACTTGGGTTGTGGCTATGTTGAATGGAGTGTATTTCTGAAACGCCCCGCCAGGGAACTCAAGAGAAATTAACCTAAGACATGTTACTAAATTTACAGAATGATTTTTTTAAGAGTTTACAATTGATAAGGAATAACAATGCGGAAGCAATATAACATAAGACAATACATATGCATAAATGTAACTCATTTATAGATTACAAATCCCGAGGGTGCCACGACGTAGAATCACGTAAGCTAACTATTCTACTAAATGCAATTAAACGATATACAATCTCCATATAATGCAAATGAATATACAAGAACATCATTTCATAAATGAAACCTAAATACAACTGATACCATAAGGTATACATAACAAACCAACATCCACTACACAAGTCGCAAGGTATGTGATAAAACCCAATGTAAAGTACAATACAATATTCCAAGAGTATCACAATTGATACAATGATACAAGTAAACAACATAAGAGAGATAAGAGCAAGTCTCCAACGATGAACAAGAAGATACGACTGCAACAAGGATCATCCTAGCATAAAGTCACGAACGTCGGATCTCAAGGGTAATAAGAATCACTACCACCCGACCTCGTGGAACCAAAGGTCCACTCCCACTGTGCTTAGGAGATAACAACATGCCCACACACACGGGAGACAACCAACAAGCAAGACTAATGCAAAGGTACATTGGATAAAAAAGGTAACAAGAAGAATCAAGGTTTTAAGTATAAAAGATCAAGAGACCAAAACAAGTGTACCACAAAGCTCATGTAGGAACCTAGAACAAATATAGGGAAATGTCATCACATACGTCTAACCCTTGAGTTTTGTCCTGACAGCCTCTTTGGACCCCGACACTCAAGTGACCACACGCAGCTCAATAATCCTTTCATACAGACAAGGATGCTAACCATGCAAGACCTCAATCAAGCATCTTTTCCCACTCCCATCCTTAGGTTGTACTAGCACTCAAGACATGGGCGAGGCACATGTTTATCTTATTAATGTTTTGCATCTTCTCCCACTCCCATCCTTAGGCTGTACTAGCACTCAAGACATGGGTGAGGCACATATTTATCTTATTAATGTTTTTTCTCAATTAATTTCATGAAGTTATCACTTATTAAGTCAACTTACAATGAGTGATCCTGGCAGCCACTTGAGGGCCTCAATGCTCATTGCAAGTCACTTCCCCTTTATGCTCCTAGACAACCTACCCTAATGCTCCAACCAAAAAAAACAAAAGAAAGCAAAACCAAAACCGTATAGACTTCTCATAAATCATAAAGTCATGAAAAACACCAATGCAAATATTGGAGCATAAGAAAGAATAATACATCCTATACAAGGATCCAGACTGTCCATCCCATACTGGACATCTCAATAATCAATTACCTAAAACACATGGTTATCACATCACAAGATCAATGATCATCAAACATCAATAGCATCACTCTCCAAGTATGGAGTAAAACATAATCAAAGCATCAATAGGAACCATCTCCAAACATAATCAATTACATCAATAGGAAGCATGAATAGTAATACATCCTATACAAGGATCCAGACTGTCCATCCCATACTTGACATCTCAATAATCAATTGCCAAAAACACATGGTTATCACATCACTAGATCAATGATCATCAAACATCAATAGCATCACTCTCCAAGTATGGAGTAAAACATAATCAAAGCATCAATAGGAACCATCTCCAAACATGGAGTGACATAATCCACAAGGATCAACACTCAGAACACAGAACCACCATAGTAGTAGAAACGAGGTGACCAAGTTAATTAGGACTCAACACAACAGTGGTCGTCACCTTTTCGTGGTTAAATAACATAATGATCTGGGACTGAGAGAACACATACCATAAGCGACACACGTATACAAATCAATACCAGAACCAATCGTGACATCAAAAATGGTTATAAAATTTTCACATAATAACTCCCAAAGGCAAAAGTATAAACCATAAAATAATCTAAATCTCAATAAGCAAAATCCAACCTAGGGCATAGTTCTACCCAAAATGACCTTCATCATCAAGGCCAGATAAAACATACCCCAATTAAAACTCCATTACAAATAAATCGAATATTTACCAAGTTAATCTTTATAATCGACTTCGTTATTAAACATCATTGGGTTAATTGAAGATACTAATTCCATTAATAAAACATCAATTTAACTTCTATAAATCAATTTATAAAACTCTTTATACACATTAATTTATAGATTATAACTACTAAATAATAATATAATTACATTTAAATAAAACAATATTATTAACCTCTTATAAATCAATTATAAAAATCCTTCTATAAATTAATTTAAAAATAATTACTAAAACACAATATAATTACATACATAAGTAATTAACCTAATTATTAATATTATTAATTAATAACTATTAATATTAATAAATTAATAATAAGTATTAATAATTATAATTAATAATAAATATTAATAAAAAAATAAATTAAATTTAATAAAAAAATTATACATAAATAAATTATGTGTGGGGGGTGGGGGTCCGCTTGGTGTTAAATAATAGCTTCGATATGATTGACATATGTATATATATAATTATTATCATTACTATCATATTGATCAGATTCGATATACTTATATTATATATATATATATATATTATTATTATTATTATTACTATCATATTAGTCGTACTCGATTTACTTATTTACATATTTTATATTTAATATAAAGTGAATCGGTTGACTCTTATATCGACCGTAGTCGATGTCTTATATATGTTATGCATAAGTTACGATAACTATCGTAACACATTAATATGTGTTATGATAACTATCATACGATAGTTATACGTAACACATCAATGTTACGTAACATCGCTTAACCTTGTGGATTATCGGTACTTTATGATACGTCATGTCTATGTAAATACATGGCTATACGTGGCATAAGCCACGTACAGTCATGCCTCTACATAGACATGACTGTTATGTTATATATTTATATATCTTCACGTATGCTGTGGAAATATATCAATTAAGAGTTTATATTACCACTACAGCATACATGAAGAACATGCATCTGCATATATAATTTAGTATATAATCTGAAGTAAATAATTGTGTTTAATATAGCATATTAAATTCTCTCTATTAAAGATCTGCATTTCTAACATGGTATCAGAGCCTCTTTAGAGAAGAATTAAATAAATAAAATTCTGAATTATATCAAATTGCTATTAGAATTTAAGAGGAAAATTATAAAATGGCCAATAGCATTAAAGTGGAGGACATACTTGAAGGCGCTACAAACTTTTTCTCATGGAAGATACGGATCCTGACATTACTTCAAGAACTCGAGTTAGATTCCTATGTTGAGGAGGATATAAAAATGCCTGAGGATGAACTTGATAAATCAACTTGGAAAAGGCGTAACAACAAAGTAGAGAAAATAATAATTGATGCCGTTAAGGACCATATTCTTCCTTCCATAGCAAGGTTAAAAACCGCCTATGAAGTATTTAAGACCATTCAAGAAACATATGAGATCAATAATACAAGTAGATTACTTACTCTCAAACAACAACTCCTGAATCTAAAGATGAACAAAGGCGAAACCATTACGTCTTACTTTCTAAGAATTTCTGAATTAAAGGATCAACTATCTACTATTCGGAACAATGTTGACGATATGGAGTTAACATTAATAGCTCTTAGAGGATTACCTATCTCATGGGAATCTTTTATTCAATGTATAACTGGTCGCCCTTCCCTACCTAAGTTCGATCAACTAAAGAATGATTGCACTCAAGAGGAATCTCGATTAATATCAAGAGGGATCAGACCAAATAAAGGAGGAGAGATCCAAGCTCTACATACTCATTCAAATTTCAAAAGCAACAAAAGGAAGTTCAAACATAAGAAAGGAAACCATAGCCAAAATCACAAAACAAGAGACTTCTCCAAAGTGCAGTGCTATAAATGTGATAAACTTGGACATACACACAGGTTCTGTCCAGAAAAAAAGAAAATTCAAGCTGCAATAGACGAAATCAAAGAAGTAGAGATATCCCTATTTTTTTTGGCCTTATCAAGTGAAGTAAACTCAAACAAAAACAATTGGATAATCGATAGTAGAGCATCAAGGCATATATCTGGATTCAGAGATCAATTTGAAACCTTAGAAGAACATTCCTCTGAAGAAGTTACAATTGGAGACAACTCCACCTCTTCAGCGAAAGGAATTGGGACCTACTCAATCAAATTGAAAACAAGGGTAACTCTACAATTAAAAGACGTTCTCTTTGTACCAGGCATAAAAAGGAACTTGGTATCTATTTCAGGCCTCGCCGATCAAGGCTATCGTGTTACATTTCAAGAAGATAAAGTGCTAATATGGCTTATGAACACTAACCTTAAAAGTGCTATTTCTATAGGGTATAGGGATGAAAGCCTATACAAATTATGTAATAGTCACAAATTAGCTCTATGTCATGAAGTATCAAATTCTAATCAACTCTGGCACAAAAGATTAGGACACCTTGGATTTAGCACTCTTCCTTCCATAAAGAAAATCACTACAGGCATACCTAATCTAAAATCTGATCATATTGGAACTTGTAAAGGGTGTGCTCTAGGAAAAAATATCAAAAGATCATTTTCCTCCAGTGAACGTAAAACCAAAAATGTACTAGAACTCATTCACATGGATTTATGTGGACCTATGTCAACTCTCCCACTAGGAGGATTTTCATATTATGTGATTTTCGTTGACGATTACTCTAGAAAAACTTGGATCCAATTTCTTAAACTCAAAGAATCAAATGAAGTATATTACAAAGTAATTGGTAAAATATTATGTTATGATATTAACAAGAGCATAAGCTCAATAAATAGGGAATACAAACTTTACAAAGATGCAAGTTTCTAAAATAGAAACTGCCAGAAAGATCAGAGACGATCTTAAGAAGATATTTACAACAAGTTATAATATTGAGCATTAATACTAAAAATAATAAAATATTATTCTAATACCCTCCCTTAATGCTCAATCTATCAACTACACCAATAGACCCTCTGAATTTTACAAATTTATCTGAACTGAGGGGCTTGGTGAAAATATTTGCTGGCTGCTCTGAAGTAGGAACATACAACAACTGAATGGATCCGTCTTCAACCAACTGCCGAATGTAGTGACAGTGAAGTTCTATGTGTTTGGTTCGTTCATGGAAGACTGGATTTTTGGCAAGTTTGAGCACTCCCTGATTGTCTGAAAACAAAGGAGTCGGACTGGTTTGAGATATTTACATATTTGCAAGCATTCGACGAAGCCAAACTGCCTCACAAGCTGCCTTAACAGCTCCTCGATACTCTTCTTTAGTCGAAGAGAGAGCCACCGCCTGTTTCTTCCTATTGGTCCAGGTGACTGCACCAGAACCCAAATTGAACACATATCCAAAAGTTGATTTCCTATCATCAGCGGAGCCTGCCCAATCTAAATCTGCGAACCCACTTAGTCTAGGATCATCACACCTAGTGTAAAGAATGCCATAATCTGAGGTGCCCTTGACATATCACAGGACACACTTTGCGGCTACCCAATGATCAACCTTGGAGGCTGTCATGAAGTGGGATATGTAGCTCACTGCAAAACTGAGATCAGGACGAATGGCAGTGAGATAGATGAGACTACCCACTAGTTGTCTGAATTGGGTTTCATTGACAGGAGGGGAATTAGATGCAACTGATAATTTCAGACAAGTCTTCATCGGTGTGGAAGTAGGTTTGCAATCCTGCATGCGAAACCTGTCAAGCAAGCTTCTAGCATACTTAGACTGAGAAAGGAAGATGTTGCTGTTAGTTTGCCAAACCTCAACACCCAAACAATAATGAAGAAGTCCGAGATCTGTCATATCAAAAGTGCTGCACAAATCCTGTTTGATGTCGGAGATCAATTGTGTTGAATTCCCAGTAATGATCAAGTCATCCACATAGACAACAAGAAAGAGAATATCATAACCAGAGTGTTTGATGTAGAGATTACTATCTGAAGGGCTATGCTGAAAGCCACGAGCAACCAAGTACTGATCAATTTTTATGTACCATGCCCGAGGAGCCTATTTAAGTCCATAGAGTGCTTTCTAGAGTCAATACACTTTGGGTTCTGAACCGGCAACCTTGAAACCAGGAGGTTGCATCATGTAGACTTCTTCCTATAGTTCACCATTGAGGAAAGCACTCTTTGCGTCCATCTGATGGACTTTCCAACCATATTGAGCTGCAATGGCGAGAAGGAGACGAATAGTACTCATCTTAGCAGTCGGAGCAAAGGTCTCCTTGTAGTCAATGCCTTCTCGCTGGGTGAATCCGTGAGCAACTAATCTGGCCTTATATTTGTCTAAGTTACCATCGATATAATACTTGACCTTATAGACCCATTTACAGCTAATGGGTTTCTTCCCGTGAGGAAGATCTGAAAGCACCCAGGTGTGATTTTTCTGAAGACTTTGGAACTCAGCATCCATTGCTTGTTCCCATTCTGGAATTCCTTTGGCCTCGACATATGTCTGAGGCTCATAGATGTTGTGGATGTTAGCCATAAGACCAAAATTGATTGTGTTATGCTGGATGCTCTTTTTTCTGGAAGTTCTACCCTCGATGAGCTCATCAAGCCGGAGATCACTGATGGTCTTAGCCCACCATTTGGGCTGAAGGGTAGGTGTGCCAACATCAGGAGCAGGAGGAATAACTAGAAGAGGAAGCGGATCAGGATCAGGATCAGGAGGAAGGTGTGCATCTTCCGAAGGAAACTCGGGTGGTGTATTATCAAGAACAGTTGGTAGCATCCCTCCCATCAAGTGAACCAATAGGAAGGTCAATACTCAAGTCAAAGGCCTGCAAGGGCGGATCCCCTGAACGAAATGGGCCTCGGTCTTCATAAAAAACAACATCACGACTGAAGATAACATGGTCAGTGTCAATATCAATCAGGCAATAAGCCTTATGGTTGTCACTGTACCCTGTAAACATGAGCTGCTGACTCTTGGAATCCAACTTAGTGCGCTTAGCATCAGGAATCCATACATAAGATAAAGAGCCAAAAACTTTCAAATGGCTGATCCGAGGTTTGCGACCAGACCATGCTTCCTCAGGAGTCATATTTTTAACAGCATGAGTGGGTGACCTATTAAGAAGATAGACAGCTGTGAATACTTCTTCTGCCCAATATTTCCTAGGAACGTTTCTATGTTCCAGCATAGACCTAGCCATCTCTATAATGGTGCGGTTGCGACGTTCTACAATGCCGTTTTGCTGAGGGGTGTAAGGTGTGGTGAACTGACGTTTTATGCCATGAGTATCACAGAAAGCAGAGAACGCAGACGAACAAAACTCCCCTCCATTATCAGACCTAAGAGTAATAATAGAAGAACCAGACTCTTTTTCTACTAAGGCCTTAAATTTTTGAAATACAATAAACACATCTGATTTTTTCTTTAGGAAATACACCCACATTTTACGACTGAAATCATCAACAAAAAGCAAGAAATACCTGTACCCAGTAACATAAGTAGTATTAATAGGACCACATACATCAGCGTGGACCGGTTGAAGTACCTTGGAGGCTCGCCATGAGTCACCATCCTTGAAAGGTGTTCGGTGCTGCTTCCCAGCTTGGCAAGCTTCACAAACTCGAGGATTCTGAGTCTGAATATCAGGTAGGCCATGGATTAGGTCGTCCTGAACAAGCTGTGCAAGATACTGAATATTCAGGTGACCATATTGCTGATGCCAGAGACTGGTGAGGGCAGAAGAGTGTGCTGTGAAGGCATGCTCAAGAGAATCGCCTATGTCCACAAGTCTATAGAGACCATGATCCTCAATGCCAACAGCTAGAGTAGTGTGAGAAGCACGATCAACAATCGAGCACTTATGTGCACTAAAAATAACATCCAGCTGAGGAGAATGCCGCATGATCTGACTGACTGAAAGGAGATTAAGTTCCATGCCAAGAACACAGTGCACATTGAGGAAGAGAAGACGTCTTCTGCTTGACTGTATCTGAACATTGCCCTTGCCGACAATAGAGTACTCTTCACCACCTCCAAAAATAACTGAGTCCGTGTAGGAGGAGAACTCAACAAACCAATCACGCCTGTGAGTGAAATGCCGGGAAGCACTAGAATCAATGTACCAGACAGAAGACTTCACATGGTCTGCAAGTCTTTTAGCCATGAAGGCAAAAAAAGCAGATTCTTGCTGCTCTGTGTGCTCAGCAACATTTGCTTGGCATTGAAACCCTCCCTGCTTCCGCTGCTCGGAGGCCAGTCTAGTACGACAATCTTTGATCATATGACCAAATTTATGACAGTAATTGCACTGCACCTTTTTCTTAGAACCATCCTAAGATTGAGAAGGGCCCTTCTGCTGAAAGGACTGATATGACTGAAATTTGCCCTGATCCTTTTGAGAGGATTGGGCTGGGAAGGCCTGTTCTGAGGAGGATGAGGTGGCACTACTACCAAACTGTTGTTTCCAATGATCCTGCTGCAGAAGTCTGGTGCACAACTCTGGGGATTTTAGATCCACATTAGTCGAAGTAATGTTGAGAGCTTCTATGAAGTGCTCATAAGAGGATGGTAGACTTTTCAGAGTAATGACTACCATATCTTCTTCCTCCATCTTTCGACCGATAACTTCAAGCTGATCGCTAATGTCTTTAATCTTCGTGAGATGCTCCTGTAAGGACATGCGTTCATCCATCATGATGGAGAACAACTGGTTCTTCAGAAAGAATGCGTGACTTTTGTCTACGTCTCATGCAACTCCTTTAGATACTTCCATATGTCGGTAGCAAATTTTTCCAGAGAGAGTCTGAGGGAGCTGATCATCAATGACAGAGAACTTGAGAAGCATGACAACTTCTTGATTCCGATCGTCAAACTTGTCCTGATCTGCAGGGATAGAGGTCGGACGAGTCTCGGTGCTGAGAACAAGCGCATCCAGATGACGGTACTCAAAGATGGTCAACATGCGCTGCTTCCAGCCCCATGTGTTATAATTGCGGCCGTTGAATCGCTGATTGCCTTCCAACATGAAGTTGGTGAGTGATGCCATCTTGCACGCTTCCCAATGTAGAGAGCGAGAAACAAAGAAGAGGCGTGAACCCGAAATTCAAAACACGAATCCCAATGCAGAAAACAAAGGCTGAATCAGGTACAAACGACAAGAAAATGAAGAAGTACGACTGGCACAGATTTCAAGAAAAAATTCCGGCTGACCCAAAAAAATTGCAAAGACCCAGAAGAAATCTGAAAAAACCCAGAAGGAATCTGAAATCAGATTTGAAATTCGCGAACACAAATTGAGGCACGAAAAATGATGCACCCAGAAAATTCTGAAACCAACCTAGTTGAGCTCTTGAAAAACCCAGAAGGAATCTGCAAAAATATTTTTGAATCCGGTACGAAAAACGTGAGTTTCGAGTGAAACCCTAGCCGGCTGCTTCAAACTCCAAAAAATGGCGAATTTGCAGAGTTTAGCTAAGAAAGAGCCACCATTTTTTAGCAAAATGACCTTGAGAGAGGACGTAATGGCTGTTTGATGAAAAAACAAAGCCAAAGAATGCAATATTCTGGTCGCGGGTTGTAGAAGATGTGAGATAAATATTGCAGATACAAAAACGTTGCACAGGAAAACCACGCTCAAAAAACACGACCAGAAGTAAGAATCACATTAAGAACCACGATACATGGAAAAAACGTGATTTTCAGAAGTTTTAAGAATCGCGATTTTCTGAAGTTTAAAAAACGCACGATTTTCAGAGGTCTAAGAAAAAATCAAGTTGTATAAACCAAGAACTCAAAATTTTCTCAAGGAAAATATTTCGAAAATGAAACTTTTTAATTTCTTGACAACCTTGGTCTGATACCATATTACAAAGTAATTGGTAAAATATTATGTTATGATATTAACAAGAGAATAAGCTCAATAAATAGGGAATACAAACTTTACAAAGAGGCAAGTTTCTAAAATAGAAACTGCCATAAAGATCAGAGACGATCTTAAGAAGATATTTACAACAAGTTACAATATTGAGCATTAATACTAGAAATAATAAAATATTATTCTAATAAAGTATTGCTAAAATTCAAAGAATTTAAAGCATTAGTGGAAAATCAAACTAGGAAGAAAATAAAAATCCTAAGATTAGACAACGGAGGTGAATACATCTCTGAAAACTTAAAAGATTTTTGCATTTTTGTTGGGATTAAGAGGGAGTATACTGTACCTTATGATATGTACCTTATAATCCTCAACAGAATGGAGTAGCAGAAAGGAAAAATAGAACTATTATTGAAGCTGCCAAGGTTATGATGCATGATCAAAATCTTCATACCTCATTTTGGGCCGAAGCATGTAATACTGCCGTATACATTCAAAACAAATGTCCCCACTCAAATCTAGAAAACATTACACCTGAAGAAGCTTTCACAGGGAAGAAACCAGATCTAAGTCATCTAAGAATTTTTAGATGTCCTATATATGTTAACATTCCTAAAGAGAAAAGAACCAAACTAGAACCCTTTGGGAAGAAAGGAATATTTGTTGGCTACAATGAAACTACTAAAGGATATAGGGTCTACATATCAGGACAAAAATCTATTGACATTAGTAAAGATATCAAATTTGAAGAGGACATTGCTCTCAAACTCTCTACACTTATAGAATAAGGATCAAATGGGAATCAGAGGGAGAATATTATAGAAAATAATCACGACACTGAGAATCAAAGGGAGAATACACTTCAAGATGATGGGAACTACATTATCGAGAACCAAAGAGAGAACACTATAGAAAATAATCATCTTCCTTCATCCAATCTTGAAGAGGTTGAAATTCCTAACAACAAGAAAAGGCCACTATGGGCAAGAAAAATGTTTGAAGAAAATAATGTTGAACCAAATGAAATATTTAGAGAAAGTAAGCGAACAAGAAATCATAAATGCTATCTTGCACTTATGGCCGAACTTACAAAATCCGAATCTCCTAATGTTAAAGAAGCTTTAACATGTCAAGCTTGGAAAGATGTGATCGAAGAATATCAATTTTATAGTAAAGAATGATGTTTGGGAAGTAGTACCAAGACCTAAAGGAAAATCAGTCGTTTCTTCAAGATGGTTATTCAAAATCAAATATGCTTCAGATGGTAGTATTGAAAAACATAAAGCCAGATTTGTAGCTAGAGGTTTCTCTCAAAAGGCTAGGATTGACTACGAAGAAACTTTTGCTCCGGTTGCTCGATATACCTCTGTGAGAACCATTATCGCCATTGCAGCATCTAAAGGGTGGAAGATATATCAAATGGATGTAAAAACAACATTTTTAAATGGTGTTATTGAAGAAGAAGTATACATAGAACAACCAGAAGGCTTCAACACCCATGACAAAAATAGTTATGTTTGCAAATTGAAGAAAACACTCTACGACCTTAAGCAAGCTCCCAGGGCTTGGTATGAATGCATAGACAGTTATCTCTCCAAGTTAGGGTACTCCAAAACTGAAGTTGACCCTAATATATACTTCAAAATATCCAAAGCTGAAATGGTAATTCTAGTCGTCTATGTTGATGATTTACTAATAACAAGAGAAGATCATCTCATTGCTAAATGCAAACAAGATCTCACAAACGAATTCGACAAATGGGAACTGATTTTCTTTAATCTTAATGGCAAGGACTTCTTTTCTATTTTTTTCTTTTTGATCGGTAAAAGGCCGAAGCCCGTAAATTTTATTAATATTAAACTTTCCAAGTTTTACAAGAGACTCCATTCTCTGCGGGCACTTGTAGGAAAGAATGGAGAAGAAAACCTCCAGTCTTGCCCAGGACCCTAGGTCCAGATTACGAATTACAAATATTATGAGGGTATTCCCTCATTTATAGAATAGATGAAGGCATTCTTTCATAAAGTTACAAGAAGTGATACCAATTCTATGAATTACAATTTTAGTATCCGATATCAAGACCAGCTTTGTAGAATCATGAGGTCGGCTAATTACGAATTGCGGCTTTGTCTTTGATTCTTTAATTCCAAATCATGCCTTTGGAGTATAATTCCTTTCCCTGCACACACAAAACTAGGGAGACCTGTCTAATGCTTTTGATAGTTGTTAGAAAGAAATGAAATATTAACAGTTTGGTAATCCTTGACTCGAAATTAAGAACTAATTTAGAGAATCACACCATATTGGAACGTTATTATTAGGATTAATTGGTTGAAATACTACATGATTTAATTGACTAAGATTACTGGAAGACATATATTTGAAACTGATGAAAGGATTCAAATCCGAAACTATATGCCCGAGTTCTCTAACTGCTGCTTCTATTCTATCATTCTGTATTTCTCGCCCACATTAGTTTGTTTTTAAACATTTCGTACATATTCAATCATAGGGAGGAAAAGGAAAGAGTAATAATTCACGATCCATTTAGAGTAAACCTTTTTTTTAGATTAGCTTCGATCATCTTCAATTTTAAGGTAAATCTAATTATCAATGTATTTATTAATCCATATTGGATTCCTACCTTTGCATTGATTTGAAAACATAAGACCAGTTCCAGATTAACATAAGGTAGCATCCTCATATATGTTTCATTACTGCTCTAATATAAGCATAATATGAGCATTTTGTTTCGCTTTACGAGCTTGCTTAATTATGACCATAACGATTTCTTAGATTTTAGTGTCAATATTTCACTGTAAATCTATCCACGAATAAATAGACATATTTCTGTCTCCATAATAGTATATCCGGTTTATATATTTCTATAAATATGTTAACATTTATAAACAAATCCATTAGATATTAGGTGAGAGAAAGCCTATCCCCTGACTGACTAAGACAATTTCCCAAGGAGGCTGCCAAAGGGAGCATCCTAATCTTCAAAAACTTCCTAAGATATCAACTTTATAACCAAGTTTAGATGTGTGAGTTACTTCCTCCAAAAGGGGTAAAGGGAGACTCCCAATACCAAGGAACCCAGTCCTGGACTGAAAGAACAAGCTATTATTATCTGGAATATTAAGGTCACTTGACCCTATACTTAATAAGCTATTACCTCCGCTAAAAGCCTAGCTGCTAGCAGACTACAGCTAAGGGCTACATGAGAATTGGGAGACCATAGGAAGCAGTCCCCAATCTTCAAGGTATTAATATAGGGCTGCAAATGACTAAGGTAACCCAAACATTCCAGAACTATATGTTTGAGATATGAATGCGGCTGAGTGTAATTTGAAGATTATAAAAGGGTTACTATAGAAATGTATTTATATCTATATAAATGCCAATATAAATATATTTGTATTTATATAAATGTATAGATATAGTTATATGAGTATTAATTAAATATTTTAATATATATCTTATTTTCTGTGTGAATGTGGATTCTGAGCTGCGATAAGAAGGACAATGCTAGGTTACCGGGAGCATAGAGCCTGCCCGATTACGTAATAAGCCCTCTTTTTGTAGGGTTAGATATTGATCTTATGACGGTTATTATTAACAAATTTTACCTCTCAAAAACTTAGAAACTTAATTTATCCCAACGAATTCCTAAACGATATACCATAAGAGCTAAAGAACACATTCAGTGCAGCTAACACTTTAAAAGATAATGCTCTTGATCATCAAACCTTGATACAATCATATAAATTTTTAAAACCATACTCAACTTTTATTCGTCATTCATGGAGAGAGCATCCATTTCTACATTATAATGTCTTCTTGGAAATGGTATATCAATATTAGTACTAAGTTCAGAATCTGATTCCCAGACTCCTACTTGATCTTCCAAAATGAAGGAATCAATCCAGTCAACTCCTTCTGGGAGTTTTACATAGAGGAAATTGTAAAGGAAGTTAAGATTTCTTCTCATAGTGGGAGCCCAAGCTACAAATAGTTCGAGGTCATCTATTTGTAAAACTGGGAAAGCCGGGATTGGCCTGCCACCCCCCAACGATAAATCGTAGAAACCTAGTTTGGGTATTGTTAGATCCTCCCTGATATTGGCCATAACTTTATCCAAGTCACCCAGGTAGACATTCTTGAACAGTCTTCTGCAGAGCATCCCCAAAGGAAGTTTATTTGTTCCAGCTTGGAGAGCCAAGGCAATGAAAAGAGTAGGAATGTCTGAATTAACTCTGTGCTTCTCCAAAATATTGAGGCATTCTCTGCCCAGGATTCTAAGAACTGCCCTGACAACAAGATGATGAGAAGAGAGTAAGACACTTTTTATCCTCTTTCTGGATATTGCTGTATCGAAGGCTATTTGAATACGAGGACCTCTAAGTTTTATAGGTGTTGTCATTTTCTTTGAAACTAAGAAGCCCACTTGCCTAAATCAAGACCCATCAAAACTGAATATAAGGAGAGAGGCTAGAGGAGAATGAGGCCATGCTGAAAGGAATCGACACCGATACATCTTCTCCAGCTTGGCAGGTTAATAGTTAGGGGATGTGGTGGGACAGTTAACCGTGTCAGTATCTCCGATTATATTTATTTAAGTAGAAATTTTATACATTCAAAGAGTAATTCATAAATTGTATAACAGCAAATAAATTTGACATTTTCCATTTAAATACCCTTATCTGCTAAACCGATGGTTATCTAAATATATGTCCATATATATAAACATACTTTATATATATATATATATATATATATAAAGTATGTTTATGTATGTATGTTTATAATTTAGTGAATATATATATATATATATATATATATATATATATATAGATTAATATAACTGTTTTATGCAAAAAATATCTATATATAGACCATTTATTAGCTATGCTTCTAAAGTCTATGTAGTTGAATATTTATTTAAAGTGTTGGGGGTTGTTTGCCTCTATACCTATGTAACCAGAGTTATTATTGCTCTCTATGTATTGAAATATGTTCGATATACTTCTATTTGGGTTTTATGTATGGATATATAAATATATGTTATAAGAGTCTAATTGGTCTATATCTACATATTTAAATGATTAAATGTTTTTTGTATGTTTATGTATCTATATATTGACATATATATATGTATATGTATGTTTATATATATATTTGTTTATGTATATATATTTGTGTATATATATATATATATATGTTATATTTTAATACTTTATTTTATGGTTATATGCTGTTTGAGTACTTGTTTAAATATATCTATGCTCCTCTATTTAACTACTATCCTTTGCTAATATATCTTTTAATATATAGTTAATTGGTGTTTCCATTTTATATAAATTTGTCAATATATTCACGTGTTTATGTGTTGTTATTTATATTTATGTATATATTGTCTTAGTTATTCAAGTATGCCCTTGTTTTATTAGTTGGTTTGTTTGCCTTGCCATCATTATTTGCTAGTATTGATTTAGAGCAGAGTTTCATTTTATTATTTTGAAGGTGTGTTTGTTTGTGTATATGCTTCATTGGCGTAACTTATTGCTTCTATTCAATTTCTTCCTTCACGCCTTAGTTGTTATTGACCCATGTCTCAAAACCCGTGATTTGTCTTATAGATATTTCTGTTAAGTCTTGATGTTGGTTGCTGTAAGTTCTATCTAATCCTAAGTTCATGCTTTCTGTAGACTGGTTAACGTCTGCACAATTAGCCATTGCTGCTATCTATTTAACCATTGAAAATTTCACAATTGTGCAAAGGGCAATAGAATTACTGCTAATAGTATTTATATTATGTTCAGCAAATAACATAGACAACATATATAGCCAGCCTTCCTATACATATATGCGTTTACAAACTACACTACCGTTACATGCTGTACATAGTCTATCTAATCTAGGTATAAACAACAACCAGAACATGTATATTGGCAGTTGAGATTCTAAGGCCAGAGAAGAAAATGGCCATTACTACATACTAACCTATATACAACCTTTACATCCAAAATTACTTGTAAACAGCTACCTATCCGGCGTGACGAGAAGGCTCAATGATAACAGCTACCATTATGTCTTAATTAGAGTTTGAGTTGACGTCCATTTGTGCCTCCCCACCTGCTAACCACGGACGTTTCGACCCATTTGGCCTAGAGGTCTTTCTCGGGAAGGGTAGGTAAACTTTGAAGAGCCGGCGGTCCTGGAGGTTAATGTTTGGGGGGACTTCTACCCCCACAGAAGTGAAGAAAGACGCCGCCCAATATCTGCCATCTTTGTTGATGCCATACCACTTCAGTAGGAAGTGAAGATACTTGACCATCTCGGGCCACAGGGCTTCAAATTTCACCATGCCTTTGATATTTAAATTGGCCTTCTGTGTACCTTGATTGTTTTGAGACTCCCAACCGGCTAGTTCATGTAATCCTCCGGGTGTGGAATCTCAAGTTTGTTGTCGACGCTTTCATCTGCATTGTCCAACCCCTCTAGCCATGTATCATCGAAAAGGGCAATGCATATCTTTTTAATATCCCAAAACTTCACCTTTGCCCTAAATGCTATTGCTATGAACGATCCTATAACATCACTGTTTGTTCTCCATGTCTAGCTGTAGTCTAGTTCTCTTTCTCCAATCACCTTCTTAACTGCCAGATGCGAAACATCATCTGTTTTCCTCAGGATGCCCATCTCTTCGGTTTGACCATCCCTAAGAACGCTATGGTTCTAACTTCACGCCTATGGTATAACGAAATGGTGGTTTGCATCCTTGCAAACTCAGAGGAAAGGAAAAAAACAGATGGTTCGGAATATGGTCACTGTGCGATGGGTAGCATATTACCAGTACCGGAACTTCGAGATGTTTCGAAGTGCCATCCAGAAGCATCTAGCCATCCAGCCTGGCGGAATCATTATGCAGTATGGATTAATATACTAACCATCTAGAGAGTTCATGACTTCATCGAGGTGTCCTAGGTCCCTAGATTTGCGGATGGAATGGAGGAAATAGGATTGCTTACTTCAAGATGTTATGATAAACTTTAGTTGTGAGTGCGCACCTTTCAAATTAGGCATTGAGTGCTTAAACACCGTGAGTGATCAGCTCTGGCCTCCCGATCATATGGCTGGGTCCTATGCCAGCATAGAAGGGGCACACAAACTTAAGATAGGTACAAATTCTTGCTCAGATCTCTAGTTCTTCTTATATCATATAGATGTCTAGTTGAAGCCCGGGGTTAGGATTTTACCAGACTTGTGGGAGATTTCCTTCTTAATTGTTCGAGCATAGGTGTTCTAATTGATCTTGCATAGTTATAGAATGGCGACTTTGTATGTTGAGACAATCCTTCCTAAAAGGTCACTTTGCCTAGGTTTAACGGATCATTTATACTTTTGTGTATGCGTGTTTATTTGAAAGTTATAAGTGAGGGTATAGAGAATGCTTTGTAAATATATGCATTGAGATCTAGGATGTTAGCTATCTATGTTTGTAGATGTCTGCAAGTGTTGATTTGAATGTTATAAGTTTAAGTGAGAGTATTGTGAATGTTTTGTTAATATATGCGTTGAGATCTATGTTGGTAACAATCTGTGTTTGTAAATGTCTGCATGTATATAGCCTATCTAGGTTTGTAATTCTAATCAACACTAATGATTGTCTGTATACCTTATACTGAGACTATATATCTATATTTCTATTTAAGATAATATCTGAATATCTATATGGTAAAGTGCTTAAAGTTCAAGCTTGTATACTGACCTATAATAGTGATACCATATTTTCCTAGTTTGGATCAATCCCGCGTTGGCTTAGCGTAGTTGAACTTGGTCTCTTTAAGTATACAGGCATAATGTGTTTGTACTAATTTGTTTATATGAATGTAATAAGCATATTCATTATTCGATAGCCTGAGGGGATTAATTGAATTTGACTAAAATTGACATTACTAATCTAATACTGATGTGATGTAAGGCAAATCGTTCATATCCAATACCAATGGGATGCAGGGCAGCTTTGCTATCAGGTAGTGATCGCTATCCTTAGGCGTATGTTCTTGTTTTCGCGGTCCTAGCAAAGACAACTATCTCCCCCCGACTTCATATGCCCTTACACCATATCTCAGTCCGATGCGATGTGGTTCATCTGATGGGCCCTTTTCTGAAGTCGATAAGCCTGTTATCCACTTCAAGATAAGAGACTATCAGAGCAATCTCCATCAGAGAATACTTTCAGCATACTGCTGTCTTCCATCTCTATCCAAAACTTAGTCACTACTAAAGTAACCTTAAGGTAGCGGCAACAATCATAATACTGGGAACGTTGGTGTGAATTGGGGTTAAAAAGGTATCTGAAGCAAATGCTATCGTTGGCTTATTTGCAGAGAGTTGTTCATCCATTCAGAATGCCAGGTCTTTGTCATAATTGTGTTGGTGCTAGTCCAGACGTGCCTGCTTTGTAACCTTACTAACATAGCATATAACTATTTCCTACCTTGCTTTTATCGTTTTATTCTCTTTTTCTTTACTTCTCTAACAGTGGGCCACATTCTAAATGTAGGTGGTTCCACTGAGCATATTGATTGCTTTGTTTGTGTTTTTTAACAAAAGGAAACCCATTTACATTTCTGATTTCTACCATTCGTCACTATCTAAGTTAACATTTGTTAGTCTGTAACTTATTGGTGCTTTGTCATGAGTTACATTTGGTTGATTATGCTTCATTCGATGTATATTTGGGTTTCTTAATCATTCAGGGGCGAGGATCATGTTAGGACACCTCATTTATTTTTTATTATTTCAAATTGGGCCATAGAGGGCAAGCTTAGTTTTGACATTAAAACATTGCAAAGAAACAATATTGATTGATGATAGGAAGAGAATACACCTAGACAAGAACATATGCTCTAGCCTGTAGCTTGCTATTTTACTTGTTCAAATTTACTATCTTATAAACGAAGCAAAATTTACATGAAGGTGCATAGACTAGGCTTTAATCCTAGCTTGAGTTCTGGATCCTTCAGATTCGCAGATTCTTTGCTTCTTTTTCTTCTTATGTCCACCTTCTGCAAGCCATAGTTCCACTAGGTTCTCTAAATCAGAATCACTGAAGCACTCCATATCAGTGTCTCCAACCTCATCGATGTGCCAATACTCATAAAACCAATTCTCCATTAGTGGTTTTTTAATGTTCGTGTATGTCATCAAGAATTCTATGTTTCGTTTTATTATAGGCGTTCTTTCGTTGGCAGCATTTGGGTCCATGAATGATACAATTGGAAATGTTGGCATTGGTCTGCCATTGATTGATGCTATGTCCAAGTGTCTTGGGCACGGTATCATTTAAGTTTTCCTTGACATTTTGTAGACTCTTGTCTAGGGTGCCTAGAAATCTTCTTTTAAAGATTCTGAAACATAGCCTCCTTGCATCGTGTTTCTTTGTTCCCCAATGTAGAGTTGTGGCAACAAACATGGATGTGATGTCTATATATACCCGGTATCTATCAACATTTGTAGTAAATTCTTGACCAAGGATTCTATGGACAGCTCTTATAATGAGTGGATGGTTATCCAACATAACCACCTTGAGGTGTTTGGTCAGTATTTTGCCATCAAATGCAATCTGGCTCCTGCTACAAATGAGTTTGATTGGGGTGGTCATGTGTTAAGAGATTGTAATATGGTTTGCCTCAGGATGCTGGGAGCAAGAATACTAATGTATACGGAGTTGGGGCTCGACCACTATCCATGTATCTATGGTCAGTGACGGTTGAGAGGCTATGTCTCTACACCTTCTATTAGTGTGAAAGCAAAGGATCATTAATCTGGAGTGAGATAGATATGCCTACCTTTGGGTCGTTGATCTAGGTTGTCGATTTATATGCCTTCCAAGTGGACCTTTGTCACAACTTCACGGTTCGGTTCGTGGACCTTTAGACTTCCTTGTCAGTTATGCCCGTTCCTTCTCAGTTCTGAAAACGCATCTCCAGTGCCCACACATTTCCAAAGGTATCTTGATCTAACAATAATTTCGTTATTTCCCTTTTTGTCTATACTAAGACTGATATTGTGGCGGGGTATGTTAAACCTATAAGTATTATGTAATTCTAAAACTTGATACTCACTATGTAGGTGGGCTAGGTTAGCGATTTATTAATTGTATTAGATTATGATCATCTAAGTATTTGAATCTAGAATTAAAACTTTTGTGTGTGCATCTAATCTTGTGTGATTATATGAGTCTTAAGGAGTATTTTCTATGTGCTATATGGTATTGGATAGTGGGTGTTAATACCATCTATTTTATATAGTGTTTACTCTAGGGCTAGATGTTAGATATTAGTATACTATCATTTTGTTTCTTTTTAATGAATTAGTCTCTATTGATGTGTGTTGAAACTGACGCCTCCTTTCGTAGTCTTCTTATTTTATACCTGTTTTCAATTTCACTTTATTACTTAATTACCTCTGCTCTTATTTATACCCTTTTTATCTACTAACTCATCCAACACACTGCGCTATTCAGAGGGATAGGAAAAATCAGTAGGTAGCGTACCTCCTTTCAAATCAGTCATGATGTCAAGCCATGGTCAAGATTTACCAGGTTGATATTTTCCCCATCCGCACCCAGGTTCGCTAAATTATCCGCTTCTTTGTTTCCTTCCCGATAGATATGCTCGTATCGTGTATCTTGAAAGCGATCCACAAGGTATAGGACATCTTCTAGTCTCGAATTTAGAATCCCATTTGGAGTGCTACGTTTTCTTAGTGCATTGAGAATAATTTGTGAGTCTCCTTCAATTATAAGTTTCTGGATTCCATTTTCTAAACTTATCTTGAGACCTTCGCTTAATGCCGCAAGTTCCGCTTGATTATTGGAAGCAATGCCGAGCGGTTTGGCCCTTTTTACCATCCAATTGCCTTCTTCATTTATGATGATGCACCCTAATCCAACTTTCCCTGGGTTTCCTCTTGATGCTCCATCGAAATTTAGTTTCATCCATCCATGNGGGGGTTTCCATTTACACAGGGTTCTAGCTAAATTGTTAGTTTTGGAGTATCTTAGTTGGGGGTTGATTAAGCCTTTTCAATTCTTTTTCATGTCCGCGTCCCAATCTGTAAATGATCCTTCTTCTTTGTGTGTATTTCTTAAGTGATTGTTCGTGACTTCTTTGATGCTTGCTTTGATTTTGTTAAGCAAGGATTCTCTCTCCATACTAGTTTCCGTGAATATCCTTCTGTTTCGTTCTTTCCAGATTTCCCAAACCAAAATGGAAGGAGCAATCCTCCACGTCTTGCTATAAACTTTGGAGTCCTCAAAAGGCCACCCTCGTAAAAATCTCGCAATGTTATTGTTGAAAGCAGTGGCCCAATTAAATTTATTGCAGAGCCACTTCCAACAATAATTAGCAAAAGGGCAGTCAAATAATAAATGCTTAGCAGTTTCAGAGGCACATTTACATAGGACATATCTTGATGGGCCTTCAAATCCTAATCTGGTAAATCTGTCTGAAGTTAAAATTCTTTCTTGTAAGGCGGCCCAGAGGAAGGTCCCAGCCTTGGGGAGACAGGTAGCATCCCAACATAATTTAAGGGGTATATCAACTCTATTCCACTCTTGAGAGTTTATGATTTTCTCATATCCTTTTTTGACACTATACTTCCCATCTCTGGATGCACCCCAAATTAATCTATCCGGTCTGGCTTTGTGGTAAGTTTTCCTAGATTTTAGAAAATTACCGAAAGCTTCTCTTTCATTCCGAGAAAGCGTGGTGTTTGTCAAATTCTTCCAAAGACATCCATTGTGTGATACCTCAATGTAGTCCTTGACATGAATCCCCCAACATTGTGTGAGTATTTTTGATATTGTCTGGGGGGGAAGGCCATCCCATGAGTCTTCCCAAAAGAGAGCCTCATGTCCATTACCAATGTCCCAAGTGAGGTTCTCGACAATTAAATCTCTGTTTTGCATCATAAAGTTCTAGATTTTTGAGCCTTTAGGTGAATCAATCGTTCGGAAGAGAGTAGTCGAGGTAGAATTGGTAAGATATTTGTGGTATAATATCTTGGCCCATTTACTATTGTTTTCTTGAAACATTCTCCATACTAATTTGGCACCTAGGGCTTTGCTTTGCCATTCTAAATTTTTGAGACCAAGGCCACCAAATTCTTTTGGTCGGCATATCTGGTCCCATTTAATTAGTGCAACTTTGTTTTTATCATCCGTACCTTGCCAAAAGAAATTCTTGAATTTTTGATTTAATTTTTTCCCAACCCCTAAGGGTAAGGGAAGACAAGACATCTGAACGTTGGGATGGCGGATAAAACTGTTCTGATCAGAGTTGCTCTTCCTGCTTTATTGAGATACTTCCCTTTCCAGCTATCCAATTTTGAATCTAGTCTGGAAACAATGTTTCTCCAAGTTTCTACCTCTCTTTGGCCTTTATCTAGATGAATGCCTAGGTATTTACAAGGGAACTCGCCTTTGCTATATCCCATAATGTTGCAAATATTTCTCTCTAAGATAGGTGAGGTATTTAAGAAAAATATTTCGGATTTCTCCGCATTCACTTCCTGGCCGGATGCTTTTGAGTATGTATTGATGATCTTTTTAAATTGGGATGCTTCGGATCTAGATGATACTCCCGGAAGGATAGTGTCATCAACATACTGTTGATGTGAAACACATTCAACCTCATCAGTCACTTTTACTCCCTTTATGAGTCCTTCTGACTGGGCGTGTTTGATAGATCGACCAAAAGCCTCAGCCATAATTATGTAGACATAGGGAGAGATAGGATCCCCTTGTCTGATACCTCTGGAAGAGTTAAAAAAACTTTCCGGAGAACCGTTTATTAATAATGAAAATTTTGGCATTGATATGCAATTGAATATTAGATTTACCCATGCTTTAGAGAAGCCAAAGGCCCTCATCGTTTTACATAAGAATCTCCAATCTACTTTGTCATAGGCTTTACGTATATCGAGTTTCATCAGCATGCATGGATCTTTATTTATTTGAGCTGAATGTATTAACTCCTGTATTATTATAATTCCATCATATATTGAGCGATTTGGAACAAAACCAGTTTGCTCTTCAGATACCAATTTGTGTATTATCTTTTTTCGTCTATTTGGTAAGAGCCTTTGGATAGAATCTTGTATATGGTGTTGCATAATGCACTAGGTCTAAAATCACCAGGTGAGATCGATTCATGTTTTTTTTGAATGAGAGCTAAGAAGATATTATTAATTTCCGTTAGGAGGGTTCCAGAGTTCCTAGTAGCTGCAATTGCTACCCATAATTCTTCCCCTATGGTATCCCAACATTTTTGGAAGAAGGCCTGAAATCCATCTGGGCCGGGGGATTTATCCGGGTTGAGCGAAAAAAGAGCATCTCTGATTTCTTCCATAGAGAATCTTTTATTTAGGGTTATATTATCTTCATCAGTAAGAATTCTTGGGATTGCATCGAGCATGGGTTTTGTGCTCCTAGGTCCCAAAATTCATTATTATTTAAAATATCCGTATAATAATTGACAAAGGTTTCGACAATTCGGTTTGGACTCTCCAGGTCCGACCCTGTTTCGTCACAAATTTTAGTTATTCTGTTAATGTTGCGCCTATTAAGAGTACTAGAATGAAAGAATTTTGTGTTTCTATCTCCTTTTAACCAATTCTCTCTTGATTTTTGTTTCCAGTATATTTCTTCCTTAAGAAGAATACTTTCCTGTTTGTTCAATAATTCTCTTTCTTTATTGTATTCCTCATCCCTCATTCCGTTTTCTATAATTTTAATGTTTAATTCCTTAATCTCTTCCTCGTTTGCTAATTTTTCTTTAAAAATATTTTTAAAGTTTTCCTTATTCCATTTTATTATTTTTTCTTGAACACTTTTTAGTTTTGCCATGAAACAAAACATTTTGGATCCTTTGAAAGTTTCTTCTTTCCACCATTGTTCTATTTTGCATGCAAAACTATCATCCAAGAACCACATTTTTCACATTTAAATGGGCATCTGAGTGGTTTTTGTTGTTCTTTGATTTCGATTTGAATGGGGTAATGATCTGAGCCAGTGAAAGGTAAAATTGTTCCTGATATGGACATATTCATCAGACGATTACTGTCTCGGAAATTAAACCTATCTAGTCTCTCTGCAATATAATAGAAGCCTTTCCTTCTATTATTCCATGTGTGTAATCCATTAGATGTTGGGATGTCCATAAGAGTCTCTGAATATCCAATGTTTAAAATCAATAGTAGCTTGTGACTCAGTTTGTATTCCCCCAGTTTTTTCCCAGATAGATTGGATAGCGTTAAAATCCCTGCCTAGTATGATATCTATTTGTGAGTCCAAATTCATATAATTGCTTAATTCAGTCCAAACAGCAGCTTTACTTGCTGTAGATGTGGGTCCATACACATTGATGATGATGAATTGCATGTCATTCTTGAAACTCTTGACCAATCCTGCCATCCAGTTGGTTTTAGTCACAAGTAATGAAAAATTCACTTTTCTGGCGTCCCAAATGATACCAAGTCCTCCTGAGGCTCCCAACGATTCAGTAAATTCACACTTCCAGATACCTAATTTCTATTTAATTTATTACCCTTCTTCCTTATTTAGCTTTGTTTCCTATAATAAGTTTATTTTTGACCAAAAAAGGGTTAAATTGCGCTTAAGAGTGCTCTTCTTGTTAGGGGCATTAAGACCCCTAACATTCCACGATGTTATCTTCATGTTTTTGTGAGAAGGACCTTCCCCTTCCCAATATTAAGCATATCACTAATTTTGGTTTGGTTTTCTGCTTTGCCAATTGTAGACCTAGGTTTTGCATGACTCTTTCTACCCCTTTTCTTGCTGGTTTTACCACATTTGGGATGGTCAATTCCTTTTAGATTAGCCTTTATGCCAAGTTTATCTTGATTGATCGTAGCATTGGCAATACTCTCAGCAATCTCTTCATCCACTTATTCTTCTTCCTCATTACTTATTTCTTCCATAATAGCCTTACTTAGCAGAAGATGATTGGGCCACGGGGAAAGACCCGTAAGGCTTGCCACTTCTTCTCTGCATTTCCTTTCTTTCTCACACTCTTGGTTATTAGTCCACTCCTCCGGTTCTTGAAAACCAAAATCTTCCCAATCATGGCACTTATTTAACTTGTGTTCTAAGTCGTTTGAGGCATCAGAAGTCCCCAGATTAAAAAAAGTATTTATCTCTAGAGGTATTTTAAAATGATTTGAGGGCATAACGGATTCTTGCCCAGATGGGAGACATATAGTATCATTAAATACTTGTTTGCCATTCTCTGGAGTCTGCAAGAATTTTAAATGATTTGCTTTTGGGTAGCTCAGGGGAATACATTTTGAGTTTGTCTATTGATGTATTAAATGTTTAACTCTGGGATCCACAGACGGGAGGGTGAGTTCAATAAGAGAGACATTTGCCTTTGTTATGGGGGTGCCTGCCGCACGATCCAAAACCAATTCATGGTTAAAGTGTATTACCCTGTTGCCAATCATATTCTCTTTGGGGAGCTTGACAGGGGATAACATGCTATTTGGATAGGTATTCCGGTTGGATCGAGGGGATGTCCTAGTGTTGGGATAAACCGAGTTGAGAGGGGGGATTTGAACTGGATGCTAAACAGAGTTCGCAGCAGGAGACAGACTAATCAGAGACGAAGGTTTTATGCAATTGGTAACTGGGAAATCAGATGATGTTATTCCATCCAGGGTTTCAGTGTGTTCTTCTTCCCAAACTATTAGTTGATTGCTAATTTCATCATGTTTCGCAGTTAAATCATTAATGAGTTGCCCATGCGTTTCTAAGTTCTCTTTAATGTCCTTAAGGCATATATTATTGGCAATACATTGTTCGCAGTGTTGTGTTGTAATTTGGCCTTCTATTGCTAATGCAGTTTCACCTAATTCCTTCAAATTGTCATCCTGGTGCAACCCAGCCACCTTCCCCATTTCCATAGCGGGAGAAGACACATTAACATGCGGCTGATTACCTGGATTTTCAACAATTTCACCCTCTTCCTTATCTTCCAAGCTAGATGTTGAGGCTGTGTGGCGAGAGGAAGGAAGGGAGGGATCAGGATCATCTCTTTGATTGAGATTTGAATTAAATTCCTTCTTATCTACTGATCGCATTAGATTAGCAAACATAATATCTAAGTCAGTGTTTTCTGGGCCTGGTGTATATGCTGATCCGTATCCGTCTGTTTGCATACCTCTATTAATTAAGGAGATGTTTTTAGTGCAGCCATTAAATCGCGAAAATTTAATGTCATAGTAAGATCTATTAGTAATGATTCTAATACAATCCTCAGCCTCAAAGCCATTTTTAAGTCTAACCAAAAGCCGGACTTCCTTCTTGTTATTATGATCCAAATCCATACCTAAAAATTCTCCAAGGGCAGCCCCAATTTTTCTATGATTTGGGAATGTAGAATTTCGATAGGATGGTTTTTTAGGGACAACCATATAGGGAAGTTCAAGTTCCTAGCTTGTTTTTCATTAAAATTAGGTCTCCAAGGGATGAAGTTAACCGAGTGTCCTTTAAAAAAACAGAATTGAGCAGAAAGTAATTCATTTTTTGCTATATTTTTTTTACATTGAATATAAACTAAGTGCGATGATAGAGATAAGATACTTACCTGGCCCCATCCAAATGATTTTATCCATTCTCCCAGATGAGATCTATCATTGCTAGGTCCATTCCAGATTGCAAAAATGCCAAAATCTTGACATTCCTGCCATTGGCATTCAGTTGTGGCATTGCTTATTATACAAACCTTTGCATTATTCACGTGTTTACCAATTTTATCTGCCTCTATCAGAGTTTTGCCAAGCATTGGAGTGTAAATCAATTTGCCAGATGTAGAAGGGCACTTCGATGAAGTTGATTTTAGCCCGCAAAAATTGGTTTTCCCGATTTGATGATCCTTTGACAAACCCCGACCGAGGGTAATCGGAGGGCCTGGGTTAGGAATCTTACTGCAATTGTTAGCTTTGTGAAAATTGGTAAATGAATGATTGTTTGAATTGCCATCGTTAAAAAACTTGTTTTTACGGTGAGGAGGGATATACACCATATTCTTTGAAGAACCGGGAATGAGTAAGGGAAATTTCGCAAGGTTAGAGCCAGAGCGACCTCTTTTCTTTGAGACTTTAATCCAATCTGGATCGGAGGGAGGTGACTGTTTCGTATTAGTGACAGCCGAAGATCGTTTCAAATAATAATGACAAGGAGGATCAGAGATTTGATTGGATATCCCAGCCGTTCCATATTTTGTCGTCCGGAAATGCCTGCGCTACAGATTTAGGGTGTCAGTTTTCAGAACCGTAGGAGGATCAGACGAAGAGAGTGCGTTGAATTGGTTCGAAAGAGGAAGAGCCCAGGATGCTGCATATTTAGTTTTACTGAAATAATTGGAGGTCGAATGTTTTGTCGAGTGCAGAGCAGAGCTTTTTGGGCAGAGCAGAGCCATTAGGTAACTTTCCATTGGTGGGCAAGGACTTCTTTTCTATTAATAACCATCAATATCTTTATTTCCTTGAACTAAAGTTCTATTTACTCTAATGTTTGGGCAATGAAGAATAATCTGTTGGTGTCGTTGTCCAACAATGGTCTTGATCAGAAAATGGATGTTGTTTACACTATATGTCTTTGAACTTATGCAGGCAATGCCTCAAGGGCTACAACTTCAACTCTAGCAACTAAATATGGATGATTTTAGAAATAGGAGTATTCGATTTAGTCTGATATAATTACGGTTTTGTAAATATATAAGAGACAAGATTCCCTTCCCATGAACCATATAAACATCCTTTATATTTCTTATTCAAAATTACTTTTCAGATTCAATATTGGATGCTCATCGATGCATGTAGCCTGTCATTTGCTAGTCATTTGCAGAGTGGAGACAAAATGTTATTTAATCTTCTAATTGGAGATGTACTTGCTGACTATGTCATATCTCACCATGATTTCCGACTTTGAATTGAGTACTTATTTCTGCTTATTGATAATCGTTGATGCTTTTCCTAATTATCAACAAAACAGTAGTATTGAAAATATATCTCTAGAAGGTTTTGCGCCAATGTTCAAATATCGAGCCACCCATTTATATTTACTCTACCAATGGTAGGTTGCTCTTTTGCCTAATGGAATGGGATTACCAATCCGTGAACTTCCTCATGACTCCTTCATATCCTCTATTCTTGTGGTATATTGCTTATATGATGCAGAGTTTTCATATACCAATCGCTACCAGACTGTTGTGAGGGGAGACGAAGATGTGTCTTTTGGATCTTTTAATGACTAACTCCTATTCGAAATGCCTAGATGTCCTCCATTCTGTCCTCTATTCGATATTTATCTCCTTCCCAATAATCATTTATGCGTTGCTTTATACCAGTCGACACTTGCATATTTTTCCCTCCTTTCCGTTTTCGCTGATCTCCAGATTGGTGATGAATGGAGTTTGTTCCTTGATCAATTCTTCTAATTGTATTTAATCCCTTGGCATCCTTTGGCAACAATAAGATACCTCTCTTCATAATCGAACTCCTTAGCCATTAGTTTACAAAGAATACCGATTATGTTTCAAATGATATTAAGTAACACTGTCTTGCTACCACCGATCATCTCATCCCATAAGATATTTTCAATATTAATGATGTCAGTTATATGACTTGATCGCTAATCCTGTTGTGGCCATTCGTTATCTTCAGAATCAAACGCTGCTTTTGTTCATTGTTTGTACCTTCATATATATATAGTTCTCGCTAAGTAAGATACCCAACACAGGTATTCCCCCTAAGATACTTTATATCAGTTGAATTATAATTGCAGAGATATGCCTTTTATATGTTGTTGTGGTAATAACATGCACACTGTAATTGATGTTATTTCACAGCCACATACGATTGCATTTATATATGATATAAGGGTTATGTCTATGTAGAGACATGACCGTACGTGGCTTAAGCCACGTAGGGTCATGTCCTACGTAGACATACCCTTTCATTAACGTAATTATTGTTTTATATAAACCGTGGCATATACAATATACATCGTGTGTTACGTATAACTATTGATTGATAGTTATCGTTATACATCTATAATATATGATTTGTTACATATGACTATCGGCTGATAGTTATCATAACACATTTACCATTATATGATCGGTATCAACTATAGTCGATTTCATTAGCAAGGGTTACGTATAGCTATCAATGATAGTTATCGTAACATATGGTATCAACCATATTTAAAGTTGATCCAATACATATTATTTATATTAAGTGTAATCGACTAAAGTTTATTCATTCTAACATAAGCATATTGAATCTGATCAATATAATTTCATTCGAAATATATATATGTGTTTGTGTGTGTGTGTGTGTGTGTGTTAAATATATGTATATGTATATTGATGAATCAATTAGATCGAAGCTATAATTTAACACCTCCGCCTCCGCATTTGGCTCCCAGCACATCCGCCTCCGCATCCAGGCCTGCTAGGAGCACATCGGTAATTAAGTTGAAAAGTATAAGAATGATATGGATAAGGACATCCTTCCTAAAAAAATGGATTTTATGTACGTCCACTTTGCCTCTCACAACATAATTAACTATGTATGGTACCATTTCTATTTTATTAAGAATATTAATTTTATTAGTATATAATTTGTAATTTTCTTAATATTAATTATATTTAATTTTTATATTTACTGTTTATAAAATCTACTTCAAATATATTGATGATATCCTTCTTAAGACATCTATTCTACTTGTATTTGACAAGTCAGTTTAAAATAGGTATCTCGAAAAGGAAATTCTATTTTTAAATATACTAGTAGCATCTCTAATTGTTAGTCGTAAACAATATCATTTTAATAATAAAATAATACAAATGATGCCTCTTCACTAATATTTTTGTTCTTTTTGTTTGTTATAGATAAGTTTATTATATACCAATAAATCAATAAAAAAACTAGGTGTATAGATTGTATAAGACATGAGCAAAAAATAATAGACAAGTGTATGACAATGTAAATGACTTGTGCTTTTCTTGTTTATGACAATATAAATGACTTTTATCTTAAGTCCATTATTTAAGAAATTTGTGGAGATTCTAGTAATATATAAAATTACAAAATTCAATATAATTTCATTTGGAAAATCCTTGTTTTATGGGATAACTATTAAAATCCAATTTGTCCAAGGACTTGCGGATTATAGGTGAAGACTGAATGAAAGAACCCTTCCATTGAACAACATAGTGCATATGCATATATATTGATTATATCAATCGAAAGCCTTTTTGAAAACTCTAGCCTCTATTAACATATATGTATAAAGTATGTCATTATATGACTTTTATGAGAATATTAATAGTATTACTTTTGTGTGTGTGTGTGTGTGTATTCAAAATAAATTCATATTACATAATATTGTGTATTGTAGTTATTAACATAAGAGGTGGATAAGCTCTAAAAAAAATGGTAGGTGAGATTAATCATTAATGGGTTTATAAGCAAATAAAATAAATTTTAATTAAATAAAATGAATTCTTATTATTATAATCATAGTTTACAAACACGACGAGTACTTAACTTGACAATGAATATTTGTTGAATTCTTTGCAAAACGAGTTTTTCCCATGTTTACTTGTCAGAGAAACTCGTTGATCTGGGGAGTACTTGATTTTTTGGCAACCACTCGTTAGATTCTTGACAAGCTTGACAAAGAAACTAACTAAATGCATTACAAATGCGGAACATGATAGAAAACGTAAATTTTTTTGTTGGAAAAATAGCAAAAAAAAAGTAACAATTTTGCTCGATAAATGCATGAATGCCCCTCACACTTCCTCACATAACACTTGGAGAGAAAAGATTGTTCGCAAAAAATTGCAAAATACCTAATGTCTCGCTTAAAGTGATAAAATTGTGAAATGGTGTGCGATAAGAAGTTTTGTGTGGTTTCAAAGGCCTTGATATGGGCTTGGTGGCGAGGGCAATGCCCCCAGACTTGCAAGGGGTGGTACTCTTTGAATGCATTGGGGTTGTTGCCCCTAGACCCCCATGAGGGGTTCTGCCCCTTGACTCTATAGCTAAGTTAAACGGATTTAGATGAGGATGCGGGTATGAGAATCCGGTACGCAGATGCATGAATTTTTTTTGGGGCTTTTGGGTGCGTTTATATATATATACATACAAAAAAATGCAAGAAATATACAGAATTAAATCATTTGATAGTATGATACTTCATCATTGATCAAGATAAATATTAAATGCCAATTGATAGTTCACAAATATTCAAATAAGCCATATCATATACATCTATGGATTCCGATGAAAATCAGAAAATCATTACAATTACAAAATCAAAATGTAGTTCATATTCAATGTTCATCAATCAGGATTCACTAATTAGAATCATAAGGATTCTCAAAAATGTAACATTTGGAAAGTCTGTGTACCCAAATTCTGGGTTAGCAGGTAGGTTAGACATAGACGTTACAACAGCAAGCTGCATAGGATATCAAGTGTTGATTTATTTTATATTCTCAGCTTTCTATGGTATTGTGGGTCCCGATTAATATCTTGTTTCTGTTGGAAATGAAGTATTTGAGGACTTAAATGATTGGAATCTTTTTCTCATAATTCCTTGCTGCATACATAGATTGAAATAAAATATTAGCTGGTCTGCTTATTAAGGAGATGGTTAAAATATTATAATCCGTCTTCTATAATATTGAGCGGATTAATATTCTCTCCCAATCAAGGTTTTTATCGAATGCATTAAGCGTGTTTGGGTACTGGAATACCATATCCTGGATATGGTCACCTCTGGAAGATGTTGCAATTCAGGAAGATGCTTATCCTCAAAATGAAATCCGGAATATGGGGTGACCCATTTGGTTCATCCGAAAGATGACTGAGAAGATGCATAAGGAATTTTAATTCTTTATTTTTTAATTTCTTTGAATATTGTGTGTATATGTGTGTTTATATACACACATGCACACGTGTATATATATACATACATACATGTATGTATATATACACACATGTGTATATGTGTATACATGTGTGTATAGACACATGTATACACATATACACACATACACGTGTGTATACACACACATACACACATGTGTGTATATACATGTACAAGTGTGTATCCATGTATACACATACACGTGT
>MU225392.1:3026558-3069023 GCA_018584345.1 Thuja plicata
GTGTTAGTGTGAAAATTCTAAGAATTTCCCTTGAATCATTGCATCTATGGAGGTAGTGCCGCTGGCAAGCTTTCATTAGGTTTGATCCCCGTCCATTTGCTAATCTTTCCATTCCATAGGAGTAGTATTAAAGCAGTGAGTAGTTTAGTAGTGAGAGTTTTGATGAGTGAAGTTGGAAGTGATATAAATTAAGGAGATAGATCCGTTGAATATACATTGAAAAGCTAAGTCCCATCATCATCATGGCAAGAATCTGATATCCTTGAATGAACAACGTAAGCCCGCCTACGTGATTAACCAGCAAATCACATCAATATAACTGAGTTAGGATCCACAGGTGTAAGGAACCTTGGAGTTTTCTCATGTCCTTCATGAGTAATTACTTTTCAAGAGAGGGTTGAGTGTTTGATATCCTGTATCAAGTATTCATCTCCTATATGTTATGTAGTGGTACAAAACTCACATCAACAAGTTGTAATGCTTCCTGTGCGCCTCTGAGAGCACTAGAATCCGCTTCTGCACTAGAACGCATCTGAGTTCGAATCCAGGGGGCTTGGACGAGAATCCGATAACTAAGCTCTACAGAGAGCATTGCCTCCAAATTTCCACAAGGGGCGCTATTCCTCGACCCCTCTAGGGGCATTCTCCCCAAACTCCCATGAGGGACATTGCCTTTATAAACCATTGTGGTCTCTACTCGTAGATTCCTTGTTATTGAGGTCTCTTCTCATATAAGACTTTTGATTACAGTGAGGGGATTTTGGAGTGGAGACAAGAATCAATAACTTAGACAATTATTATTATTATTTTTTTGGTCGGTAATAGATGATTTTTATTAATATAATAAGGTTTTACATAAGATGCATAAAACAAAATAAAGCAATTCAGGCCTACGACCATTTACATAAAAAAACTGCATGCTCTTTCCGAGCTTTTCAAAAATGCAGTCACTTCCGAGCACTCCAAAAAGACAGAAACTAGATAGCCTTTTACATTCTAGGCATTTACACAGGCATCATAAAATATAGAGGCAATATATGAACAAAATGATTATGGCTATCACAACCACAAAAAACCAGCAGCCACCAAACAGGGGTTCACCATTATTTTACTCGGTATGTCCTGCTTCTTTGAATTTCCTAGGCCTTTGAGGAACACCTGTCCGTGCTTTCCGCGGGATAGCCATTGATTGTGCTCGCACTTTTGCAGCCTTAAGTTGTTCATCTTTATGAATCTCGGCTTTAACTTTCTCCCATTCACCTCTGATCTGCACCTTGTAGTTGATTTTTTCCACCTTTCCAACCCACCTTATGAAAGGTAGCATACCATATTCCATGGCTTCCACTTCGTCTTCGAAACATTCTGAGAAATCAGAGCCAACCCCCGACACTGCCCATTCCAGAATGGAATCTAGGCCACTTGGTAAATCTTCGGCAAAAAGAGCTTCAACAACTGATTTAACAACTTCAATTGGCTCCCCCAGTTCGAGCCCCCAAGCAACAATCATGGAGATTATTGCTGTGTTATCCCTTCGCATCAACTGGAATTCTTGAAACTTCGGCCCAAGAACCCCCAAAACCGCATTCACCGTGGTCTCTGTTTTGATTTTCACCAAACCCGCAATCCTTTCTTTACTTGCAACTCCCAGAAAAGATTTCATCTGGCGTTTAGTCCGCACCGTGAAGTTGGCATGCATCTTCACCACCTTGGAGAAAAACCTGCACTCAAAGGTTAAAAACACAAAACAAAGAAACAAAACCGCACAGGTAGTTATGGCAGGGTGAGTGTTGTTGTTGCCTTAAGTCGACAACAAGCCATCATTAATAAAACCACATCTCTATGCATGCTGTCTTTTCCATCATAACTCTGATAAATGCGAGGTAAGCTATTGTCCTTTCCATCCACCACGATGTATTCTTTCGGGTGTGGGAGGTCATTCTAAGAAGTTGTCGTCCAATGGTGCAGGAGCACACCTAACTCAACCCCTAGCTCCTTATTTGTGGCATGTACTGACTCTAGCCAAGTCAGGAGAGTGTGTGTGGACTTTAGAAGGTCATTTGTTTGTTTTCCCTAAGATGGATATGACTAGGTCAATCCATGTTTAGATAGGTTGCTTAGTTGGTTTCCTTTAGTTGTGTGTGTGTGTGTGAGGTAGTTTGGAAGCCTCTGGAAATCCAACCAAGGCATCGGGAACCTTTGATAAGCTGCTTGGTTAACACTGCAGTGCCGAGTTAACATTGAAGCCGAGTTAACACTGATGTCGAGTTAACACTGCAGCTCGACAAACATTGATTGTGACTGGCGCTCGGCTTGCATTACTGTTGCTCGGCAATATTCAGTCGTAAGGACCTGTGAAAAGCGGATCTTGTCTTTTATGGATAGTATGGTTAGTGTAACGGTTCCTAAATATATTCTTGCGAATGAGTGGACCATTAGGGTTGTTTTCCTATGAGAGGATGGTTACTGATAACATCTAGAGCCTTCATTTTTGGAGATCTAGAGAATAGAGAAGAAGAAAGAGGAGAAGCTACAGGAAATATTGTAGAGTTGCAGATTATTGTACTGTTTTGTTTTATTTTCCAGTAATGAGAAGTTGCAGAGTGTGTGTTTAGTGGATATCAAGTTTCTTTGTGGTTCCTTTTGCATGCAAGTAGATTAGTTACTTTATTTTTTCTGTTTTGTAAGTTGTTAGTTCTTCACCCGTTCTGGGTTGTAAACAGTAATGGCCCCTTGAGATTCCTGAATCCATGGTGAGAATCATGTGTTGGGATGGAACTCGAGAGGAGCCCTTGTACATAGTTTCCTTTTTGTTTTCTTTAGGAGAAGCAGAAGCAAAGAGTCTGGAGATCTTACCCTAGGCGAGCTTGGTAATAGTCCGGCTAGGGAAGAGAATGAGAACAATGTTCTGAAAACATTGGTTGAATGAATCTATTTGTGTAGGTTCAGTAAGGAGATGAAAAGCATTTCGATGGGGACTGAGTCTTGAAGAGGAGGTAAAGTTGAGAGTGACTTACCTTAGTTTAGGGTTGTGAACACCCTAAGGGATCTAGGAAAAAGATCTCAGAACAGAGCCAAGCTGGTTTTGTAGCAGCAACAAGACTCCAGTCCACATCTGATCACTCATAAATGAGTGTCGTCAAATTCCTTTCAAAAAAGCTCCTTTTATTTCGGCCTTGCCAACACACTATTTAAAGCTGACATAGCATTATGTGGCAGGACAACACACCCTGCCACCTCCTCATCACCCATGACCTTCATAGCCCATGTGACATCTCATAAGACCATCCGCCAACACAAGGAGATATAAACACTAACCCATGGCTAAAGCTCTTTTAGAATTATAGAATTTCTATTTAAATTAAATTAAGGCATTGAGAAACTATCCGTTAAGTTGGATATTTTCAAATTTTAAATCACCAACCTTATCAAATGTTGTGGCCCATTTCGACAAAACATCTGCCTCTTTATTATCTTCCTGGTAGGTGTAATACCAACTTAGACAATTATTTTTATCACTATCATAATATCAATTTATATGAAGTTTGTGTGGTTTCAAAGGCCTTGATATGGGTTTGGTGGTAGGGGCGATGCCCCCCAGACTTAAGGGGTGCCACTCTTTGACTCCACTAGGGTTGTTTCCCTCAGACCCCCATGAGGGGTGCTGCCCCTTGACTTTGTTGAGAGCATTGCCCCCGAACCACCACAAGGGGCAGTGCCCCTCAACCCTGCTAGTGGCATTGTTCCCAGACTATCATGAGGGGCATTGCCTTTGAACTCCATTGAGGTCTTCGCTCCTAGACTCCTAGTTATTGGGGTCTCTTCTCATATAAAACTTTTGATTATGATGAGGGGATTTGGGAGTGGAGACCAGAATCAACAACTTAGACAATTATTTTTATTAGAATCATAATATCAATTGATTGATGATGAAGTATCATACTATCAGTATCAAATATTGAAATGCCATTATTATTATAAAATACAATACAACCTTCAGCCTTGCACAAGAAAGGTAGACAACAAATCAGAGGTCATTGAATTGATCGGGTTAGAGCCACAGATACATCCTTCAATGTCGAATGAGGAGCTGCAACAAAGTGCAAAGATTAGAACCTCTCCTCAAGTTTTCACTAGACTAGGGAAAAGGAAGACGTCAAATGTTGTAAATATGCAATTTATGAATTATGATGTTGATTTTTAAAGGTAATGATCATAAATTCTTGATAGTATCAGGATTTTGCACAATGATGCGGTTTCACACTCAATTTGTTTTCAAATGAATCAAATTTAATAGAAACCACTTTAGTACTCGTTGCATTTATTTTGTCTTTGGATTTTGCAAAAACAATGTGTTTTTAAAGAAATTTAAGTAATTTTTGAAGTTGTCAAGTATTTTGCTGCCTTTTTTCCTGGTTGCTAATTTGGATCTGCCAAGTTTCTGTTGAGTCCGAGTTTCCCAACTATGATTAGTTGTATATAAAGTATTTTTGTATTTACTCTATCCATCTTTTTTAATATATTATTATGTAATATGAACTTATTTTGAATAATACCAAACGCATTTTTTTTTTAAAATTTAATGTCTCTAATATTTATGCGATATAATATTACTCTTATTTACATATACAATATATAAAAAAAGTATTTCTAACATACTTACATATCATAGCTCAGAGGGGTGGCGCAATTGGCTGAGGGCGGCCAGACTAGGTCTGCTATGTCTCTAGGTCGTCTCCCACCTCGGATCACCCAGTTGCAGTGGCTAATGGGTGGCTGTCACCATCATTTGGGACTAGTCTTGCCTCAACTCACCCCAAAGGGGTTGTGAGTTGGGTCATGTGGAACCCTCAGACTTCCCAAAAAAGTAAAATAAAAATAAAAATACTTAAATGTCTATACATTTATATATGAAAATTAAAATATTATTTTTTTAACTTATATATTGTTTATAATATTTTTATTTGAAGTGCTAATTCATTATTATTTTTATTATGTTTTTACTTTGACTCATTAATTTCATATTTTAAAATTTAACATCTCTAATATGTATGATTGCTGTATTGTATTTAATTTAGGAGCCCCTTAAAAAAACAATTCCTGTATTGGATACTGTACCCATGTCCCTGCAACTCTGTTCATAAGTCCCTAAAAATGCTCTATAATCCTGAACATTCAGCCCTTGCAAACCTGCTGAACTTTTGAAATCTGTTAATTTAATTTCTGCCCAGATGTAAATCTTGTTCTCCCAAATGTCTTTTTAAATGCATCTTGATAAATAAACTGGAGAGGGATGGTGTATGTGCAGAGGCAAGTACAGTCAGATATATATTTTAATTTATTTCTATTTTGTATTTTGTGTTTATATTTGAATGCAACTGCAAATTTTCAGTGGCTTCAAACTCATTATATACATGCATCTAGAGTACATATTTTACTATGGTGAAACCTTTTAGTGGAATTTAACGCATCATGATCTATGCTATCCACAGGCAGCTGTCCTTAAGGAGGAGTTTAACATTGATTTGCGAGTAATGGGGATTATTGGTTCTACAAAAATGGTTCTCTGTGATAGGTAAGTGATGATTAATATGTTTGTTTCACACCATTACAAGTCACTATTCACTTACCATCATAGATGTCTCTAGATAGAACTCCCTTAGTGTGGTGTATTTTTTGGTTTTCCGGTGATATTAAATGTCTGTAATTAGAGTGATATTTGTTGTCCAAGCTTTCTTGTCTCAGTGTGTGTATATGGAAGAGCTCCTAGAATAGTTTTTTCAGCACGTGTTGTTTGATCCAGATACTATTTGTTTTTGATAGGGGCGTGGATTTACAAACATGGAGGGAGCTTCAAAAAGAAAAAGGCGAAGTTGCTGATCTCGAAAAATTTATTCAGCATCTGCATGGCAACAACTTCATACCAAATATTGTCATTGTAGATTGTACAGCAGATTCAGAGATAGCTAAGAATTACTACCAATGGTTGCGGAAAGGAATGCACATAGTTACTCCAAACAAGAAGGCAAATTCAGGACCGCTGGATCAAGTAAGCAGCTTAGGATGCATATTATCTACTTATTTGGACACTATGGCATTCAGGATATTTTTCAGAGACCTAAAAGCAAGGATGGACAAGTTTCTAAAGTTTTATTGAGTAGCCTTTCTGGTCCATATTAGTTACACTTACATTTATTTGATGCTTGGTTTTTTTCCTCAGTATCAGATAAGGACATAGAACATGTTACAAGATCATGCTATTTTTTGTATATGCAGTAAGCCTTAAAGTATAGAAGACTTGGTGTAGAAGATCAATATTTGATGATTTGGACATACATGGAATTCATTACTGTGCAATTGTTCATGTAGAGTTGTCAAATCAAAGATAGAAAAACTTTTGTTTATTGAATATCATGTCGTCTCTTTCAGTTCATTCAACTCCTTAAATATTGGCGAAAACTTGAGTAGCTCTGCAATTAAGCCAAACAGCTTAAGGTTTATTTCCTCAAAGATATCGTATAACTATCAAGTGCCCAATTGTGTCATGTTTAAACTTTTATACACACATATTACAGAATCTTCACTGGCTTATCTTAAAAATATATTCCCCAACAAAGTTGTTCACCTTAACCATTTAGGTTTAGATCTTTTGACTTATTAAATAGCGATTTAATTTTATTGAGTATCTATACACTAGTATAGTGATTATTAAAATTGTATTGCAGCCAGTCAGCTTAATGACTGTAAAAAAATACTTTGCTTGTTACTGTGTGCTCTATGTACTTAGTTAAAAATTAAGTTAATCAAGCCTAATATCCAAATTATATGAATTACCACTTCAAGACCAACTTTTGCTGCTGGCATTTACATGGATTGATAGGTCCCATTGATCGATCTGGTCTAAAGTACAATAAAATTCATATTCATCCACATCACACGTTGCTACCCTCAAAATTGAAAACAAATGCAAATTGGAGAAATGTGATGGTTTGAAAATAAACATGATAGTTGAATTGCAGCATAGAGAAACTTTTCTTGTCTTATAGCCTTTTAGTGAAGAAACATCTAGGAAGTGCTCTCATCCACGTTAAGTTTCTAGAATTTGGAGCAAATGAAAGTTTATAACCAAGAAGAAAATGCAATGTTTCTTTGAGTTTTAGGGACTGGAAATCTTTTCTTGAATTTTGGGGATGGTGGGTGACAACTATAAAAATATACAAAAAAATAATATATGGAAAATTGATGACAAATAACTGTAAAATAAGTTGTCTATAATTTGTGTAAACCATAGTTTGTAGACTTTGGCTCGGTTGACCCAAAATTTGCAACTCGGCAAAAGCTTTGTAAAAAACTTGACAACTTAAAAATTGCCTAAATTTCTATTAAAGCACATTTTTTCTTTAAAATTTAATGTCAAAATTATTTGAGTCCATAAATGAGTACAATGTCTTTGATTCCATCCTTTTATAGCGTCCCTTAAAAGGGCAATATTTTTGAGGTTAGTGGATTGTGAAGCGGAGGTGAAGGATGTGCATTTATTGCTAGTTTTCTTTGTGAAGAAATTGAGCAAGTGGAGCCTTGAAACATTGCTGAAGTCATAGTGGACAATGTAAAAAATTGTAGATTTGTTAGTTTACTGGTTGACGAGTGTTACCCATTGTTTGGAGACCTTGTGTCGTCCACTCCCTCAACTTTATATTTCACAAGTAATTGGTAAATATTTGAATGAATTAATGAATGAACAAAACGTTCATTTATAGTTTACAAAGAGATGATGTTCTATTATGAAACAATCGTTAGAATTTGAAACGTTCTAATATGTACAAGATTTACAATATTGACCATTAAATAAAATAGAAAGATATATATGAAGATATTATTCTGATACCCTCCCTTAATGGTCAATCTGTCTACTACACCAAGTAGCCCCCTGAACTTAACAAACTTATCTAGATGTAGGGCCTTGGTGAGAATATCTGCATTCTGCTCCTCAGTCGAAACATACTGCAAATCCATGGGTCCATCTTCAACCAACTTGCGGATGAAGTGACAATGAAGTTCCACATGCTTGGCTCGCTCACGAAAGACTGGATTTTGGCGAGTTTGAGCACCCCTTGATTGTCGCATAAGAGGGGAGTAGGGCTTGCTTGAGACATGTGAATGTCTGAATGCATCCTACGAAGCCAAACTGCCTCACAAGCTGCTTTGACTATTCCTTGATATTTAGCTTCTATCGAGGAAAGAGCTACTGCTTGCTGCTTCTTACTATGCCCAGACTGAAGGTGGATTTTCTGCCATCAACAAAGCCTTCTCAATCCAAATCTGTGTAACCAATGAGTCCGAGATCTTTGGTTTGTCCGTAGCGGATACCAAAGCCTGAAGTGCCCTTGACATAGCGTAGGATCCACCTCGTTGCAACCCAATGATCTAATGTAGGAGCTGCCATGAAGCGCGAAATATTACTCACTGAGAAACTCAGATCAGGTTTAGTGGTTGTGAGATAACTAAACTGCCCACTAGTTGCCTGAAGTCGAATTCATTCTCAACTGGAGAAGCAGATTTGGCTGACAACTTTAGACCAATCTCCATAGTTGTAGATGCAGGTTTATACTCCTGCATTATGAATTTGTCTAGCAGAGCCCGTGCATACTTAGACTGAGAGATGGAGATGCCATGAGACTCTTGCCAAAACTCGACTTAACATGGCAAAAGGTGGTCCCCTGTTGGACACCAAGTCCAACAACATCAAGCTTGAGAAACCATAGGGTTTAGGGAAGAGTGTCATAGCAACAACTCAAAGGAATGGCTAAGTGAAATTGGGTATGCATCAATTTTCTCTACAAGGAATCCAACTGACAAGGACCAATGCTCTTAGAGAAAGGATGTCTTCTATGCTCATACCAAGCCTATAGGAGTGCTCATAACAATAAACGTTGAAGAATAAACCACATTAGATGGCATATACATACCAACAAGAAATCATATAACACATATATGAAAATGTGCAAACAATGTCTCTTCCAATCACAACATGGGTAGAGATAGTCTCTCGTTAGACAACAAGTCCAACAACATTAAGCTTGAGGAACCACATATGGTCTTAAGGAAGGAGTGTCATGGAAATATCTCAAATCGATGGCTAAGCGGAGTTGGGTATTGGCCAATTTTCCTTGTAAGGAACCCGATCAATAAGGATGAGAACTCCCAGAATAGGCATGTCTTCTATGCTCATTCCAAGTCTATACAAGCACTGTAGCTATGCCATAGGAAACATCTTGGTTATTTTTAATTACCTAGTGTCTTAATTTATCACTTAATTAGCAAACTCTTACCCATCATATCCTGAAGCCCCTTCATGCTTAGATCGATGTGAAGAGCCACTCCTTTCCTACTTATCCTTAAATCTCAGGTTCATCATGGTAAAACACTATTTGGATGTGGCATGGATTTCAAAGCACAATTTTGGAGGATAGAAAGAAATACGGTCTCAAAAGGTTGTAAAACAAAAATCATGGAGGGCACTTCATTTTCCACATTAATATTCGTTCAGAATCATTCACAATTTCAAAAATTATGAAAATTATTCTCAAAGCTAAACCAGAATTTTTTTCCCAAACTCCATTGGTTTGAATGCTTTCAAATTTCAAAATTCTAACGATAGCCTTTGGTTCCATAAATGCACATCACCACAATTTTAAATAATTTTCACATTTTGGGTATTTGGGAAAAAAATGACATTGTAAGGGCACAAAATGGACTTTTTTCAAACTATTAAACAGTTAATTTAACCAATAAAAATGTGTGGAATTAAATTTATAATGGAATCCATATGCTTCCATAAGGATAAGCAAGGAAAATATTTCAAGAAAGAATTTAAAGCATGGATGAATGAGGGGAAATTACCTCAAGTTTGCACACTCACAAAATGCGAATTTTCTTTCACTTTTCTCCAAACTTAGAAGCCAATGAAAGATGCAATGGTCATACACATGTAATCTTTCCTTTTGCTACCCAATCCCCAGCCCAAACAATCCAACAACAAGCAAATCCATCAGTTTTTTAATTTTTTAGAGAGCATTGGAGAGAGAGAGAGAGAGACCATTTTCCTCTCCCATTTTATTTTCTAATTTCATTTTCAATTTTTTGTAATATTTCTTATTTTATTTTTTAATTTTTACTACACTTTCTAATTTGCAAACTCGAAATGGTTAAGTTATTCTTTTTCCAAAGGAAAATCAAATAATCTAATTTTATCCCTTTCCAGGCAATTGTGATGCACCATTTAATTTCCTTTTGGAAATTTGGAAATTCAAATTAACTTTTCCTAAATAAGAAATATTTTTTATTACAATTAACTAATTGCAATAAATAAGCATAATTTCTAATGCATATTAAATTGCAATTTTCCCTTTTCTTTCCCATTTTTTTCGATTCCCAATGCATTAAACACTATTCACATGGGATTTACTCTGTAAAATACAATTGCATGCAAATTAGGAAATAAACAACCACACATTTACTGGTTTATATTCACAACCTATGGAGTTTAGAATCACCCCCGATTTGGATTTGAAACAATAAGGTTCTCGCACTCGATGGAGTGCAGTATTGGTTACCAACCCAATAGCCCAAAGTGACATTTTGGAATTAACCATCATTGGGGAATAACTTAGAGTTGCTTAATCATGTGGAGTCTAAGTGCACATGTCAAACATACTTAATATATAATGGTTGAAGCACACGAAAATACTCAACAGGGCTCATCGTCATATATCATATAATCATGAAATTACCATACGAAATGAAAATTTCTAAATATTGAGATCATTAACTCATGCCATCTATTATTTTATTATAGAAAGTATAACACAAACATCTCAAGAAACATGGTAGTAATGAAATACATGAAATCCTCACAAGAAACATGGCACATTGCCATACATGCAACACAATGGAGCGAAAACACCAACAACCAATATATTGAGGAATATCATCTTAAAACATGTAGGTGGTCCAAACATTCTATGCAACACTCATGCAACAACCACAAGCATGACTGATGCATGCTTTGATGTGTTAAGTTTTTGAACCAGATTTGCATAAATAAAATGCTGATAGATCAGGAACACAAGAAAACTAGACACAAATAGACACTGAGATTTACCCTGGGAAAACCCTCCTACACGAGGGAAAAAAAACCCTGCCACACAAAATATCTCCTTTATTGAATAACAGAATCGAATACAAGTATACAACTCATAAACTCTTGAGCTTCAAGAGCCAACAATCTCAGCATGATTGCTACAGCAGTAAGCTTGATCATGCACATAGAAAAATGATAGTATCTGAGCCCAAAGAAGAACCACACGCTCGATAATCAGAGAAACCCATAACTCTCACAACACAGAAATGTATCACTGAGCTTCATCACGATGATCATACAAAAAAATACATCGAAAGATTGTCATGGTAATCTCAGAAAGAAGCACTTAAGACCACGTACACATACAACAGTATTACAAGAAGTACTATCTCCACACATCCCTGAGAATACAAAACACTATATGTGAAAGGCTCAATAACCGACACTTTCTCTTGCCGTCGGTTATGGACGAGAAGGCTCCCGGTAGCTGAAGAGTCTCCACTGTGGAAGGTCAAACATCTGACGTTACACTCCTAACCGTCATCATCAATGCATCACCGTGTTACACAAAACGCCACCTCATATCCATGATCCACCGCACACGGTGAAGAGGCGGAGCTGGAACACTATGAGACAACTGGGTCACAAAGAAGGCACATCATGCACATGAAATAAAACATTAACAAAACTGCTTGAATCCAATGCTCAAACATGATAGACGGCTCACGAATATTCTTAGCTGAGCTGTACCAATAACAGAAAGACAATGAACCACTTTTTAGAAAAATACAAAGCAATCTAGAAGAATGAAAGCAGCTCCCGATAGCTCAAAAACAAAGAAGAATGATTTCTCTCGCAGCTCCTGAAATCATTAACACTCCCTCTTAGCAAAAGAGAGAACATTCATATGACATAGCGTGTCTCAACTTGACAAGCACAGTGAAGCTGCAACAAAAATGTCGATAAAATATCTTATCATAGATTTTCTTAATATAAAATTGTTATCTCGGCATAACAACATTCACCATATCTACTCCTAGAGGGTGAATTAGAAAAGCATAAAATTAAGTCATGGAGTCACACACATGACTTCCACCATGGCTACTCCTAGAGGGTGGAACAAGGGCTTTCACCTCAAACTTCTCCCAGAGAAGAATGCACTACCACCTTGCCTACTCACAAAGGGTGGAACAAGGGCTTTCACCTCAAACTTCTCCCAGAGAAGAATGCATTACCACCTTGCCTACTCACAGAGGGTGGAACAAGGGCTTTCACCTCAAACTTCTTCCTGTGTAGAATGTATTTCCACCTTGCCTACTCGCAGAGGGTGGAACAAGGGCTTTCACCTCAAACTTCTCCCAGAGAAGAATGCATTACCAGCTTGCCTACTCGCAGAGGGTGGAACAAGGGCTTTCACCTCCAACTTCTCCCAGAGAAGAATGCATTAACAAGGGATTTCACCTCGAACTTCTCCCTCTCGAAGAAGAACTCGTTAAAGCATATAAAGATCATCTGAACGCTGAGACTCCCTCTCAGATGAGACTCCCTCTCAATAGGGGTGGCATATTCACAGTTTGAATAACACAAAAATTTACTCCAATGTTTGACCAAGCAAGGAGCTTTTGCACTCTCCCTCTGCCACATAAGCTCCCTCTGAATATCAATTCTTCCTCTTCGAAGAAACTAATCACAAAATAATTTGAATGGGTACTTCTTGAAGAGCAACCAACTCAGCTCAGGCTGCAATCTCTCATCATCCTTGTGCTCCTCGATTAATCCTGGAAGCATTTTAGAGAGATTAGTAATAGAAAATTATCATGAAGAGAGATATACAGATCAATGCTAAAAGCATATACTATTCCCAATGTTATAACATGAATTACATCAATATTCAAAGGTAAAATCATAAAATACTTTAAGAGTGCCTATACTTATCTCTCAAATGCGCCAATCATTCCTTTGTTAGCAGCAAAGTCAATAGATTAGACGCAAAAATCAGTTGAGACCGCTTTGCAAATGCAGCACATATGAAATCTGCCTCTCCAACCTCTGCTGGAGTTTCCTCTTAAGAATGCAACAGAAATTATAAGAGCTGATACACAAAACTTTCAATAAACACCAAGCTGTGATCTCTTCCCTTAGCTGAATACACACGACTTCTTCTAGAACCATCCTCATACACAGAATTGTCTCAGATCATATATATATATATGTAAGAATTGTATTTCTGAAGAAGAATCTCGATACATCGTCACCCACTTTTCTTATTCTGATTTTGGATCTTTACTAGACCCGCTCTGATACCTTGTGAAGTTTTCGAACGAGAATTGCATAAATAAAATGCTGATAGATCAGGAACACAGGAGCACTAGAGACACAAATAGACACTGAGATTTACCCTGGGAAAACCCTCCTACACCAGGGAAAAAAACCCAGCCATACAAAAGATCTCCTTCATTGAATAACAGAACTGAATACAAGTATACAACTTTTAAACTCTTTTTCTTCAGGAGCCAACAATATCAGCATGATTGCTACAACAGTAAGCTTGATCATGCACATAGAAAAATGATAATATCTGAGCCCAAAGAAGAACCACATGCTCAATAATCAGAGAAACCCATAACTCTCACAACACAGAAATGTATCACTGAGCTTCATCACGATGATCATACAGAAAAATGCATCAAAAAATTGTCATGGTAATCTCAGAAAGAAGCACTTAAGACCACGTACACATACAACAGTATTACAAGAATTACTATCTCCACACATCTCTGAGAATACAAAACACTATATGTAAAAGGCCTGATAACTGACACTTTCTCTTGCCATCGGTTATTGACGAGAAGGCTTCCCAGTAGCTGAAGAGTCTCCACCGTGGAAGGTCAAACATTTGACATTACACTCCTAACCGTCATCATCAATGCAACACCGTGTGACACAAAATGCCACCTCATATCCATGATCCACCGCGCACGGTGTAGAGGCAGTGCTGGAACACAATATGAGACAGCTGGGTCACAAAGAAGGCACAACATGCACATGAAATAAAACGTTAACAAAAATGCTTGAATCCATTGCTCGAACATGATAGACGGCTCATGAATATTCTTAGCTGAGCAGTGCCAATAACAGAAAGACAATGAACCACTTTTCAGAAAAATACAAAGCGATCTGGAAGAATGAAAGCAGCTCCCGATAGCTCAAAAACAAAGAAGAATGATTTCTCTCGCAGCTACTGAAATCATTAACTTAGACTTGCTTAATCATGTGGAGAATAAGTGCATATGTCAAACATACTTAATATATAATACTCATCAAGGCTCATCATCATATATCATATAATCATGAAATTACCATAATAAATGAAAATTCCAAATATTGAGATCATTAACTCATGACATCTATGATTTTATCATAGAAAGTATAACACAAACATCTCAATAAACATGGTAGTAATGAAATACATGAAGTCCTCACAAGAAACATGGCACATTGCCATACATGCAATACAATGCAGCAAAAACACCTACAACCAACATGTTGAGGAAAATCATCTCAAAACATGTAGGTGGTCCAAACATTCTATGCAACACTCATGCAACAACCACAAGCATGATCTATGCATGCTTTGATGTATAGTCGAAAAGAAAAATCAAGACGAAGACATCTTAAGACAACAAATGGGTTAGCATCCCATCCTCCACCATTAAGTTTAGCTTTACTTTTGGTAGCTTGCATAAAACAAAGATAAGATACTCTTGGTACTTGATCCTTCAAACACAACATATCTCACAAGATGAATCCTCTAAACCCTCACCAAGTCCAAGCCTCAAAGAAACAACTCACACATCTCTAAAGGTGCACAAGCTAATTGAAGACCTCACTTTGTGTGCAGGCACCTCAGAAATCAAAACACTCCATACCACAATTGCGACTTCAACTAAAGAAAAGATTGAACGACATGGTCTAACTGATCATACGTAGACAAGGACTGCTATAACTGCGAGGAAACTCCATCTAGTTACTAACTTTGACATTCTGTACAACAGAAGCAAAGATCCTTGGCTGATTGGTTTTACAGATTCAGATTGGGAAGGTTTTGTTGATGATAGAAAGTGTACTTTTGGGTATGTCTTCGATATTGGCACGGGTGCAGACACATGAACTAGTAAGAAGCAATAGGCAGTAGCTCTTTCCTTGACAAAAGTTGAGTATCAAGGAATTATTAAAGTAGCATGTGAGGCGGTATGGCTTCAAAAGATGCTTTCTGACTTGAAAATGTCTCAAGCAAGGTCTTCACCCTTGTTTTGTGACAATCAAGGGGTGCTAAAGCTTGCTAATATTCCAATCTTCCATGAGTGAACAAAGCATGTAGAGTTCCATTGTGTCTTCATACAATAGCTTGTTAAAGATGTATCTATGATGTTGTAGTATGTTCCAACTGAAGATCAAACTGTAGATATTCTAACCAAGTCTTTAAGCCTGGGCAAGTTTGTAAAATCTAGGAGGCAACTTGGTGTAGTTAGTAGAATGATTATTAAGGGAGGGTATTAAAGTAATATTGTAATGTTTAGCTTGTAATGGTCGTGTTAGTCGTTTAGTTAGTGTTAGTAACTTTCTTTTGTTGTTTTCGCTCAATTGTTACTGTTTTAGAAACATTATTTGTAATATCTTTATAAGGAGTATTCCTCTCAATCAATCCATTCAATTACCATTTCATCATGGGTTGTATAACACAAGCATATCAAGAAACACAATAGTAAGAAAATACATCAAGTCCTCACAAAGAACTTGGCTCATTACCATAGGCACATCACAATGCAATCAAAACACCAACAATTGACATGGAGAATACCATCTCAGAATATACGGGTGGTCCAAACACAACATACGACACTTAAGCAAGCAACACAAGCATGACCTATGCATCCCTTGATACATAGATGGAAAATAATGTCGAAACCATGACATCTCAAGGCAACAAACAGATGCACATTACATAATACCAGGTTCAGTAATTTAGTTTTCTCCATTAGTACATTTATTTTGGAATAGTTCTTATTTGAGATAGTAGTCCTCGGTTTTGTATCCCATAGTGCCATAGGTAAAGGTTTTCTTGTGCAACCATAGGCATGGCATCTTTAAAATAAGGAAAGTAAATGGAATGCCATTAAAAAAAGAGTGAATAAAAAGAAATTCCCTAGTGACATGATTTACCTTCTCTTTTGTTTGTATATCAAACATAGCTGCATTCGGGTTTAGAGTTGAAACCATGGCCGTACATTTTCCCGAAGGCTTTGTTGCATTCAATGCACAAATAGGAACTTGCTGTTAGCCGTAGAGTTTACTTTATGCTATGTCAGGGGTTAGTTATATTATGTGTGTTTCGACGATACTTAGTTACTACCGGACGACGGTTGGGAATGGGTGGTGATGTTTGGTCACACCCCTTCGGGTTTTATATAAGCAATGTACTTTCTCTTCGTATAGATGATAATATAATAGCGACTATTGTGGATGTACACAAGTTACGAATGATTAATGAAAGCTTTGGTATTCTCTGATCTATCTAATGTCAATTGTATTCCCTGTATAATGTCTATGCATCAGTAAACTAGGTTACCCCAGCGGGTAAACATCTGGCGTCGTTGCCTAGACGTACTTGTGAAGACAAGAACTGGATGGCGTACAAGCACTATCGGCCTACCAGTTGGTGAGATTAACCCAGAGGCCGACGACGCACGTACGGAGCTCTACGAAGGAGAAGACAATACAATGAGGAAATCATTCAATTGAGAAGTGTTGGAATAGAACGACATGAATGAAAAAAAAAAAAAAAAATTGATGTGTTGATTATTGCCCTATGGAGAAGTGAGCAAAGAATTCATGCCCAATCAATTGAATAAAAATAGAAAGAAGGAACTCGAGGAGGAACAAGCCGCTAGAAAAGCCGTACTCGCACAACAAGCCGAGCAAAGGGAGGGATTCAGAAGACGCGTCGAAGGACTACCGAAGGGAGTAAGTGAAGGCGAGGGTCTGGAGGAATTTGACCGGGAGGCTGCGAGAAGTGACAAGGACCGCCTAGAGGAAACAAGGAGCTTGTTCGGTTCCTTAACCTGAACCCCACGGATGGAAGCAAGAGAAGCCCAAAGGAAGGAAGAAGAGGAAGCCGCACGGAGGGAGGCTCAGGATACCGCTGCCGCCGCAAGTATCAAAGTGACAGAGGGGCACGGGGATCACAGTAGCCCACCAGGCCTAGACAGTTCTAGTAGTTCGGGGACATCAAGTGGTACGGTACCAAACATTTCTCGGGTACCGACACCGGCAATACCATCCTAGCCTGTAACACAATCCGTGCTGCAAACACAGTCGACACCTAGAAAAGTAAACATGGCGACTAACAAGGAGAAGTTGTCAAAGTTCCATGGCGATGGAAAAGAGGATCCCGTCTGGCATTGCCACACATGTGAGACAATTTGGTCCGCGAATGGAGTCGCTGACTAGGCGGAGTGGATGAAACAGTTTCCGGCAACCCTCCGAGGGGTAGCAATCGATTGGTACTCTGACTTAGACAAAACCGGAGTGACCACCTGGGACTTATTGAAGAAGGCATTCGAAAAGGAGTTTAGGCTCCTGCGAGACGACAATGAAATTGTCTCTGAAATATATGGAACCAAGCAAGGGAAAAAGGAGATCGTGCGGACCTACGACCGCCGACTAAAAGAACTTGTGGGAAAGATGGAGAGTTAGCCAGCCAGCGGCTTGAAGAAAAGATGGTTCGTCGAAGGGCTGAAATCAAACCTCTGGAGGAAGATGAAGATAGTTCCTCCCACCTCGTATGACGATGCATATAACCGGGCAATGGACCTGGAAAGTGAACAAAAGACGTCAAAGAAGAAGAAAAACCAGTCCTCTTCGTCGGATGAGGACGACACTCTAGGGGACGATAGCGACAGTGACGGAGAAGCAAAGAAAAAAGTCACCGCACTACAAAAGGATATGGAAAGGATGCTTAAAGAATTCAAAACTATGAAGGGAAGCACCAGTCGGAACGAAGGAGACTTGTGGTGTACCGACTGCAAGGAGGCCGGCCACACCAAAGGCTCATGTCCAAAAAAATCATTATGTGATATCTGCCAAGTTATGGGTCACTCTGTCAAGGAGTGCCCATACAACATGAAGTCACGAAGTGCACAAGTGTTGTTCACAGAACAAGCCAGAACGTCCGCACCAACAGGCACCTCCCAGCAAATAAACACCACGACGTCATCTAGAGGCTACAGGGATAGGCAAGGGGGTGATAATAACAATAACAACCGAAGCCGCATCCAGTATGACGCCAAAGGGAGACCTATCAACCAATGCAGGGCTTGTAGCCAATGGGGGCACTTCGCTCGGGACTGCAAAGCCGAGGGTGCTTCCCCACAACACGTGTAAATGGTGTGGTCCCGATGACCACGACGATGCACACTCTCCGAAGGGAGTGAACTTCATAGACATTGATAATACTGTGCTCGTACTTACAAGGGGCCAAGCGAAGAAGGCCACATATTCGGATCCCCGTACGGAGACAGAGAGCATAAGCAACAATTGAGAAGGAGATGGCCGCACAACGGAAGAGCACCCAGGAAGCTACCAGCACCTCACGCACGAAGGCGGAGGAAAACATCCTAAGGTAGGTATTACACACGGAGGTGCCGGTAAAACTTCAGGACCTCCTGGAGACCATACCTCAATTAAGGACGACTATCCTTAACACGACACCATCACAACCTCGTCAGGTACCCAAAACTTCTCCAAGTCTTATCGAAGATCCTATGTTGCTGGCCATGAATAGTGGGCGTCACCCAGCGGTGGTCGAGATGGGTATCCTTGGCACCACTCTCATAGACACCATTGTAGATGGAGGGTCCGGAGTAAATGTACTTCCGGAGGAGACATGGAAAAAGATGGGGGAACCCACGCTGTGGCCTCCGACATTCAGCCTGTTGGGAGCGGACTAGCATGGCATCTAACCCATCGGAACTCTCATGGCTCAACGCGTGATGATTGGGACACAGCCCTTCGTACTCGACTTTGTGGTGATCCCACTAAAGAAAAAGGGGTACCATGCTATTTTGGGACGAGGGTGGCTCACCTCGGCGAAGGTGAACCACAACTGGAAGCGGAACACACTCACCACGGAGACTGCCGGGAGGAAGTACGTGATTGATCTCCGCACACAAATGGTGAGCGAGGAGTTAGCATCTTCGGACTCGGAATCCGAAGGAGAGCAATTGGGAGAAGACGGAGGGCAAAGAAGAATGGAGCCCAATGACGAAGGGGTGTTGGAGTTGGAAGAATGTTCTGGGGATGATGAAGATTCAATGAATGGCCTCTTTCATTGGCAAATGGAAGATTATGAGTTCTTCACACCATCTTGTAACATGCTAAGCATTAGGGAGGAGGAAGCCACCCCGACACACTAGTTTACGAAGGAAGAACCCATCAAATACCAGGAGGTAAAATCAAAGGGGAAAAACCTCGATGATGACGCTCGTGTTAGAGACGGTTGGAACCCCGTGGCCGCAGCCTTCAAAATCTTTATTCTCCTAATTTACGGGCGAGAGACCGTGGTTCCTATAGAATTAATGGTTCCAAGCATTGGGATCGCCATTGAAAACAGACTCAACAACATGGAAAGCTTGAGGGAGCAGTTGCACACTCAATAAGTTAGATGAAAGAAGAATGATAGCCCAATGGGCAACTGAGGTTGCACAACAACGGAGAAAATACAAGCACCTTCGTCGGATGAAGTTTACACCCGGTCAGTTGGTATTGAAGTTTAATGGGCGAAATGAAATTAAACCTAGCAAATTCAAAGCAAAGTTATGGACACTCGACGACTAGGCGATTTCGGACGTAGTCAATGGGTTGAAATTGAAAATTTATCATGAATGGCCAGACAGAAGGCCCCGGTCGCGTTCTGAGAATAATTAGACTTTTAAAATTAAAAAAAAATAACAAGGTAACAATACGGTACCATACGCTCGAAAACATTTTTTTTTTAAAGACCATCCCGTACGGTGCCGTATGGCCTGATGTCGCACGACTGTACGGGCGGAAAGCACAACGAAACACATTATAGCCGTACGATCATTCTACTCCAACCGGCAGAAGCTCCTACCGCCGTACGATAAGGGCATCGAAAAGAACACCGTACGACCGTACGGATCGTTTGCAGGTAGAAAGGAGGCCGTACAGATCATTTGCAAACAGAAATGAAGCTGTATGGTATGACATATGCGCATGAAGAAAAGTAAAGCCGGGTACAACAACAGGCCGTACGACATTAAGGGAGGATGTATCAGCTGTACGGAACATAAAATAGGTGGGAAGAGTTAGGCTGTACGGCTTTTTGACACATTGAAGCACAACAACTGTACGGTGAGGAGAATAAATGCCCGGAGGCCGTACCACTGTATAGAAGGTACCATTCCATGCGGATAAATAGTGACCGTACAAGCATAACGAGGCAGTTAGGGATTCCTGAACTATTAGTGCACAAGGGCAAAGAAGATAGTTATTGACGGCATCACATTCTCTAAAAAAAATAATAAAAAAGAACGACGACAAATAAAGAACAGTTCATAGTGAGTAGCATATGGTACTGAAGGGAAGGACATAACCAGGTAGTGAAGAAAGCATAGTTATTGGCCATTTGCACAAGCACCGTAAAGAGTATGGCATCAGACGAAAATCACGAAAATAGTGTGCGCCATGGACTTCTGTGTGGGTTTGAATGTGCTAATTTGGTCTTGGCGGCGGGGGCGCTGCCCCTCGATCACCATTTTAGTTTTGAGGCACACTACAACCTTGAGTTTGGGGCACCAGCGCAGTCAGGGTAAGCATTGGGTTTGTTCTACACTATGAGAAAGAAGTTTGAAGCTAAGCGTTGGAGGGGAAGCCATAAGCCAGCGAGGGAGACGGATTTAGAGGTTGTGAACATATAGAGTTGAGCAGATGAAACCCAGAGATGCTGCAGGCATGGATTGTCCGCGCTCTAGTGGTGGCGAGAGAGGTAGAAGGGTACTACGCTTTGAGGCACTCAGAGTATGTCTTGGTTGGACACGAGGCTGCCGTGGTGGATGCACATAGAGCTTGGGAGGAGCTGACCACCAGGTTGGAGGCTGTAGAGCGAGACTTGGCTCTGCGTACCCAGTAGTTGGATGTGGAGAAGACAACATGGCTATTGAGGACCGATTGGCTACGGAGGCAGTATCATTTGAGCAACAGATTTGCAGCACTTGGTAGAGGCTGAGGCTGAGCAACATGTTTTGGTTCTTGTATGCAATTGTCCATCATTCCTATTTTATTTTTTTTTGTTCCCGACTCGGACATTCTGTTGTTGTCGTCCGGAGACGACTTTTCTTTAGGGGGGATGATGTTAGCCGTAGAGTTTACTTTATGCTGAGTCAAGGGTTAGTTATATTATGTGTGTTCCGATGGTACTTAGTTACTACTGGACAACGGTCGGGAATGAGTGGTGACGTTTGGTCACACCCCTTCGGGTTTTATATAAGCAATGTACTTTCTTCATAGAGATGATAATATAATAGCGACTATTGTGGATGTACGCAAGTTACGAATGATTAATGAAAGCTTTGGTATTCTTTGATCTATCTTATGTCAATTGTATTCCCTGTATAATGTCTATGCATCAGTAAACTAGGTTACCCCTTCGGGTAAACACTTACACATGTAGAGTCCTAGTAGCTCTAGAATAAGGTGACAATGGAAAGGTAATAGAAGGAATGGAAATGCCTATTAGAGAATTTTATTAACCTCAGCCCTTTGTTTAATGGAGAGTTGATTGCATGCCATAATCCATTTACCAACAATGTTGGGAATACATTCACTGTTGTAATGTTACCACACAAATGGCATTTCCATAGGTGAGTCTGCCTCAAATTTATAGTTTTTTTTGATCTAATCTTGTTGCAAATTGTCATAAAGGGGTTTTCTTATTGAGTGGACCCTTGAGCAAAAATTCCAAACATCTTGGACTGGTAATTGAAATTAACAATGCTTCCAATTGAACTGCCATTTTGACTGCCCCCTTTGTTGCCCTTTCCTGTGTTGCACATCTGCTACCAATCTTTGGATTTACAAACATATTAAACTCTCAAGGAAACTCGTACTGGCAGTGCAATAAACAAAGTAAAATTAATGTTTTACTAATCAAATCAGTACTCAAGATACAAGGATCTTCCTTCCACTTTTCTTATTTGAGGTTACATGTGGCATTGAACTGGAGTGTATACAGAAGTTGCTATATTTCGAGTTATCTAAGGCTCTTAAGACATTTTTTGATTAGTGTATTGTAAGTAAAAATTAAATGCAACCGCTAGTTGTGCAAACGCAAGGATTTTCTTCCAGTTTTGTTATTTCAGGTCATATGAGGTACAAAAGTGAAGGACACACAAATGTCGCTATCCAAAAATTAAAATCAAATTCTATTTGACACAAGGATTTTGATTTTCCTTCTATTTTTCTCACTTGACGTCAGATTAAGTGCAAAAATAGATGCTACAATTCTTCTTTGAGTAATGTAAGACTCCAAATACATATAATTTGATTAGCCCATTGTGACTAAAATTGAAAATAAATTTTCTTCGTACAAACACAAGGATTTTCTTTTTCTATTTTTCTTACTTTTGCATGAGCTGCAAATGGAGTTACATAGAAGTTCCAATTCCATTTAACATTATTTCATATCTAGTATATTTGGAAGTTAAAAAAATTGCTTCATTATTGACTTAGATTGGACTTTGAAGCATAAACTTAAAAATGGGAAGATGAATGGTTATTGGGAATCAGGAACTTACCTTGAGGAGTTGGTGTTGGCCTTCTTCCTCTTGCTCTTCCTTATCCCTCTTCCACTTTTCCTCTTTTCATGCGTTTCTCTTCTTCACTTTTGGGGATTGCAATGGAGCATGGCTTGGGGATTTTATAGGTATCTTAGGTTGGAGGCCTTGGAAGTGTCCATGTTAAGGTTTGGGTTTAGCAGTTTTTTTAAATAAGTTGTTCGTTTTCTAAGAATTGCTGTCCTTGGGATGGTGGAGTGACAGTAGACACCCATGCAAAAGAGAGATGTCCTTCTAGACACCTTCGCTTTGTGAGGACAAACCCATGTTGGTGCTACGGAGGACTCAGGACATTTTGTCACTGCTCCACCGCCCTTGGAATGTCCTTGTTTTGAGGTTATCTTGTAAAACCTGGGGGATGTGCCCTTGGGTGCACAAAGAAAATGAAAGCCCAAATCAAATTTTGTCATGTCCCGCCTGAGGTTAGGGCGTAATAAAGAACAAATCACAGCATCACATAAAGAAACTCAGAAACCACAAAATAATAGTAATTAATAAGCCTCTTAAGGGTTAGGGCGGCCCACTTTGGGGAAGTTGACCAAAATGCAGACATCGTTATTATCTAGAAAGCAATCATTAAACAAATAGGAGTGATTCCTTAATTAAGAGAAGCAATTAAGTTGTGAAAGGGTCGACCATAATATGAAAGGTGGTGATCCTCCTAAAGGGTTGCATCCCTTCCAGAAAACAGGGATAAAGAGAAGTTGATAAGTGCAAGATGGATAGAGAGGAAAAAGAGCAGAAAATAATTAGATATAGCAGAAATCTGATTTACTTACATCCGCCTGGAATTAGTAAATTCCCTTGTGAAAATAAGGTAGGAGTATAGGGGAATATTGGAAGTTGAAGAGAAGACATAAACAAAAGGTAAACCATAACAGAAAGACAACAGCGACCTTAACCAATGAAGACAAGGCAGCGAATTGCAGGGAAATATACACATGAACAGCGACCTTAATTCAATAAATAAAGAGCAGAGAACTGCGACCTTAATCAATGAAGGAACTTAAGTTGTTGGTAGCAATCTTAATAACCCAACAGCAACCTTCTTAATCAACAGCAATCAAAGCCATATCCAATAGCGATCAAGGCTAATAGCAATCAAGGCAATAATAAACAAGAATTAAGTTATTAATAAATGTGAAGGGGTGCGACCAAGAAGGAAGAAACAAATAGTTTGCAATCAGAAGAGGCATCTCTCTCCTCAAGGGTTGCTACTCCTCAAAGGAGTAATGAGATATAAAAGGGAGAGGGCTGCAAAGAGAAGAGAAGATCGATCAGCACCTATATACAATCTGCTCTCAGTAAATATAAACAGTGACTGGCAATATATATATCTATATTAATCTGATATTTTGGTTTGACTAACACTTAAGGATGGCATCAAGCAAACACAATCACATCAAGAAGACAATCAGGCAGATCGAACAGTTAGCAGCAGCATCCACTCACTGAAGTACCATCAGCGGGACATAAGGGAGGTCATTCAAGGAAGAATCATCGAGCAGTCTAAGACATATGGCAGTACATCGCACCAACATCTACTTACACAAGCATCAAATATCATTGAAGGAGATCAGTACAGTCACCAGATTATGTTAGACCAGCAATTGAACCACTCAGCAGATCATGATATCTGCAGACACCATCTTCAGACGTACAAAAGCAAGTCAGCCAAGCACAAAAGCGATTTACATGTTTGTTCAGCATCTATATACAAGAATTCATCTGCAGATCAGTAGATTACGATTACATCAGATCTGCCTATTTACAAGTAATAATGATATATCTGTATATATGTGGAACGCTGAGATATTCATAATACAGTATGAGATGTCTCGGTTGTTTGCACCCCACCTAGTAGGTAGGGATTGAATTGTAAGAGGAGGATAAAGGATGATGTAAGGAGGCCAAATAAGGGCACTTGCACATATAAGGAGGCCAAGAAGGCACTTGCATCATGTAAGGAGGCTGGGAGAAGCACTTACATCATGTATGGATGCCAAGAGAGCAGTTGCATGGTGTAAGGAGGCCAGATAAAGGCACTTGCATCATGTGAGGAGGCTGGGAGGAACATTTACATCATGTAAGGAGGCCAAGAGAGCACTTGCATTATGTAAGAAGGACCAAGAGAGCACTTACATCATGGAAAGGTGTAAAAAGGGCACTTACATAGGATTGAGAAACCTCCTTACAGCCTCAACCCAAATTCCTCAAGGTGGCATGTGTCTATTTGGAGGATGAGACATTGATAGGGAAAGCAGGTACAAGAAAACCACTAAGCAAGAAAGAGGGGTCTGGCATACATCCACTCTTGGGCTTAGTGTAGAAATGGCTTCAAGTGGACCTATCTTGTCCCTACAATCTTTAATATGCTTACATAATGTTATTGATGGATTATGATTATGATGTGATCTAACCCTAATCATTGAATGGATATATAGATTTATATTTGTATATGTTGTTTATAACTTTATATTATGATTGTAGGATTCAAATCCAGGATCAAAATATTTAAAGGAATATCTACTTGGTATGATGTAACCCTAACCCTAATTTGTGCAATTGTGATTCTAGGGCAAATTAGGAAGTGGACGTCACAAATTTCAAGAGCTGGAACTAAAGAAACTTAATGACAATGAAGCCCTATGTTGAAAGGAATTTTGAGTATCTCTAAAGAAGATTCTTCAGGTGTAGAGAAGAAAAGTACTTCTAGGTTTACAATGCTTGAGAGGAGAAAAATCTAGGTGTATTCGGCTGAATCAAATCTCAAGATTCAAAAGCAAAGAAGAATTCATGACTAAGAAGAAAATGAAGATCAAGGTTGAAAGGAATGTCGAGTAACTTTAGAGAAGAGATTACAAGTCGAGAAGAGGCAATGATTAGCCCTACCATGGGTGAAGCATGCTTGGAAGGAAAATGGGGGTAACTTTTGAAGAAAGATTTATCCAAGAAGAATCAAAATTTATTGACAACTATTATCTTAGTGCTTGACCTAAGAGGTGGTGACCTAACTCACTACATCCTTTTGACAAAGGGACATTGTTGTCTATCATGCAAGGCACATTTAAGGGTGATTTCCTGCTATCTAGGAGAGGATAGTCCATCTAGTAGCTTTTCACCCATCCAAGCATAAGGACCTGCCTATTTGGCATTAGACAACCACTTGGGAAGGTCCTCAAATGGGGGATAGTGTGTGAGATGAGGAATTCATTCAGGAGGGTGGCGTAGAAGAATATATCTCATTGGAATAAGGAGTCCACTGAACCTTTACTACCAATGCACATGTTCATTAACCCCAATCAATTTGTGAGAAAATTAAGCATCTTGAATGAGCATAACCTTTTGGAGGAGTCATTTTCATGGACAACAAAATTGCCATCTATCTAGAACGATTGATCTATGCCAAAGTGAGTTTATTTTTTTAGTTTACCACCTTTGTAGGTCTTTCTTGTGTAGACAATTCAAGTTTGAGAGGAGACAAAAAGCCCTAGAGGTGCCAAGGTTGGGAAAAAAACTCAGTGTATATGACAAGTGAAAACAAATGATAGGCAGATAGTTACAGAATGGTAGGAATCAAGCATATCAAACTAGGACAAGAGAAGTTGCTTGTAACAAAGCAATGGAATTCGAGATGGAGCTAGCAACAATTTGACACTGGAAAAAAATTTAGAAAAGTGAATGAAGACAATGGAGTAGTGGAGAGCTATGGAGGCAAAATATGATTGAACAATTAAAAAAGCCTAATGATGGAATGCTTAAATAGGATATTTAATGATTGTGAGAAACTAGCTAGGGAGAGTTGACTGAGAATAAGGGCTTATTGCAACTTCTTTCTGAGATTCCTAGACACTGCTCATCTTCTGCTCCAACTTCTTCTCCTATGACTGGCCTTCTTGAGTATGAGAATTCAAAATTAGTTTTTTATCTTGCATTTCCTATCTTGATGGTCTTAAGGATTGTGACACACCTTAAAAGAAAGGTAGATATAGTAGGAAATTATGGTTGTTATCATATGAATTAAGAACTAAGCTAAATTAGTGAACAGATCTTATGTTATGAAAAGGATATACTAGATGTGAATGGTTTGTTTAATCTGTCATTGACTATGTGGTTCCTGATAATGATGCTTGTCTCTAACCATTGCACCTTCTAACATTGAGGCAGGAATGTGATATACTGTGTTGGATTCATTGGACTAGATATGGTAGTGGATCTTATGTCATAGGTTTGTTTCTATTGCTGTACGTCAATGAGATATTGTATTGTCCATCAATAAGTATAATGGAAAATAATATTTTCTCATTTATTTTTGTGCTAATTGGTTTGTGCAACCTTTTTGTATGGAGCAATATGTGTATTCTAATTCTGCATGATATTATATTGTGGGCAAAGTTTATATGATATATGATATATGTGAGTCATTAATGTAGCTATGTACAGAGATGGTACAACATTAGAACATTGTTTTTCCACAAGATGTAAGCCAATCGGCTTTCTAGAGATACATTTTGATAGAGTTTTTTTTTAGTGTGGCTGGAAAAAATATCAGGGAAAACTTAAGACAGCTTGCAAAGTTCTGTCCTGCAACCAATCCATGACCATGGTCATGATTTATCAAAATAACTTATAGACTGTAAAACTTAGTTGGGTTATCGATCATACATGATGCATTTATTTGTTTGTTCTCTTAATATTTCAATGGTTGTAAACTTGTACTTGTATTTTTTATTGGATGTGTTCCAAGGGTGACTTTATTGTTTGCTATTCCTTTTCTAGAGACAATTGGTTTTTTGAAATTGTAATGTATTCTTTTAGGAACCAGAGGCAGATGGATCTTTCTCAAAGAAAAGAAACTTGCATTTTATTAAGTTTAGATTCACATGAAGGTTATCTAATTTTTGGGGATGTGTTCTGGTGTTTGTACAGTACCTAAGATTGAGGGACCTTCAAAGAAGATCCTATACCCACTACTTTTATGAGGCAACTGTTGGTGCTGGTCTTCCAATAATCAGCACTCTGCGTGGCCTTTTGGAAACTGGTGATAAAATTTTACGGATTGAAGGCATATTCAGGTGAAGTGCTTATTTTTGTCACTTAAAGAATTTTGTTTTGTACTTGTTTTGTGGGTACATTTAAAAGGGTTGTTAAATGTCTCCAAACATCATTTGATGTCATTGACTAATTATCGGAGTTAGAGTTTGCAAGTAAATTTGACACCAAGCTGTCTGTTTTATTGTGATATGGGTAGACAACTTTCTTGCATGGTGTTTCTAAATGTAAATTCGGTCACCTTACTTTGTTGGTATTGTAATATTTATTGCAGTGGAACTTTAAGTTACATTTTTAACAGTTTCGCTGGGCAAGAAAATTTTAGCGAGATTGTAGCGAAGGCAATGAAAGCTGGGTATACTGAACCAGACCCTAGGGATGATCTATCAGGCATGGATGTTGCTAGAAAGGTAATACTATGTTTATTATGTTGGAAAATTCGCACTCATTTTGTTTCAAACTTATGAGCTCATATCTGTCCTTTGCAACTTGGCTTGTTTAACCCAGTTTGGTAAAATTGCACGGCCTTTTAGTGGCAGCAGATATCTTCAATATTACTTAATGGCAGATGTTATTATTACCATAACAATTGATATAATAAAATGTAAATAGATATATAAATATATTTGGAGTATGTGAAGGACAATCAAAATTCTTTGATGGTTTATAAGTACTGTTCTTGCCTTGCCAACAATTGCTTAAATGTATCCACAGGTGGTTTTGGAGGAAACTAAATGGAAACAATAATTTAATATTCAACATTTAAAACTGTAACTGCCTGCAGGAGATTGATATTCATGCCTCTACTAAAAGAGAGTACCGTTGCCTGAAGACTCATGACCCAGAATCTAACCTTAAATTGCCGAGCATAGAAGACAGATTTGTGGGCTCAAACTCACTACCAGTCAGCAGACAAAACAGAGAGAGAGAGAGTATCCATGCCAAATGAAACCTTTGACTGTTTCCGGCAGGTAAGATGATGCAGAAGGAATGTATGAAATGTTGATTTTCTGTCCTCGTGTCCATGAGGAATATGTGGACCCTAGCAACAGACTAATGAAGAACACCCTGCACCAAGGAATTCTTACTCAACTAATAGGGGACGTTTAATATGTGAACCCCAGAAAGTAATCTCAGCCCAACAGGAGTTTCAAATATAAAGATGTGGCAGACCCCTGGGAATACTTATCCAATAATTCCCACAATCAATATTTCATCTCCCAGCATGCAAGAACAAGTAAATTGTCTTTATGTCCAGCTCAGCTGCTGTGAACCCCATTTATCAGATAAGAATTTCAAGAAGGCTGAAAGAAAATGGTAGCCATTTGAAGAAGAATGTCATATGCTAATCAGGCATGTGGGCCCCACCAAAGAGCTAAAGCAAAAATCCGAAAAGATACATTAACAGTGGATAATTTCGAAACAGTCTAAAGATTAGAACAGAAATCAAATTGAATCGTTATATTTTTGGGTGATGTAGGATTGCTTGTGGACATAGATGTTCTTGCATCAATATGACACAAGGGATACCCCTCATAGGATGTGGGACAACGCCCCTTAATCTAGATTCAATTGTTTGTTATCAATTATTGGTTGGGTACCATGTTCTCAATTCTGTTTAATTTTGTAGATTTTGTCTGTATTCACACCAAACACACTTAAATATCCCCAAAATTTTATAAGATAATTGCCATTCCCACATAATCCCATCCTAGAAACTTATATAAACAATTTTTTGTGTGTCTCTTCATATCAGATATGCTTCAGTTACTCTTGTTGATTCATGTGCTCATAATTGGGTATAAATCTACCCGTTGGAATATGTGGTTGATAGTAACAATTTTTTGAAGTTCTTGATATTTTGAGTTATAGTTCCATTTATAGTATACAAACTCACTGCGTACTTGCAGGGTTTCATGGAAGCTAAGCACTCACCAAAAAAAACCATTTCTTTGTCGGCCAAGTTTTTGGCAAGTTGTAGCTTTAAAACTGCGCAATCACTCATTGAAACTCACCAAGTCCGTGCAAGAAACTTGTTGACACATAGTAGACGCAGGAAAATTACTGAAGAATACATATTTTTGCATATTTAACCCTAGACACCATAGCTAATGCTCACACAACAATTGTGTGTCCTTCAGAAAAATTTGGAAGGATTTTATAGTGGATTTGAAGGGCAGATTTGATAAATTTCAGTTACCAACCAAGTTTATGAATTCAATTTTTTAAGATTTTATTGCGAATTTATACTAGTCTTTTGAAAGAATGCTTTTTTGGAAAAAAGTAGTTAATGGCATATTGCATTGCTATTCAATTATCATATTACATTTGTAATGCATCTTATATATAAATTGTATTAGATTTTCCATATTTAAATTGTTGTTTGTCTTTTGAAAAACTTTTTTTGGGTATTTAAATATGTTGTAGGTTAGATACGATGGCATTTGGCTTTACATTAGTTAGTGGAAGTTGTTTCATTGGAAGCATAAAGGGAAAAACCTCACTTATAAGTATTGACGGGCTTGTGCGTTGAATGTTTTATGACTAGGAATAGATGGGACAAGTATTGGGGAGTGTGATTTGCATCTTATGCTCGAAGAATCTTAATGTAGGCATTAATCACTTCAAATACCTTATTGCAAGCATTTCTAATGACGACACCAAAACATGTCCAAATGCTAAAGAAGAGGAAAAACAAGAGATTCAAGCATTCCTTTCATTGTTGGATGAGAAGAAATTATAAAGGGTGAGCATAGTTTGGAAACCTTGTGAGTATTCATTGAGTTTTCAAGTAATTGTGGGTTTTTTAGCCATCCAAGTTTTTCACATTTTAAATTGCCAAGTTGTAGAGCCAAGTTTTGAATGAAAACTCATTGAGTTGCAAAGCTGAGTTTTGAGCGAAAACTTGCCAAGTTTTGAACAAAAACTCATTGAGTTTTTTGGCAAGTGCTCACCAAAACTCGATGATTTTGACCTGTTTACACACAATTAGAAGTAAAAACATGCCGACATCGGTAAAATGTCCCATTCACACTCTTTTGAGGCTATAAAATCTTGCATTCTCCCTTGCATTGCACACACAACAAGAACGAATTGTAGAGCATGTTGGGGAAACGTTTTAGATGATTTAGAGAACAAATTTCCAAAATTTCGGATTGGCAACAAGTTAGTTTCAAACTTTTTGCATTTTTCTCTAAGAATTTAAATTTGTAAACGATTTTCAATTTTTTTAGCATTTCAAATGATCGAATTGAATCAATTCAACTTGTCTAAATTTGTAGATTGATTAAAATTTAAATGATTTGCGTTGATTTGAATTTATTGTTTATTCTGATGCAGGAGCATCTTGGGATCTTAGCAATCTTGCATCAACCAAAAACATTTGGTTTTCGGTTTTCTTGTTTGATCAGTCTCTGAGTTTCTTTCTACGATAGTTCAATTTGGATCTTTTGCAATTGCAATCCTTACAACGTGTTTTTGGCATCCTATTGAACCTTTCCCTAGGTTCGCACATCATTTGGTTACTTCGCGCATAAAATCTTGCATATTCTTGGTGGACTATATTGTTCTTCATGTTTTCCAGCCAATTTGTGTTCTTCCCGATCGGCGAAGCTTTACGGCTCATTTCTTGATGATATTACGTTTGTGGCCGACCTACTTGAGGGATTGCGATTCTTATTTCTTTCATTGGAAGTAGATCTTGATGTTTTGGGTCCTGACCTATATTTTGTAATACATTTTCTTGTTCTTGGGAAATGTGATCTTTCTAGGTCGACCTGTTGTTGGTAAAGGCTTTATAAGCTTATGGATTTGTGTCTTTTTGGGGGCAATGGATCGAGAGTTGATCATTAGTAGTTGATAACCAAAAAGGGCAGCTCTCATAAGATTATCTTGTTGTAGTTGAATGCTAAGGGTATTGTAAGGAATTTTGTTTGTAATCAGGCCTGTATGCTTGACATGTATGACTACATGTTGCAGATCCTTTGTATATGATTTTCTGATAATAAAGAAGACTAATCTTGCATACCTCTCTCTGTTGTTACTTGTTTCTGTTGTGTGACTCATGCTGCAAGGATTGGACAGGTCTCTTTGAGTTCCCTCCGTCCTTGACTGCACCATATTCTTTTCTATTTTTTACTTTTTTTTTTTGAATTTATGGTTTACATTTCATAGATTTGTCAAATTTGTTAATTCAATTACCATTTCACATATTACACTTGATTTTTTTAATATGCATTTGATTTTTATATGATTTTAAAAAAAAATCATGTTTGATTTCAATTTTCTATATTCTTTTAATCAATATTTTTTTTGTTATTATCAATATTGTAGGTTAATATATAATCAAAATGACATCCATCTTGCATCTGGTTTGGATTTAGCAAGTGGAAGTCAACCCCTTGGAAGGAGACACCCTGAAAGCCATGACCCAACTTGAAAATGTGGCGTAATGGGTCTGGTACAAGGGTCCATGATTTGTAATTGATTCAAGAAGAAGCTTAGTGGACACATCAATAGTCTCAAATACCATCTCGCAAGCATTCCTTGCCCTAATGCCAAGCTGTGTGAAGTAGTTGCAAAAGTGTTGAAACAAGAGATGATGGCCCTTCTTGCAGCACTAGATGAACATAAATTGGAGAGGGCGGAGGCAGCTCAACCATACTAGAACCCATTGCTTCTAATTTGTCAAGAGAATTAGATGTGGATACACAAGGCATTATGGGTTCTAGTTGTGGTCCATGTATATGTGGCTTGTCCTCATCCAATTTGAGTAGAGTTCAATTGTAAGGGTTTTTTGTGCACATAGAAGTAGATATGGCTTGTGCAATTTCTTTTGTATTACAACAACCTTCCCTTCAATATGGGAAGGAGTTCATATTGAGAGTGTTTGGTGACAACATTAACAGTTTTACGAAAGCACAAGGTGTCATCTCCAAAAGATTTAAGTGGAAAGTTGCTCCAAGATGTTATTGGAGATGTACAACAAATTGTGGAAGATCAAAAGAAGCAAAGGAAAACATTTGTATACACTATTCTTTTAGATGGATAGATAGATGGAAGGAACCACACGCTCAATTTTATAGTGTCTTCAAATGGTTGGTTGGTTTTTTTGAAGTTAATTAATACCTCCAACAAAATAAAGAATGCAAAAAATTTGAGCATGGTGTTGGAGGAGGTTGTTTTAGAGGTGGGTGTAGAAAATGTTGTCCATTTTGACATTAACAATGCAGCAGCTGGAAGATTGCTTCAAGAGACGCATCCAACACATTTTTGGACCCTTGGTGCAACTCATTGCCTTGACCATCTTTTGGAGGACATAAGGAAAACTGATTGGTTGAGACCAATTGTATAAGAAACAAGAGATATATCAAAATATATTTGTAATCTCACATGGATTCTTCACTTGATGAAAGATCACACCAAGGGGAAGGAGCTTGTGCAACTAGATGCTACAAGGTTAACAACTAATTTTCTAACATTGCAATGTATTTCTAGTTCATTGGCTCCCTTGAAGCAGATGTTTGTGATTCAAGCATGGGTAGACTCAACTTCAAAGAAGGTTGATGGAGAAAAGATCCTAAAACTAGTTTTTGATGATGTTTTTGCAACTAGAGCTATAGAGATTTTCAAGGTAACTTCAAACTTAATTTAAGAATTTTGTTTCATTGTAAGTTGTAACTTAAGTTTGCTTCTACTTTGTAGGTAACAAAAACACTCGTGAGGGTTTGTGCTTGGTGGATGGGAGAAAAATTCAATGGGAAATATTTATGATATGATGGATAGGGGCAAAGAGGCCATCCAAAACTATTACACGGGGTATACAAATAGATTTTCCCCTATTTAGATCATTGATTGAAGGTGGAACAATCAACTTGTAACCTCCCCATTTTCATGCTCTTTAGCAGTGCAATTGTGGCTGACTTCTGGGTTTCTATAAGCTTTTTTAGAGGGGTAATTTTATTTTGCCAATGAGCTCAAAGGGTTTAGAGGAGTCATATGACGCTTTCAAATGTTATTTCCTGCTTTTGGTTTGGGCTTCAAGATTCTTGGAGGGAGTGTCTATTTTTAGAAGTCACCCAATCAAGTCAGTTTATCATCTTTCATCATCAAGATCACTCCAAAGGAGTTAGATTTCAATTCCAAAGCATTTCAAGCATTGTTGCTAATTGGGTTTATTATTGAGCTATTTTTAATTAATTTCACTAAGGCTGCCATTTTAATTAAATATATTTATCAGGAACCTCAGTGTTAAAGCTCGTTAGAAAGAGGATGGAAAGTTTTAAATTATTGAATGTTTAAAAGTGACTCTAAGAGTCGAAAATGTTTTATAAGTAAATTAAATCACTTTTTGGAGTTAAAAGGCTTAATAAATTATTTAAGTGATTTTAAAAGGGAATTTTTGGAATGTTCCCTAATAGGCTTATAAAAAAGGAAAGTGAGAGCTCGTTTGGGCATGTTGAGTTTCATTATTTTTTAAATTTCTCCTCTCTGAGGAAAGCCTATATGGTTTTGGAGTTGGACTTGGTTTAGCTCAAGGTTTGTGAGGACAAAACTCCTTATAGGCATCATTCTCTACATTGTTGAAAGACACAATATAGATAATATCTTGGTGATTTCATCTCAGAGGTCACAATTGGGCATACTTGTGGAGATTATTTCAGTTTTAAAAGAAGCTTATTGCATATCAGTTTGTTAGAGAGTGATTGAAGAATAATGGAAGGGTTTATTGTTCATTCATTTCTTTTGCATCCGTTGTGGGAGTGAGCTTGCAAATTTCATGAACAGCTCAAGCTATTTCAATGTTGCATTTTTTTGGATATGTTTGAATTAGATATGTAATGCCATTTAATGATCTGGGTTGCTCTTACTTTTGGGAAAAAGTGTACTTTAAGATCATAAATAAAATATAGAATTTTCAGCTTCATATATTTATGAGTTTTATCAGTTTTTTGAGTTGTTAAATTGCTGCAAGTTATTTTGTCATCTGCACTTTGTTTATATCGTCTCAAAACCATTGCAAAACACAAAAAAAAGCAGGCAAAACAGGGCAGCATATTATAGTCGTATTAGAGCAGTTCATCCTGCCATCCTAAAGGGTTCAATAATAAGATGAAGACTTTTGAAGAGCAACAACTAGAAGATCTGATAGAATTGAAGCAAAGTTATCAAAGACATGTTGAGAGTTGTCAAAATTATAGAGAGAGTTGGGAAAATTTAACATACTTGCATGCACATTTTGGGTGGTTAAGATCCATGCGTAAAAAGAAAGTAGAAGTAAATGAAAAGGGTTCTAATGCAAGAAACAATGAGAAACAGGAAAATGAAAAGAGGTTCATAGCAGATCATTTGAATGAAGATAGTGCCTTGATACATAAAGACTATGTGACAGATTTTCAGAAAAACTCTTTGGACATGCATACAGTTATTGTTGATGAGTTTGTGCATGAAGGGAAAGGCAAAACAACAGCCTTGGGTTTGAGTTTAGATATTTCCAATTATGATGGTCCAGATAAATACAAATTGGATGATCATACACAACCTTTGGAGAGGAGTGTTTACAAAGAAATCACTGCTAGTCAGTTTGAGAGTGACTCTCTCACAAAAGGAACCACTCTAGAGGCCGGCACCAAGCACTTTTTGCACATTTCAAGGCTAAATGTATGTTGATTTAGAAGCTGTTAATAAATTTAATTTAGCACTTGAAGACTAATGAGTAAATAAAGTAAATCATTGTAAATAATTAACATTTAGTGCCTTTAAATAAATGTAAGCCACCATACAAATGTTGTGGACACTTGAAATTCTAAAAAGTAAAGGCGTTTTATTTTCATTGATATGAAGCTAGTAACAATTGCTTTTTACAAAGAAATTTAATAGGTAATATTCTAGGACTTAATGTAAAAAGAAAAGCCATAAATGTGAAAGCCCCCGACATTTACAAATCCCTAAAACTTAAAAATATAAAATAAAAATAAAGGAGCAGCATGCAAAACAGAAACACCCCGAACAATAACAACACCACTAAAACACCATCCTTTTTATGCACATATTCATTGGTCATCATTGGACAAAGAAGTAAGTAGGAAAAGCCAGGGAATGATGGCCTTCATATTACATTCTTCTCGGCTTCCTAACTGTAATGGTATTAGAATAATATCTTTATTATTTATTATTAGTGGTCAATATTGTAACTTAGTGTAAATATTAGTAAGTTTCTATTTTACGAATGTCTTGTTATAGAAACATTTGTTTTGTAATTCTTTAAATGATCGTTTGATCATTTCATTAATTCATTATTTTATCAAAACATGGTATCAAAGCAGAAAAAACAATTTTTATTTTCTTTTCCTAAAAATTGTGAATGAAATTTTTTGAGTGTTTTGAAAAGAAGATTTTTTTTCTGGGAAGAAATCAGAAGTTCGTGATTTTGTGGCCGTTTTTTGCAATTTGCGGGTCATTTTGAAAACCACAAGTCGTGTTCTTTTGAACCTTAATGGTAGATGGCCATTTCTATAACAAACGTGACCTGAAACGTGTTTTCGCTGTTTTTTTTTTCTCGTGTCGGATTTGCAAAAACGTGTGTTTGTTTCTCAGCTCACAATCTTTTGGTGCTCAACACGGCTAGGGCTTCACAAAGCTATTGAGAGAAGGGCATTCACGTGTCTTTTCCTGCAAGCATATTCTTCTGACGAGTTTTCTAAAAAATGCAACATGATTTTTTTTCCAACTGTTTTCTATGCTTGACAACTCCACATATTTTGTTTCCTAAGCTGTCTTCTGTGCGTTTTTCTTCGAACGGGTTTTACCCTGCAATTATTTTCGTGTTTTTCAGAAACACATGGGTCTATCAGCTTAATGTGAACATTTCTGGGTGTCGTCACTTTTTTTGCATTTTTCCTACGCTTCTAAATCCGCATGCCATTTTTAGTCTTACGCTTAGGGTTTTGACTTTCAATTGGCTAGGGTTTTTGAAAAATCTTCTGATTTCTTTGTTAGAATAAATTTTAACCTATGAATTCTTTGTGGGTTTTTTACAGTGTTACCCCAAGTTTCTGGGACGAGTACGATAGGGGATGGGGGGACAAGTTTCTGGGACGAGAATTTTTTTGCCAATTTTGGGGACGGTTAGGGGACAACTATATAACAATAGGGAAAATTAAAATGTGGAGAAATTTAAAATATTCATATGAAAACATGGATAAAGCATGCACTTATACATAATAGAACCTTAAAATATAAGCATTAGCATAATTCATATGCCAAATTTGTGTTACTTTGAGAGTCAGTCAAATTTCCTCTAGAAGTCAAAGTCAAAGTACCCTAGGTGTCCCCTGTCTCCAGGAGGTTTTCAGGATGGGGACGGCTGAAAAATATACTGGGTAGCATCCCCAGGTAACAATGGTTTTTTACAAAGGTTTTTGGGTCTTCGTCAAAAAATTTTGGGTATGTGAAAAAATTGTACCTTGGGATTTGTGCCATTTGTACTTTGTACTCTTTGAAGTTTGTACTTGAATTTGCCTCTGTTTATGCATTGGGATTCATGCGTCAAGTTCTACAATCATTTTTTTGCCTCTTCATAATTTCTCGTTCTCTGTGTCTTGGAAAGCGTGCACGATGGCATCTTTGACCAACATAATGTTGGAGGGAAATCAGCGATTCAACGATAAAAAATACAATACATGAAAGCATCAGATGATGACTATCTTCGAATATCATCGCCTTGATGAGCTTGTTTTGGGTAAAGAGACTCGTCCTACCGGACTTGGACAAGATCAGGATAAGTTTGACGAGCACAACCAAAAATTGGTAATGCTTATCAAACTTTCAGTTACTGATGATCAGCTACCACAAGTACCATCTGATAAGACAACTACAGAGATCTGGCCTATTTTGAAGGATCTCCATGAGACATCTGTTAAGACTCATGCGTTCTTCCTTAAGAGCCAATTATTTCTATCATGATGGATGAGTGTATGTCCTTACAGGAGCATCTAACAAAGATTAAGGACATTCAAGATCAGCTAGAGGCCATTGGTCGGAAAATGGAGGAAGAGGATATGGTAGTGATAACCTTGAAGAGTCTACCTAAATCCTATGAGCACTTCATTGTAATGCTCAACATTACGATAACAAATGTTGACTTAAAGTTTCCAAACTTGTGCACCAAACTTCTGTAACAAGACCATTGGAAACAACACTTTGGTAGCAGTACCACTTCCTCCTCAAAACAAGCCTTCACAGCCAAATCCTTTCACAAGGATAAAGGCAAATCTAAATCATCTCAACATAAAGACCCTAGTTAGTCTCAAGATAGCTTGAAGAAGAAGAAAGGTCAGTGTAACTACTGCAACAAATTTGGTCACTTGATAAAGGACAGTCATAATCATTTTGCTTCCGAACAACGGAAGCAGGGAGGGTCTCTGCCTAAGGCCAATGTCGCAGAGTGCTCAGAGCAGAAAGAATCCACATTTTATGCTTTTATGGCAAATAAACTCCAATGCTTCTCGTCACTTCACTCATCAGCTTGATTGGTTCACAAACTTTTCACCTTTCACCGATTCAATCATTTTTGGAGAAGAGTATATTGTTGTCGGCAAGGGCAATGTGCATATATAGTTTGTTAGGAGGAATCTCATATTCCTCAATGTATACTACATTCCTAGTATGGAACTAAATCTTCTCTCTGTGAGCCAGATTATCCAACATTCTCCTCAGCTTGATGTAGTATTCAGTTCACAAAGTGTTTGATTGTTCATTGTGCGACTCACACTACTGTGGATGTTGGCATTGAGGATCATGGTCTGCACAGACTTATGGATACGGGTGATTCTCTTGAGCATGCCTTTGCAGCTAAATCATCTTCCATAAGCAGTATGGTCACCTGAACATTCATTATCTTGCTCAACTTGTTCGGGAGGATCTAGTTCTTGGTTTACTTGAGATTCAAACTCGGAATCTCCGAGTTTGTGGAGCTTGTTAGGTTGGGAAGCAACACGGGACACCATTCAAGGATGACGACTCATGGCGAGCCTAAAAGGTATTGTTGTTGGTTCACAATGATGTGTGTTGTCCAATGAATACATCTTCTATTACTGGTTCCAGGTATATCTTGCTTTTTGTTAATGATTTCAGTCGTAAAATGCAGGTTTACTTTCTTAGACAAATCAGAATGTGTTTACTGCATTTCATATGTTTAAGGCCTTAGAAATAGAGTTAGGTTGTCCCATAGTCACTCTTAGGTTAGATAATGGGGGGGAGTTTTGTTCTACTACTTTCTCCAACTTCTATGATACTCATGGCATCAAACGCCAGTTAACTACACCTTACACTCCTCAACAAAACGATGTTGTTGAACGTTGAAACCGCACTATAATTGAAATGACTAGGTCAATGATGGAACCCATGAATGTTCCTAAGAAATTTTGGGTAGAAGCAATATTCACTGCAGTCTATCTCCTTAATCGGTCTCCCACACAAGTTGTTAAGGGGAAGACTCCTCAGGAAGCTTGGACTAGTCGCAAACCTAGAATCAATCATCTAAAAGTTTTGGGCTCTTTATCATATGTTTGGATTTTAGATACCCTGCGCCCCAAGTTGGATTCCAAGAGTGAGAAGCTTATGCTCACAAGGTACAATGACAACCACAAGGCTTGTCGAAGCTGATTGTCTTATCTTCAATCATGATGTTGTCTTTGATGAAGAACAAGGACCTTTTCAGCTTTCTTCGTCTATGCATAATTTTGAGGAGCAGCCTTTGAAGGCTCTTGATTTGGGTGTTCAACTTCCATTTGGTTCACCTGATGGGAGGGAAGATGCAGACTCTGAAATTGATGATACATGACCTGAATTCTCCGGGTGATGTTCCTCCTGTTTAACCTATACCAGATCCTATTTTAGTTCTTCCTCTTGCCTCTGATGGTGGTTCTTGTACTCTTCGGCCTAAATGGTGGGCTACAACGATCAATGATCTTTGTCTTGATGAGCTCATCGAGGGTAGATCTTCAAGAAACAAGAGTGAGCAGCAAAATACAGTCAAATTTGCTCTCATGGCCAACATTCATAGTATTTTTGAGCCTCAAACATATTCTAAGGCAAAAGGGATTTCTGAGTGGGAAAAGGTTATGGAAGCTAAACTCCATAGTCTTCGCAAGAATAACACTTGGGTTCTTTTTGTTCTTCCTCCAAGGAAGAAGCCCATTAGCTGCAAATGGGTGTATAAAGTTTAGTACAAAGCTCACAGAACCCTTGCAAATACAAAGCTCAGGGGGTTCTCACAGAAGGAAGGCATTGACTATGAAGAGACTTTTGATCTTACAGCTAAAATGAGCACAATACGGCTTGTCCTTGCCTTAGCAACTCAATTTGGTTGGAAAGTCCATCAGATGGATGTTAAGAGTTCCTTCCTCAATGGTGACGTGCAAGAAGAAGTCTACAGGACGCAACCTCCAGGGTATAAGGTTGGTGGAAAAGAACATCAGGTGTGCAGACTCGTGAAAGCACTCTATGGCCTGAAATAGGCTCCTCAGGCTTGGTACATCAAAATTGACAAGTATCTTACAAATAATGGCTTTTAGAGGAGTCCATCTAATTCTAATTTGTATGTCAAAAGCGCTGGTGGTGATATTCTTCTTCTTCTTGTCTATGTTGATGACCTGATTATCATTGCTAGTTTGACACTTTTGATCGATCAGATCAAACAGAGTTTGTTTCAATCCTTTGACTTGGCAAATTTGACGCTTTTGCATTATTGTTTAGGTGTTGAAGTTTGGCAGATTGAAGGCAGTATATTCTTATCTCAGTCTAAGTATGCCTGCAGTCTGCTGGACAAGTTTCAGATGCAAGACTGCAAACCTGCATCCACACCTTTGGAGAAAGGGTTGAAGCTGATAGCCAAATCAGATTCACCTATGGTGAATGAGTCAACACTCAGGCAATTGGTGGGCAGCCTCATCTACCCTACTGCTACTAGGCCTGATCTCAGTTTTGTAGTGACCTACGTTTCTCGCTTCATGACAGCCACCAAGGTTGATCACTGGGTAGCAGCAAAGTGAATGTTGTGTTATGTGAAGGGCACTTCTAATTTTGGTCTTCTGTACAACAGAAGTCATGATCCTAGACTTATTGGTTTTACAGACTTAGATTGGGCAGGTTCCATTGATGACATAAAATCAACATCTGAGTATGTTTTCAGTTTGGGATCTGGTGCAGTCACATGGACTAGCAAGAAACAGCAAGCGGTGGCACTTTCCTCGACAAAACCTGAGTATTGAAGAATAGTTAAGGCAGTTTGTGAGGTGGTTTGGCTTCGAAGGACACTTTCAGACATGCAAATGTCTCAAGAAGGTCCTACTCCCCTTTACTAAGACAATCAAGGGGTGCTCAAACTGGCCAAGAATCCGGTCTTCCATGAGAGAACCAAGCATGTTGAACTTCATTATCTCTTCATTCGGAAGTTGGTTGAAGACGAATCAGTTCAGTTGCTATATGTAAGGGAGGGTATTAGAATAATATCTTTATTGTTTATTATTAATTGTCAATATTGTAACTTAGTGTAAATATTAATAAGTTTCTATTTTACAAATGTTTCGTTATAGAAACATTTGTTTTGTATTTCTTTAAATGATCATTTGATCATTTCATTAATTCATTATTTTACCAAAACAAATGGCACCGTTTGTATAAGTTGCCCACCTTTAATAGAGATATGTCATTTTGTAGTTGCAAGGTGCAGTGTCTTTTTATTTATTCTTTCCATGAAATGAGATAACCCAACAAAACAAACAGAGCAAATTAAGTTTTTTTGAAAGGGCTGTGGTTCCAAAACAGTTCACTCTGGGCACAAGATTTTGGGCCCGGATTTGACTGTGTAGGCCTATCTCATTGGACAGATAAGAAAGTACTGTTGATGTGAGTTTGTACCACTAGATAACATATAGGACTAAACGCTTGATACGGGGTATCAAACACTCAACCCTCTCTTGAAAAGCATATACTCACAAAGGACGTGAGGAAACACTCCAAGGTTCTTTACCTGTGGATCCTAACTCAGTTATAATGATGTGATTTGCTGGTAATCACGTCGGCGGGCTTACGTTGTTTCTTGGAAGATACTGAACTCTGACTATGGTTATGATGGATTCTAGCTTTTCAATGTATATTCCCTTTGTTTCTCCTCTCGAATTTACATCACTTCCAACTTCACTCCAATCTCCAACTACTAATCTACTCACTGTTTAACTGCTACTCCTAAGGATGAAGAAGCTAACAAGTGGACGGGGATCGAACCTAATGAAAGCTTACCAGCGGTGCTACTCCCATAGGTGCAAAGATTCGAAGGAAACAAGACTAGAGTATCACACA
>MU225392.1:3088808-3133394 GCA_018584345.1 Thuja plicata
TGTTCAGAAATATGTACAGGAATGCATGATCTGTCAACAAAATAAAGCCGAGCAGACTCACCCAGCAGGGTTGCTACAACCATTGCCTATTCCTAATCAGAAATGGGAGAGTATATCCATGGATTTTTTAACAGGGTTTCCCAAAGTTCAGGGGAAGGATAGCATTTATGTTGTAGTGGATAGACTTACAAAATATGCACATTTCTTTGCAGTATCAACAGAATATAAAGCACATCACATAGAAGAATTATTTTTCAAAGAAGTGTTTCGTCTCCATGGACTTCCTCAGAACATTGTAAGTGACAAAGATAGTAAGTTCTTTAGTAAATTTTGGCAGGAACTCTTCCGATTAGCAGGGACAACTTTAAATCCTAGTACAAGCTACCATCCTCAAACTGATGGACAGACAGAAATAGTAAATAAATGGATAGAAGGATATTTAAGGAACTACATCACAGGTCAACAAACGGCTTGGATTAAGTGGTTACACTTAGGTGAGTATTGCTATAATACCACACATCATATGTCAATAGGGATGAGCCCATTCAAAGCATTATATGGATATCAAGCTACGTCTTTCGGCAATCTGATCCCCCAGGGAAGCAAAGTGCCAGGTGCACAAGACTTCATACAGAGGAGTATTGATATTATGAAAACCTTGAAAGAAAATCTACATCATGCTCAAAACCAACAGAAAATCTATGCTGATAGGAATCGTGTGGAGAGATCTTTTGTGGTAGGGGATCTAGTGTTCTTACGATTACAACCATATAAACAATCCTACATCAAGAAGAACGAGGCGGAAAAACTTAAACCCCGTTTCTATGGGCCATACAAAGTGGTAAGAAAGGTGGGTGAAGTAGCATACGAGCTAGAGCTGCCCGGCGATAGCCGCATTCACAATGTATTTCAGGTCTCTAGACTCAAGAAAGTTTTGGGGCAACAGATGGTACCATGTACGGAACTACCCCCGCTTGACGACGAAGGTCAACTCATTTTGGAACCAGAAGTTATCCTTGACTCCAGAGAAAAGAAATTAAGGAACCGAACTATTATGGTACGTCTCATTAAATGGAAAGGATTACCAAGAGAAAATGCGACATGGGAAAAAGAAGAAACCCTTAAAATGCTTGAGGACAAGCAAATTCGGGACGGAGGGACTGTGATGACCCTCGATTAGGGGTAATAAAATATAAATATTTTGTAAATAAAAAATATAAATATTTTTTGTAAATAATAATATATATAAATAATTTTTATAAATTAATAGCATAAATAAATATATATTATGAAATTGATTTAATGAATAAACAAATGTAATATAAAATAATTACCAATTAATATATAAGGTAATATATATTAATTGTTATAATGTCTAAAGATAATAAATAAAAATATATTGATTTAATAAATAAATCGATTTATATAAAAAGGCTCATATGTAATATTAAACACACCGATTAGCACCATCAAACATTTGCGGGTGGAGGCGTGATATTGAGTCACAACTCATACCCCCGCCATCTACTTAATCGACAAAGAGGAGGAAATAGATGGGGAGAGGAATGGACGTGGCAGAGAAAAAACAAGAGGCTTTAATAAACATTCATACATAGCGGGAAGGGAGAGACATGAAGACGGGAGAAAGGGAATAAGGCAGAGACGACAAGCGGGTCAAAGGATAAGGAGACCGGTAGAGGAATCAGGCATATAGTAGAAACATCACCTTGCACTGACCGGCCATATCCACCGATAGGAATAACTCGATCTACCAGCGATTGAATATATTTTTCTACTCAGACATTAAAGGTAACAGTTCATATTTATATCTGATTTACTGTGAATTATAGACCGCTATGTGAAGAGTAATAACAATTGGATTATTATTACGTAGAGACTGGTATTGATTATACGCATCTATATCAGTACACATCAATTTTAGTAGAAGTCGATACTTAGAGATATTATAAATTAGAGATTGGTAATTATTTCAGAGATAATATCAATTAAGAATAAGAGCCAAGCCATGCCTAGGAAAGACAATTTCTAGAGTTTCAAAACAGAGAATCTAAAGACCAAGCTACAACTCGGTAGAGGGCATTCCAAGGGAATGTCAAAGAGAGATTATTATAATCTCTAGAGGTAGTATATACTGTAGTGGTTAATCATATGCATATGAAGGGGCAAGAGGTTCAGTTGGAGGTGGGATCTCCTCCGAGTAATGATTGATGGTCTTGCATCAATAGAGATCCTAGAGGCCTTAGGACGAAACTCTTCAAAAGATGATTGCTTAACTGAGAATTGTTCTCGCCAGAGGGTTAAGTAATCTGACTGGAGAATCTTCCTAAGGATTAATAGGAATTAGTTTGGGTAGTACGTAGTTTATTGCACCAATGTATATCCTTCTTGCAAAAATGTTAATATATGTACATGTAGGCAAATCAAAGGGATCAATTGGATTAGTTTCTTAATGATACTTATAAGTTGGTTATATTCGTTTTTATGTGCTAACCGCTCTTTTGCAGGTTTCCATACTCAGATTTAATCAAGAAGCTAGGTACTTTACAAAGCAACCATGAGGACACCAACTGCTCGAAGCAAAAAGGGGTAAACATGTTAGACATGAAAACCTAGAGGAACATGTGTTGGCAATCACCAAGCTGCAAACCAAAAAGGCGACATACCTTGATCCCATACAGAGAAGGAGATGCGGAAGGAAGCCAAGGCCAATATCGAATAGGTTATGGAGGAGGAATGAAGAATGTCACGTGACACTGTCAGCGCTCCCTTAAGGTCGGAGTCCGAAAGGAACATCACGAGGCAGTTGTTGCAAGCCACTGTACTCGTAAGGGTGTTGGACCTTCTGGAGATCATGCCACAATTGAAGGTGGCCATTACCAATGTAGTTGGTAACAACATAAGCGACTAGGATAATGGCAAGCCGACGAAGGAACAAAAAGTGTTAATCCCAAGATCAGATTACTGAGAGGGGGGAATCAGTGATCTACCAAATAATCCAACTTTTTAACCTCTTAAACTTAAACCAATCATTGACAAGATTAACCTTAATTGCAACAAATGAAAATCATAAACATGCAAATCCATCCACAAAGTTTACAGATTTATCTTGTGGAAACCCAAATCGGGAAAAAACCACGGTTGGAATTGGTACACACTAAATGATGCACTCTTCTGAAGTACGCCCTGTGAGTAGCTTAACCCTGTTAGGAGTTTACAACAACATTGTTAAGTGCTACCCGGTTAAGGGATTTGCCTTAGGCCTGTTAGGACCTTTACCCTGTTAAGAGTAGCCTTGTTAGAGGACTTTGAACACTTGGCAAAGTGTCACCTCGCTAGAGGATTTACAACAAAGATTTGTTAAGATCTACCCGGTTAAGGGATTTACCTTTTGCAACTGTTAGGGAACAACAGAAAGAATGATCTGTAGAACACCTCTACTTGATCAGATCCACTGAAGCACACAATCTCTTCTCAACACACTTAACTCTGCCCTAGGTTGATCACAACTTGCACTTTACAACCGCACTTGCCCACCGCATAATCAACGCACAGAAACTTTCAACTTCATCCATTATATATTGAACTTTTATGTCCACCGCCTTAATCAAGCCCTAAATTTGAAAAAGATTTGAATTTCAAATATCCCGCTCAGATCCAACCTGCCACAAAACAAAATTCAATGTACAAAACACATTTCCAAGACCGTGTCGGCCAATACAATGATTTACATAGAATTTTGTGTCAAGGGGCCAAACACATTTTGACCAAACACACGCTTCCTCTAGAATCTTCTCCACACACTAGCATCGAACAATGTGATGTCAGATCATCATCTCCAATCATGAAGACACGTCACCAGATCGTGACTAACTCAACCGATTACACCACAAGCTCAACACCAATCACCGATCAAAGATTTATTAACTGTCGCTCAAGAACACAAATACTTTAACCTGTTAACAACTCTGTCTCTGTTCACCAATCACCTATCTTGCACACTGGTTACTCAAATTAGTTGCGATCACAACTGTAGCATCTGAACATTGTTGACCACCATATCATGTGACTGCGCCACAATACACAACAAAGATTTGAGAAGACATTCAAATATTCTTTCATCTGTCATTAACTGTTCTAGCAGTTGCACAATTATACTTCAACGAATCACAATCTTTCACATAAGATCAATTCAGTAGTAGCGGTCATGCATTAGACATCTAGAGACACACCCAAGTCTCCCATAAAGATAGCAACTACTAAAATTCACTGTAACCCTTCATTCATCACAACTATGTTTGGCAACACACTAAGAACACGAGGTCAATAGTTGACATCAATGACAACATAATAACGGATCATCCTGTAATCAAATCTGCATCATGACATCTCCAAAACTCACTTACCATCACTGCATCAGATATGCCATCAATCTCCCCTTTGGCATTGATGGCAACACTCTCCTCCTTTCTCCAATGTGATACGTTATGCACAAACTCAACAACACCAACGATACGAGGAACAAAAAGATGTTTCCACTTCTGTCTTTCACCTATGTTGCAATTACTCCCCCTTTCACTGAACGTCTCTCAGCTGCACTTCCCTTTTGTTACTTTGAACATTCTCTCCCTTTGTTTCACTGTACAATTTCCCTCTTTATCATACACAGATTCTCCCCCTTTGACAAAAATGTTAAAGGTGCCAAACACATGATATCTGCTCTGTTGTACCTGACTAACCAAAACACATTACTACATAGACTGCTCCCTCTAAGGAGTAGCTCCACAACAACAATCCAAACAGAAAGATATTCAATGGATACACTTGGATTGACACAACTGCATCTTCTTTTAATTCAAATCAGATAGGGGAATGAAACACAACCTACCTCTGAGATACTCAAATGTATCCTTAGGCAATGGTTTAGTAAAAATATCAGCAACTTGCTCCTTAGTTGGCACATACTCCAACCTCACTTCCTTTTCTTGTACCTGTTCTCTAAGAAAATCATGTTTGATAGCTATATGCTTAGTCTTAGAGTGCATCACCAGGTTCTTTGAAATGTTAATGGCACTTGTATTGTCATAATAGATAACTATCGGTTCAGTTACCTTCTCCAAAATTCCTTCCAAAATCTGCTTGATCCATACTACCTGTGTACAATTAATTGCAGCAGCAACACACTCATCTTCAATTGTTGATTGAGATATACAGTTCTGCTTCTTGCTTGCCCAAGATACAAGCCTATCTCCGAGAAAGAATGCACCTTCACTTGTGCTCTTCCGATCATCAACATTACCTGCCCAATCAGCATCAGTAAACACATTCAAAGAGAAATCACTTTTATGTCCATACCAGAGACCATAGTCTTCAGTCCCCTTAAGATATCTGAAGATTCTCTTCACCGCAACCAAATGAGATTCCATAGGATTAGAAGAAAATCTTGCCAACAATCCAACTACCTGTGCTATGTCTGGTCTGTTGTGCATCACATATTGTAGCTTACTGATCATGGACCTGTCAAGTGTCTCATCCACCTCTTTAGAATCATCTTCCTTTGACAGTTTGCAACCAGTTACCATAGGGGTACCAACCAATTTTGAGTCTTCGAACCCAAAATTCTTCTGTATTTCCTTTACATATTTGGACTGGCTTATGTAGATACCATCTTTCATCTGTTGAACCTGCAATCCAATGAAGAATTTAATCTCACCGATTGTAATGTCCCCGTTTTTAGGCACATGAGATTGGCTTATTTCTGTGACCCTCGTAGGCTAATCGGGATGTTGGAGGGGGTTGTGTGGCAGAGCCAGTGATCAGTTTCCACTCTAGAGGTCTGTGATGCCAGGATTGCTCTTCGTTTTGGTTAGATTGACAAACTTACTATTTATAGTAAATGTTTATTTTGGGTGTTCGTCATGATTGCTATTTTTAACAGGGCGCCTGTGCATTGGTATCGGTGGAGTTGTTGAGGGACTTACTATTTTTAGGAAGTCTATTTTTGGCCAGTTACTATTTTTGGTTGACACTTAAGTACACAGGTTCAGTTGTTGCTCCTGGTTCTTGATGATTGGAGTCTTTTGCGTATGATTATTTAATTAAGTTTACTTCATTAGATAATCATTATTTGCCTAAGTCAATGATTAATTATATGAGCTCATTAAAGGTTGTATTATATTAATTATTAACGGAGTTATGAGCTTATATTATTAAGTGTGCATTTAAGTGAAAAGTGTCACCTTGAAGCTTCAATTCCGGGCTTTCTTGAAGAAGCTTTGGGGCATCTTATGAAAATTGTTTTGGAGTTCGAAGAGAGACAAGGGTTTGAGGATTCGCTGAATGAATTGTAAATTCATTTCAAAGTTGTGCCACTTTGAATTGGAGTTTGATTCCAATGAATTGTGTTAAGATTGTAATCAGCGTTGAGAATTTGGGAAATCGTTTGCAGCTTCAGGAAGGGTTTGGCGCATGCCATCGAATTGAAATTTGATTCCGCATTGCACTAAGAGTTGGTTTATGCCAATGAGTTGTGTTGTCTGTGTTCTGATCATTCCAGCATTTTGGAGAAGTTAAGATTAGAATTCTGGCTCGATTTCATTGTTAATTGCTGAAGAGTTTACTTGGCGTCAATACTATCAGCAACGATCATTTCTTTGCATGAAGTCACGGCAAAGAGGGAACTACATCAGCCGCCATCAATTCAATATATAGCGTGGCCAAGGTAGAGACCAAAACTCACGCCACTTAATGATTTATAGTGAATTCTGGTCATCTAATCTATGTATGTCTCAATGTCTATGAAATAAGATTCATGAAGGTTATGACGTGAAGGATTATCCAGCTTAGTGCTTTTAGTTTAATTTTGCAATTGCAATCTTAATTTGTGTATTTTGAGGAAACACAAACAAACTGTATATATATTTGCAAAGGAAATCTCGAAACAATTTCTTTTCCAGAGATCAGAAGATCTATTAAATTGAATTATAAGGAAAGAGCCAGGCAGGCTCTTTACACCGATCATAGACATCTTGAATTCTTTCCTCATCTCATCAGCAAATGATTTGCTCATCTCTTCATTGCCACAAAAAATGACATCATCTACAAATATCTCTGTGATCAGCAACCTGTCATCTTTCTCAGTCTTCAAATACACATTATTGTTATCACTTGTCCTAAGGAAACCAATCTGAATCAGATATGAATGCAATCGTTCATACCATTCCCTAGGTGCTTGTTTCAACCCATACAAAGGTTTATGTAATTTACACACCATGTTCTTACCTTCTAAATTAGCAAATCCTTCAGGTTGTTGAATGTATACCTCTTCTTCCAATACACCATTAAGAAAAGCTGACTTAACATCCATTTGATATACCTTGAATCCTTTATAAGCAGCATATGCAAGCAATATCCTTACACCTTCAAGTCTGGCCACAGGTGCAAATGTTTCACGATAGTCCAGGCCTTCCTCTTGCGCATATCCTTTGCACACCAATCTTGCCTTGTTCCTTACCACTTTACTTGTCTCATTCATCTTGTTTCTGAAAATCCACTTAGTACTGATCACATTCTTGTCCACCGGTCTGGGCACTAATGGCCAAGTTTTGTTCTTCTCAATCTGCTCCAATTCTTTTACGATAGCTTTCACCCAATCTTCATCTTTCAATGCATCTTTCGTTGTTTTAGGCTCAAATTCAAATAGCAAACAGGTACCTTCTCTTGCCTTCCTTCTTGTTAACACCCCTGCATTTCTGTCACTAATAATTTGATCAGGGGAATGATTCAACTTTACATACCTTGGCAATATCGGTTAGGTTCGAGGAGTTTCTTCAACCGCGCGTATCAGTTCCTATTCATTGACCTGTCTCTCCATCAATTTTGTTGTAGTGTCTTGTTCCACCGGTTGTACATATACAAACCCATGATAGTCTTTGGGTTCCTTCTTGTTGGATTCATCATTTTTCTCAGAAAATTCATCTATTCTTACACTAGCACTTTCCACTATCTTATTTGTTCTCTTATTCAAGCACTTGTAGGCTTTGCTCTTTGTGGAATATCCTAAGAATATCCCCTCATCACTTCTTGGATCGAACTTACTTGTATTTTCATCTCTCTTTATGTAGCATCTGCTCCCAAAAACTTTGAAATAACTTGCACATGTTGATCGACCATGCCACAGCTCATAGGGAGTTTTGTTTGTACCTTTCTTCAATTGAACTCTGTTCAATGTGTAAACCGCAGTGCTCACAGCTTCTCTCCAAAATATTTGTGCAACACCCTTCTGAATCATTAATGTCCTAGCACAATCAATGATAGACCTGTTTCTTCTTTCAGCAATACTATTCTGCTGAGGTGTTCTAGGAGATGACATTTGCCTTTGAATTCCCTGTTCTTCACAATATGTAGTAAATTCATGTGAAGTAAACTCACCTCCTTTGTCAGATCTAAGGCATTTCAGGGTCTTACTGGTCTCCTTCTCCACTCCAGTCTTGTAGATCTTAAACATGTGAAAAGCTTTAGATTTGTCCCTTAAAAATATAGCCCACATCATTCTAGAATAATCATCAACAAGCAACATGAAATATCTATCGCCATAGTAACTCCGAGTTCTCATTGGACCACACAGATCGGTATGAACAAGATCTAAAATACTTTCAGAAGAATAATTTGTACTGATGAAACTAGAACTAGTTAACTTCCCAAGCTGACATTCTTTACACATTACATTGTCTGGTTTCACTAGGTTGGGCAAACCTCTGACTATCTTCATCTTACTTACTTTGATCAAGTTATCAAAATGTACATGACAAAACCTCTTATGCCATAACCAACAATCTTCTACCTTAGCAATCAGACAACTCTTAATAGTAGAATTCTTATGGAATCCTAGAGATCTGAGCTCTTGTATAGCTGAAACCCTAATAGCATATTGAGGCAATAAAGTTCTCAACACTTTGCTTACCACATCCTCCTCAGGAAGATTACCACCAGCACCTCGAATAACAGCAACAACTTCTTTGATTCTCTGACTGTATTGTTCAATGTTCTCATTTTCTTGCATCCTCATGTCATCATACTTTCCTTTCAAACTATCAACCTTTGCCTTTTACACGTGTGGATATCCACCATAGACGGTCTTCAACTTCTCCCACATCTCATTAGCAATATCCAAGTCTTTGATACAAATAAACTCTGCATCTGAAAGAGTACTGGCAATAGCTTCCATAGCAGCAGTATGTTCATGCTTGACCTTCAATTGGTCTGTGGTCAAGGTTCCTGAAGGGACAGTATACTTATTAACCACGTGATCCCAATACTGATCACCCATACCTTTAAGATAGTGCTTCATCCGACCGCACCAAATTGAGTAGTTCTCTCTTGTGAATTTAGGACCTTCCTTTCTCATCATCTTCGAATCTTTACCTCAAGCTATTAAGCTTCACCACAACAGAGGACCAGAGCTCTGATACCAATTGTTAGTCCTAAGATCAGATTACTGAGAGCCGGGGGGGGGGGGGGAATCAGTAATCTACCAAATAATCCAACTTTTAAACCTCTTAAACTTAAACCAATTATTCACAAGATTAACCTTAATTACAGCAAATTAAAATCATAAACATGCGAATCCATCCACAAAGTTGACACAGATTTATCTCGTGGAAACCCAAATCGGGAAAAAACCACGATGGGAATTAGTACCCACTAAATGATGCACTCTTTTGAAGTACGCCCTGTGAGGAGCTTAAACCTGTTAGGAGTTTACAACAACACTGTTAGGTGCTACCCGATTAAGGGATTTGCCTTAGGCCTATTAGGACCTTTACCCTGTTAAGTGTAGCCTTGTTAGAGGACTTTGAACACTTGACAAAGTGTCACCTCGCTAGAGGATTTACAACAAAGATCTGTTAAGTTCTACCTAGTTAAGGGATTTAACCTGCTACAACTGTTAGGGAACAACAAAAAGAATGATCTGTAGAACAACACTACCTCTGCTTGATCAGATCCATTGAAGCACACAATCTCTTCTCAACAAACTTAACTTTGCCCCAATTTGATCGCAACTCGCACTTTACAACTACACTTGCCCACCGCACGATCAACACACGAAAACTTTCAACTTCATCCATTATATATTGAACTTTTAAGTCCACCGCCTTAATCAAGCCCTAAGATTGAAATAGATTTAAATTTCAAATATCCCGCTCAGATCCAACCCGCCACAAAACAAAATTCAATGTACAAAACACATTTTCAAGACAACGTCGGCCAATACAATGATTTACATAGAATTTCATGTCAAGGGGTCAAACACTTTTTGACCAAACACATGCTTCCTCTAGAATCTTCTCCACACGCTAGCATCGAACAATGTGATGCCGGATCATCACCTTCAATCATGAAGGCACGTCACCAAATCGTGACTAACTCAACCGATTCCACCACAACCTCAACACCGATCAAAGATTTATCAATTGTCGCTCAAGAACACAAATACTTTAACTTGTTAACAACTCTGTCTTCGTTCATCGATCACCTATCCTTCACACCGGTTACTCAAATTAGTTGTGATCACAACTGTAGCATCTGAACACTGTTGACAACCATATCCTATGACCGCACCACAAGACACAACAAAGATTTGACAAGATATTCAAATCGTCTTTCATTTGTCATTAACTGTTCTAGCAGTTGCACAATTATACTTCAACCGATCACAATCTTTGACATAAGATCAATTTAGTAGTAGCGGTCATGCATTAGACATCCAGAGACACACCTAAGTCTCCCATAAAGATAGCAACCATTGAAATTCACTGCAACCCTTCATTCATCACAACTATGCTTGGCAACACACTAAGAACACAAGGTCAATAGTTGACATCAATGACAACATAATAATTGATCATCATGTAATCAAATCTGCATCATGACATCTCCAAAACTCACTTACCATCACTGCATCAGATATGCCAACAGAAAGACAGTCCAACCACAAATCTAATGCTTTCAGTGGTAGGCGTTGGGAGTAAACCAGGCATGGTAGAAATGGAAATAATGGGATGAAGGCTAACAAACACCTTTATGGACAGAGGCTCCAACGTAAATGTACTTTGAGAGGAGACATGGAAAGCCCTCAGTAAGTTGACACTCTGGTTACCAACTTTCCATTTGGTAGGTGCTGACAAACACGACATCAAATCAATTGGAACACTCATTGCCTAGAAGGTAATCATTGGTACCCAGCAATTTTTCTTGGACTTTGTGGTCATCCGATTGGAGAAGAAGTCGTACAATGCCTCCTTGGAAGGGGTTGGTTGATCACAACGATGGCGAACCACAGCTGGAAGGAAGTACGTAATTGACTAACGGAACTAGGTAGTTAGTCGGGAACTACCCTTGAACTCAGAGTCCAAAGGTGGGGAATTGACATGGAAGGAGGGGGGATGGAACCCAATGACAAAGGGATACTAGAGCTGGGAAATTGTTCAGAAGATGAAACTAGTTCCCTCAATGAGCTGTTTCATTGGCAAATGGAGGACTCTGGGGTCTTTCACCTAGGCTGCAATATGTTGGGAATTGAAGTAGGGCCGGAGACTGACACTTTTCCTTCCGAGTAGCACGAGTATAAGGAAGTTATGCCAAGGGTGGACGACACACTGACTCATTGGTTCGAAAGGGACAAGGTGGTTAAGTATGAAAAACCAAGGAGGAAGCTAAAAGTTGGAGCAAAGGCGAAAAGAAGCAAGAAGGCTATAAAAATTAACGAAAAGCACCCACGGCAAAATAAATAATTCAAAGCAAGGATGCAAAGGACTACAAAAAGAAGAAAATTTAAAAGGCACGTCATTTGGCAAAAAATTAAAAATAAGAAAATTTAAAAATTTAGAAGTCAAGAAGATTGAAATGAAGAAGCAAACAAATGGAAAAATAAAAAGGGAAGATGTAATGGCCAAAAAGCTAATGTTGGAAGAAATTATAAAAGACGCAAGGAAAATCAAATTAAAAGAAGTTAAAGAAGAAAATAATAAAAGGGGGTACTATAGAAAATTAAAAGAATTAATCTTCCTTGTAAAGAAAAGGTGTCCGATTAAAAACCTAACCCTTAAGAACATGCGTAAATTGTCCCGAGACCAAGTCATTCAACAAAAGCAAACAAAAGGACGAGAGGAGGGCGATCCAAGCAAAGGAGGAAAACACAAGTTTGCAAGAGAGCGCAAAGTACCAACATCGTACGTCACCGTACGGTTGCCTACACCATACGCTGAAATAAAGTTTGCAACCATACGAAGGTGCCTCCAACCCTCAGATCATCGTACAGTGATAAAAAATTGTCATTGTACGGACCTTTTGCCATACTGCCATTGTTAGCGTTGTCACTGTACAACCACAATACGTGCACACCAAGAGATTCCCACGGCATACGCAGGCTTCAAAAAGCATGGTACGAAGAGAAGAGATCACCGTACAACCATCGACATAGTATGATAGTGGTACAGAAAAAAGTAGACCATACCGTACCAGTGTAGCACTCAAGAGAAAGAACTGGTACTGTACGACAAAGAGGAGACCATATCGTACGGGTGTGGCTTTGGAGTGAACGAACTAGTACCATATGGTCATATAGTGACACTATGAAGAAGGGTACAGTACGATGTCGGTAGGAAGGGAACATACAAAAGCAAGCAGTAATGGGGACTGTATGACCACAGAGAGGAGGTATACGACAAAACGAGGATTGCTAGAACCATGGTGAAAGGTAGTTATGGAAACCCTAGTACGGGAAGTTATGAAATCATGTATATAGCTGGAATTGACAAGGAAAAAACATTGCAAGTAGGTATGGCCACTTCAAGCAATAAGAAGAAAATACGAGCAAAGGTGCAAAAGGATGAGCTAGTGTCTGTAATATGTATAGACCCTTACATTCAAGGGTGTGACTGATAGTGAGTGCAAAGCATGGTAGGAAAACACTCCAGACAACTATCAGGTGAAGGACTCTTTGATAAAAGATGAGGTAGATAGAATAATTTTTATGCCAATATTTAACCTTAGGGAGTTCGAAACAGTGTTGCGATCCATGGTTGGGGGATATGATAGCCATAGCAACAAGTCTACTATTAGGCATGTCGGCCATACAGTGGTGGTGTCATTTGGGCCAAAAGAATTCACAAAAGTATTTGGGATGTCATTAAAGGGTCATTCTGCAATGAAACCCTCATCAAAAATGTTATCTAAGGAGAAGGAACTATTGCTTAAGTTGGTATGCAGGCCCAACCTTTCCCAACAAGAATGGAATAGGCTATGGAATAGTAATAACAATAGGGGAATTAAGAAATCCTTTATTGTCTCCCCCGAGTGAAAATGCATCATGGATGTGGTGAAGAGCAAGCTCATAGGAGCTAGTAGGGCATTGGACATTGCTATATGGATGGTCAAATTGATGAATGGCCTTAGGAATGAAAGGGTATACAACTGGGGATAGGTACTCTCAGAATGCATAAAGGGATTTTTTCATCTTAGACATAAAACATTCTACATGCCACACCATGCTATTGCATTGTTCTTGGAAGCCCTAAGGACATAGGTACCAGTAGACCAGTGGAGGAAATTCATACCAGTTAGCATAGTGGAGCCAAGTAAACCAGCTATGTGATTATTGGATGCATTTCGACACTCTTACCACTAGTGGAGGAATAGAATCCTCCCGGAACAGGCCTAGGCAGGAGGAGACGGTGAGTACAAAGGAACAAGATGAGGACGGTGACTTTTCCTGGAAGAGTGAGAGTGCAACAGAGGAGGGGTTCCACATGGCACCGTACAGAGCAGGGAGCACAAAGATAGAGGAAACAGTCGAAGGGGAGAGTGAAGCAGTCGGAGGGATGAATGAGGTAGTTGGAGGGGAGAGCAAGGAAGGACACGTTGTAGAGAGCACTGTACCAGTAGTGGCTGCCCGAGGCGCCAAATGGTCTGTAGTGTCAAAAATTGTGTTCACTCCAACACAACTTTCACCCACAGCGCACTTGGTCCCAACTGAGGGGGCATGTTAGGTACATCACACGCATAGGGTGGTCGACTTGAGGGCACATACAGTGGGGCCCACAACTCTTCGTCTCGCAACCTCATGAGGAATCGAGCAGGCCACTTCAATACAACTGGTGGTAGCACCTGCCCTTGGGAATGTCACCCCCGTGACTGTGGTTGTAGTCCCTTCGACCAAGGGTACGACCCCTACGATCAAAAGTCTGAGTATCGAGACGAAAGGAGCAGACAGGGATCTAGGAGAGGGAGATACCCCAGTGGTACAACAGGATAGAGGAGATCTGGAGGGAGGAGACATGCTAGGTAGGGACGTAATATAGATGCGTGAGGGGATAGATAAGGAGACTGAGATGGACAGTCTCCTAGAGAGGTTTGAGATGGGGGTTGGTGATATCCCACCACCATCACCCACATTGTTGATGGTCCAGCACGCAGAAGGCACTGAGACTGGGCAAAAACAAAGGGAGGCACCACTAGCAATACAGGGGGATGTCATTGAGATAGAGGAAGTGAGCACTCAACAAGGGAATATCTCCCTACTAGAGGCAAGGGTGACATGAGACGTTGAGCCGGAGGCCACTCGGGAAGCTTCCATAAGGGTTTTTAAACCCGACAGACGGGATGCCCTCGTATCCATCCAACGATATTTGGCAGAGGTGGAAGCGATGGTTGCAGCAATACGTGGGGTGGTAGACCTCACTAAACAGTTGGATATAGGACCCATCACAATAGAGGCAGAGAGGCTCCTCAAGTTTATGCAGGGGGACTGTGAGCAGGAATTTGCAAAGTAGCTTACACTTCGAGGATGGCCCCATACGGAGACCGCAGAGATGATGGAGTGGGGTAGACCACACTTTCTAGAGGGGCAGGACGGTATGATGAGCATCTTATACAGCATGGAGCGAGCATTCCGCGAGACATTCTTTCGGCTCTAGAAGGCAACCCAGTCTGCACAGAAAGGAAAGGAAGAGAGTGCACTGGCACTAGGACAAGAGGTAGCCATTTACGCGAGATTGGCAAAGCAACAGAAAATTACCATTGCCTTGGAGAATGAACTAGCCTAGGAGAAAGTAGCAAGAGCTAGGAAGGAGGAGCGGTTGACAACAGTAGAGTTGAAGTTGGGAGCCACCACAAGGGAACTGGAATGTATGAAGAAGATGTGATGGATGCACTAAGATTGATGAAGGTGGTCAGGGAGAAGCAAATGATAGCTGAGTGGGACCTCAAGCTCCTCTGGCAGTAGCTTCCGCAACCGACATCCTCCACCACTCCAAGCACGTCTTCTCATCTCTCTTCTTAGTAGTTTTGTTGAGTGGTACATCAGCCATTTTGCTTTGTCGTCTGAAAGACGACTTCTTTTTTGGGGGGCTGATGTTAGCCATAGTTTAGTTGTTAGTAATAATACTTTATGTTTGGTAGTATAGTCGTCAATAATAATACTTTATGTTTTGGGTTATTATGGCAATGTAATTACAAGTGGTTTCTCGGGTAGTTGTAGGAAGTTGTAGGAACCACCGATTGGTATTCTCAATCAACCGTCGGGTGCTTTATATATGTGAGACTAGCCCCGAGAATAGGTTACTTTTTCTACAAACATTACATGGAATAAAACTTATATCATTCTGCCAATATTATGTGCACTGTGTTAATGCTGAATTATTGTTTATTCATGTTCTGGTTAAATCTCTGTCTACTCTGTTTGCCATTGGGTGATCTACCCATGATCATTTTCTGTTACATGTTAAAGGTCAAGAGAAGGCCAATCCATGCGCAATAGAACAGTTTGTAAAAGAGGAGGATATTTATGAAAAGGGTACAAAGAAGAGGTTTTGGATTTGGAAAAAGTAGTAAAATAGATAGCGATGGAAGTAGGACATGACAGACAGAAGTCATTGCAGAGGAATGAAGGTACACAATGCTAATTCTCAAAGTCTGATTGACTGGATGGGTTTGGTTTGACAAGTCAACCATTCCATAAATGTGCTTGATGGGTGATCTACTTATGATCATGTTCTGTTGCATGTTGAGTGGCTCCGTGAATTACATACACAAAATTGAATTTTAACTTTTGATGGCTAATAAGTACCAAATACGAAAACACACATTACATAGGATAGCAAACTGCTGCACAAGGCTTCTTTAGTGTATATAGCTCCCTAACTCCTATCAAGGCTCCTATTATGACTTTATTTTTGAATCTGGCTGTTTTTGGCTGCAGATAACAATCTTCATAGTCTTTTAAGTTTTTAACTATATAACTATTATAAACTTCAAGCAGCATGAACCATAATAACATTTAACTTTCAAGAGCTTTGCATAAGTTATATCAATTTGCAACAAGTGAATGGAATTATAAATAAAAAATTGCCTTTGCCTTCCACTTTACCCACTTAGCATTAGAGCTTTGTGCACAATTATGAGGCTAGTTTACCCACTTGACTAATAACTTAGTGGGCAATTTTGAAGTTGGTTTTTAGCCCAAGGTTAGAAACCAGCACTAACACAGCAAGATCATATTGGCATTCATTGACTTAGTTTAACTATTTTTTGTATGTGTCCTAGTAAACAATATTTAGTTGTGCTAAGAGATGCTACAGAGTCTTACCTTGAGGTATATACCTTTTGAGCTCAATGTTTTGAGCATGACAATTTCAATTCACTGTTTGAAATACTTGTGAGCTGAAAACTGTCCTAAAAATGGTTACTGAGGCAACTGTTTGCAGCAAATGTTTTTAAAGATTTAGCGAGGTTATATGTTCTTTAAATATTCATTTTTTTGTGCAGGTTATAATCCTTGCAAGGGAGAGTGGTCTAAAGCTAGAACTTAATGATATTACAGTTCAGAACCTTGTTCCAGAACCTTTGCAGGTAACTTATTGTGCCTATCATGTACATCTATGCTTACTTTTGAAAGCATCAACTCTTTTGTCCATGCTCCTGGTCATCAGTAGCATTCACCATAACTTTGATGTCTACATTTATCATAAATGTTATCATTTTTATATATTGAGCTCTTTTGATAGAAAATTGTCTCAGAAGGCAGATTCTTAATGTAGCCCCATGTATCATGATTCGCAATGATTCGCAATGGCTTTTTCAGGGTTGCACTTCTGTGGAAGAATTTATGCATAGACTTCCGGAATTTGATCTAGAGATCTCAAAGCAAAGAGATGATGCAGAATCCTGCAGTGAGGTAAGTGATACAGCAGGTTATGATTGGATTTGCTCCTTAAATCAGGTTTTGAGCAAATAAAAGGACAATGGAAAACAAAAATAAAATCTCTTATACCTGGCATGAAAATGTAATGCCATAAATTCAGGTGTTCCTGCCATAGCAAGTAGATTATAATTATAAAGACCTTTCTTTTATCCTAGATAGAATTGAGTGAATATAAGAGTGGTGAAAATATCTTCATCCAACTGGCATGCCACCTTAATACATAATTACTATTTCGTTCACAAACTTGACGAGCATGAAAGCACTTGCATGGTTTAACTTAAAATAGTTTGTATCGTTCATTTGTTAGGATTTTGTACATTTTTTTGTGTTTGGAGATAGTACATAGGCAAGGGAGTAATCTTATTCATCGTTTACTTGAATATCTAATTTGATTAACTATGCTTATAGAAATCAGTAGATACTGTTATCTTTTCTGTTATACATTTTTTATATTTTAACTGCGATATCAAATACTGATTACTCAATGCGCTGTTTCCTGCAAAGGTTCTGAGATATGTTGGGGTGGTGGATACTCTTGCTAATGAGGGTCGTGTTGAGCTGAAGAGGTATCCTAAGGGACATCCATTTGCTCAACTACATGGATCTGACAATATCATTTTATTTACAACAAAAAGGTATCATGAGCAACCACTTATTGTGAGAGGACCAGGTGCAGGAGCAGAAGTCACTGCGGGTGGAATTTTTAGTGACATTCTGCGGTTAGCCTCATATCTTGGTGCTCCATCGTAGTCATCTGAGTAAAACAACGCGAATGAAAAATGGTGCTTCTCCTAGATTTGTGTAACATAACTGTTGTGTAACTGCCCATTGTGGTTGTTTCTGCCCAATAGGTTTTAGATGCTTTGATTTCTCTAGAATTTTCACTATGGATCTTAGATATGGGAAACAGACACTGTCAAGACTATTGCAAAGTTATTTGATGGGAAAACTTGACGAATTTTGCCATTACAAGGAAGGATATGGTGGTGGGATTTAGAAATATGATGCTAGACATAATTTAAGATGTTGCGAAGTCCTTATCAAGGATGAGAGGTCTTGATCAAATATTGAAGCACTCTACACTCAAATTTGTAGGTCATGATATTGATTCAGAGTTGAGTTTTGAATGCGGCTGGCAATTGTTTATAGAAATGAACATATTCAATAGGGATTATAAATAATTTCTTGGAAAACCCTATCAAATGCAACAAGATTTTGCAAATATTTCTTAATGGTGTTAATTCACTTATGACAGACTTGCGGCACTATTTGTGCGGGGATATGAAGTGTTACTTGATCTTATAGACAAGAGAAATCGTGGAAAATAAATATGATCAAACGGCCTAAATTCATTCACTATTATGTATACGAAATGTCTTAGATATATACTTTTGCAATTTAACAAAGAACCTTCAGTTATTAGCTAGCTATTTATAATTTTGCGATTATGATCGTATAAACCTACTCTTGAATGAATGCAACTTTCAGGACAAGGGACATATTGGGTCAAGTTTCTGCCTGTAGTTATTATGGGATAGAGTAGTAATTGATAGATAGAGGAGTTGTTAATTAAGATTAGATTAATGATTACAGATAAAGTGTGACATTAAAATAAATATTTATAAATTATTTGTTTTAATTGAAGTAATTATTAATGATTTTATATTAATATTATCATTTTTAATTCTTTCAAAAACTCTTTGGTGAATTAATGAAATAATTTATATAAATAAAACCTTTAGAAATTCTTTAAATGGTATAGTAATATTTTTTTAAACAAATTTTTTAATCTATTTTCTATTGTTGTAAAGAAAAGGGTATACATATATAGTTGTAAAGAAATGAAAATAAACAAAACCTTGCACCTTGCATATCGCAGAAAAAATGTAAAAAAACACAATTTATTTTAAATAGAGTTATTTCTTCAAACTTGCAACTAAAATCTGTTTACAAACATAGATCAGAGAAAATGCTGCATATTTGTATGGAAGATTAAATTAAGGAATTAAGATCGAGCCTCCACATCTTCATCTCTTCATTCATACTAGTAAAAAAAAAACACATCCCTAAACCCTCTCCTTCATCTCGTGAGGGCAAATGATGAGAAACGTAAAGCAATATTTAAAACTATGAGTGCAAATGGTGAGAAAAGCCATGCTTGCAATTCAGAAATCAGAGCAAAAAGTTGTATATGCATTGCCTAAATAAATTAACATTTTTAAAATGTCAAACCCAAAACAAGAAATAAATGAGGGTTTTTTAAAAACATATTAAATAGAAACAACATAATTTTTCAGAACTCCCAATCCATATATATATCTCGCACAGCTCTAAACTTGCCCTAATTCTAAGAATGAGCCCATATGTATATCGGTACACCAATATGCATACCAACAGGGGGGTTTCGTTATCCTAGAATTTTGGCCAAAATGTGTGGTAGATGAGAGTAATCAAATTTAAAAGAGTTATATGATAAGAAAGGATAGGTAACCAATTTTCAAGGGATGTCAAATTATAAAATTCACACATGGTTTCAGATGAGGAACTCTATTGGGTAGAAAATCTTCCTAGCGATACCTACAAAGTGCAATGTTATGCAACGAAGAAACATAGCTGGAATTTTTTGAAACGGGTGTTTGTTGTAGATTGCTTGAAAAATGAATAAGGAGAGCTTTTCTTAGTTTGAGATCTGCAACCAAATTTTGGCTATCTTGTACTCAAAATGGTACCTTAATTTCAAGTTGTTCCATTGTTTATTAAGTTCAATAAAGTTCAAACTCTGCAGGTTTAGGGAAGTGAATCGCAAAAAATAAATTTCCCTAGCAATGCAATAATTATATGTTATGTCATGTCTCTCATGTCTTTTTCAGTTGTGGAGAAATAGTTGTCTTCTGTGCACAGGGTATTCACAAAAAATAATTTAAATTTTAGAAGATTGGGGATCTCATATTAAATCCATTTTTAATAGAATATACAATAAAGTCAAAATCAATGACACACAATACTAAATATTTCATTCAAGAATTTAATATCATTTGACATTTGATGTGATGTGATAAATTGAACAGATTAAAATATGTAATTTCAAGAAAGGAAAAATTGAATTTTGTATTGACTGTCTGTATATAGACCAATAAAAATAAAGATATTTTTTAACTGATTAAAGCTTTAAAAAGATGAAAAATATTACAATAAAAATAAATAGCGGTCACCAGATGTCTGCAGAAAAAGACATGACACTGGCACTGGCACTGTCAACTGCAGAGGCAAACCAACTCATGGAACATAGGAGTACAAAAGGACCCTGAAATTTGAGAAGGGTTTGTTCAATTTTTATAATTCAATGTGATGATTGACTAAACTAATAAGAAAAAGAATACAATATATTATTAAGTATTCCTCCTTAACAAATATTAATGTATAGGATTCACTAAAATGATTATGCATTTTTCTTGATCTTACAATATTCATTCCCAAGAGTTCTAGACAAACTCGATAGTGAGCCTAAATTTCAGAAAATAAAATATTTTTTTACCTCCATCAATAATAACCTGTGAATGGTACGAGAACAAAATATTTTATATGGTGTAACAGAGTGGTTTCATGGATACTGGTGGCAGTAGAGAGCGATTGACAAAATTATAAATAATCAATTATAATTTTAGTATAATTGATAAGATGATGATGATTATTATTATTATTATTATTATTATTATTATAAAGTTAGCCAACAATATGAGACAGGTTTTTAAAGAAATTTTATTTACATAAAGAAAACTCCACATGATTGACCAAAAAATTGGCAAGGACAATGCAATGTTTGCACAATACATGATCCTTTCATTAGGTAGGAGCCAACAAGAAATGAAAACGAATAAGAATACATAGCAGCACTAGAAGAATGTAAGAGAAGTTGCAGGGTAAAATCCATCAAAGCTCTATCTAACATTTAGATTTTTTTTATAATTATAATCTTTTTCGTAAAGATTCATGTCATTATATTTGAATTACTCATAAAATTTATATAGAAATTGATATCATAGAATAAAGGATAATCTTTCATACTTCTAAAACTTTATTTGATAAAAAAGAACATGACAGTATTTAATGTATTTTTAGAGAAAGGTTTTATGTGTTTAAGTTTTTGTAGATTTAATGGTTTTATGTTTAGAAGTTGCTTTAGATTATACATTTTATTATTATATTAAAAAAAATTAAAAGGAAAAGTTTGTGTGTGTGTGTGTGTGTGTGGTGGGTGTGCAAATTGCTATTGTATGGGGCAGCTATCTTTATTAATAAGAAACGAATTTACACAATTGATTACAAAATGAATATCAAAGTTCGAATGGCTCAAGGGCCTCCTGAAGCGGCTCTCTATACAAGGATAATATCCTTAATCTTGTACTCGTTCCTCCAAAATTATGGATTGAATGTCATCCAATAGATTAGGGTTATTGGTGATCACATTGTTGCCAATATCAAGGGCCAACTTTGACAGACAATTTGTCGCCATGTTGGCTTCCTGATAAATTGTGCTTGATTGTAAAATCTAAAATTTTGTCAAGGACTGTTTTGATATGATTGATCCATGACTGGAACTTCCAACTTGGTGTCGAGTTTGACCAAATAGCATTTATAATGATCTTGTAGTCTCCTTCGTTGTCGACAAACATGACGTTATACTACCGACAATATTTTAGCCCCTCGTATAAAGTGTGAAACTCTACTTCGTTGTTGGCTCTAGCAGGAACATTAATTGATCCTAGCCAAATTGGCGAACCTAAATGATTTCTAATGATGAAGCCACGACTAGACCGATTAGGATTAGATTGAGAAGCCTCATCAAAATTCAATTTGAGTCTTCCTCGAGGGGGCAAATTGGTCCATTTGGCATGTGTACTATCTTTCTTCACCTTGACAAAATCCCCTTTAGGAAGTATCAAATGCCTCCATGTATTGGTGATTCTATCATCCCATGCAAAAAAGTAGCTACACTTCTATATTACAAGTATATTTTGGTGCTCACTTATTCCCACTTCTATCTTTTGATGAAGGGTACTCCCCTTACTAACCCAAATACACACACAACACAACAGATAAATAAATAGAAAACCGCAAGAACTATACAATAGCAAGAAGAGAAACACGTGTTTTCTATTATCTTCAATTAAATGACGTCACTAACATATTAAGAAATATGACATGCTACAACCACATGGGCATTTTCATTACAATCTGCAAGACATAGCCACGATCTACCTTCTAAAACCGAACCCTAAAATCCCCATTTAGCCCTGTATAAGTGGGACAATTAACCACCTTAAAACATTTTGAAAAGTTAATTTTTCTCATTTTGGCACCAGCGGTTTAATTTATCGCCTTAAGTGATTTTTCTCCCTCTTCCTTTTGTATTGAAACTTGAGTCTTGATGGCACAACTTTCGAAAACTAAAACTTGCGAACCGTTGAGTCAATTGGCTATTATAACCCCTTTTTGGAAATCCCGTGAAGCGCTCTACAACCTTGCACTTGTGAAATGCTGGTTGATCATAGTTTGACCCCCTTTCGGAGCCTCTAAAGCCTTCAAAACTGAGTTCAAAGTTTTTGTACCACCCTGCCAAAACATAAAATTTAATATCTTCAAAACCAAACTTGATCTTGATGAAACTTTACCGGAAGGCTAATATATCAAAAATAAACCTCTAGGGAAGTAATTGGAGCAATTCGTGCTCAAATGAACAACTTATTAAAAATAGTAAACTTTTCAAAAATAGTAACTCTATCCAAAGATAGCCCTTATTGAAAACTAGACAATATTTTTTTGGGGTGATGCAAGATTTCTCTTACACCGTGGATGATCCTACATCAAACACCTAGGGTAATTTGAGAAGTGACCTTCTTGCATCTCAGGTGTGTAGAGGAAAACCAAGGCAATCAACCTATTCCTTTGATAGCCATGATGAATCTTCAACAAGTCATCCTTTCCATTTGACTAAGTCCTCATATTTCCTATTTCTTGTGCTTCCACCCACACAACTATCCAGGATATCCTCTGTCTCTTCTGTAGTTGAAATAGGTGTTGGAATATTCCACTGTGCTTTTGTTATTTCATCTTCCATACTACCTTCACGATACTTTGTCAAATCTGAAATATTAAACATACATAAAATATTGGGTTCACTGGGCAACTCTACTTCATAAGCATTTCCCGAATCATTCTTCTTCAATATTTTGCACGGTCCAAACTTCTTCATCTTCAACTTATTGTATGTTCCCACTGGACATCTCTCCTTTCTCAAATGAACCATGTCTTCATCTCCAATCTAAAATTCCTTGTCTCCTTTTCTGATCTTCCTTAGCCTTGTACTGAATATTTATTTTATTAATATGCTTCCTCACCTCTTCATGCAAATTCTTCAAGTGTTCCGCAAAGTCTTCAGCTTTAGCACTACTCTTTTCCCCATTGTCCAACTTCTTTAATTCTGAAGCATTTCTAGGATTACTTCCATATACAATCTGGAATGGGGATCTACTAGTGCTCCTATTGACAAAATTATTGTATGAAAATTATGCCTGTGGTAAAATTGAATCCACCCCTTCGGTTTATCCTACTAAGCATCTCAACAGGTTTCCCAAACTCTTATTCACCACTTCTATCTACCCATCAGTTTGTGGATGGCGCGCTTAGAAGAACTTCAAATGTCTTTAGCTTTTTACTTAATGTCCTTCAAAAATAAAGTTAGTGTCTTGATCTGAAACTGTCCTCTTTGGTAGACCATGTAGTCTCGCCACTTCTCTAAAAAATAATTCTGCCACATGAACAACATCATTAGTCTTTCTGCAAGGAATGAAATGTGTCATCTTCGAGAACCTGTCTACCACCACAAAAATGGAATCATGCCCTCTTTGAGTCCTTGGTAAACCAAAAACAAAGTCCATACTAATTAATATCCTCCCATGGCCTCTCTGGTATAGGTAATGGCTGATATAAACCTGTATTCTGTTTGGTTCCTTTTTCCATTTGACATACTCTACAACTATGCACAAACTTCTTAACATCTTGTTGCAATTATGGCCAATAATAATACTTACTAACCAGAGAAATGGTTTTATCTTGACCAAAGTGTCCAACGAATCCTCCACTATGCTTCTCTTGATTAGGTTTGAGCCCTGATGGAACTCTTTGGAATGCACTACTGACTTCATTTGAATAACATCTCATCCTGGACTATAAAATCCAACCACTAGGTCTTTTCTAAAGTAACAGGCTCCATGCAAACTCTCCTGGCCTCACCAAAATTAGGATCCTTGAGATGCAAATACTTGAGTTCTATGAACCCAACAACTTTGATTTGCATCCTTGTCAACAAATTTTGCCTCCTGCTCAGGGCATTTGCAACCATATTAGACTTTCCACTCTTGTGCTTCAAAACAAAAGTGTAACTCTGCAAAAACTCAACCCATTTTAAATGCCTCTAATTCAACTTTCCCTTGCTATTCAAATATTGTAAATCTTGATGATCAGTAAATAAAAAAACTCTTTAGGCAAAAGATAATGTCTCCACTTCCTCAACACCTGAACTATAACATAAAACTCTTGATCATAAACAAAATATTTTCTTTTGACATCATTCAACTTCTCACTAAAATAAGCAATGGGTTTACCTTCCTGACTAAAAACAACTCCAATGACATTGCCACTAGCATCACAGTCTACTTGGAATACCTTATTAAAATCTAGAAGTGCCAAAACAGGCTGCTCTATAAATTTTCTCTTCAACAAATCAAAACTTTGTGTTTCTCTCGTAGTAAACTTAAACTCTTTTCTATCCCCTCTCATGGTTTCAGTTAAGGGTCCACAAATACTACTGAAATTCTTGATAATTTTTTTGTAAAAGCTAGCCAAACCATTAAAAGATCTTACCTCAGTAGCACTCCTTGGAGTAGGCCATTCAAGGATAGCCTTAACTTTCTCTGGGTCCATTTTAAGACTATCTGTTGAGACAACAAATCCCAAGTACACTAACTCCTTCACAAAATTGCACTTCTTTAGGTTAATCAACAACTTTTCTTCCCTTAACTTCTCAAAGGCCCTATGAATATGCATTATATGCTCTTCCAATGTCTTACTGAAGATCAAAATATCATCAACATAAACAATAACAAACTTACTCAAAAATTATTTCTATACATTTTTCATGAGTCACATAAATGTGCTTGGTGCATTGGTTAGCCCAAAAGGCATGACAAACGATTCATACAAGCCCTCCTTCATCTTGAAGGTTGTATTTTATTCATTTCCTTATCTAATCCGGATTTGGTGATATCCACTCTTCAAATCTATCTTTTTGAAATACTCAGGTCCACTCAAACAATCCATAACGTCATCCATCCTTAGAAATGGAAACCTATACTTGATAGTGATCTTATTGATAGCCCGAGAATTTGTACACATCCTCCATTCTCTATTTTTCTTTGGTGCTATTACTATTGGTACAACACATGGACTCAAACTCTCTCAAATCAACCCCTTTTGCAACAACTCTTGCACTTGTATGTTCAACTCTTCACTCTCTATTGGAGTCATTCTATGGACTGCCTTATTTGGAAAACTGGCTCCAGAAATCAAGTCCATTCAATGACTGATCTTTCTTATTAGTGGAAATCCATCAGGTACAATATCCCGAAACTCATCCAACAAATCTGCAACTTCCATAGGTACATCTTCAACTTCCTTTTTATCAAATTTTGGAATTAAAGAAAATATCATATGCTCATGCTTCATTCCTTCTAGAAACTTCCTTCCATCAACTAAACATATTCTTGCATTGCTATGTACCTTTTCGTTTGTTTCCTTCAATGGCTTCAACTTGTATCGGACTCCATCCTTTGTCAAAGAATACGTGTTTGCATACCCATCATTTACCGCACGACGATCAAATTTCTATGGTCTCCCTAACAACAAATGACAAGCATTCATAGGCATAATATCACATAATACCTCATCATGATAGTTTCCAATTTTAAACTTTACAAGACATTGTTCAATGACCAAAGCCATGTGATCCTTCTGCAACCAAGCAATTTGGTAGGCGTTCAGATGCTTTCTTCTCTCTAACTTCAATTTATCAACCATTTCCTCTTAAACAAGGTTATCATTACTACCACTATCAACAATGACATTGCATTATCATTACACTTACACCTTGTGCTAAACAAATTCTTCCTTTGCTCGAGTTCCTTCTCATCGTTTATCAAGGCTCTTCTAGCAACAAGGACCTCTCCTCTTTCAGCATCTTAAAAATGAGATGAGTTGGCATCTTCATCTACATGTACAAATTGTGTGTTGTCATCTGGCCTTCTATTTGTTCTCCCTTGATCTTTGGGACACTCATAATCCCTATGTCCTTCCTCACAACGAAAACATGTCCCACGAAAACCTCCTCTTCGTGGTCCTTGCCCACTTCCTCTTCCTCTCTGATCTCTATATTTTTTATCGCAAGGGTGATAGAAATTATTTCCCCTATGATTCTCTTATTCTGACTGCAACTAGAGTCGCCATTCTTCTTTTGATCTTCATTCTGGCCTCCATAAGATCGTCCACTAGGCTTTCCATCACGACCTCTTCCACTTTGCTTTCTTTCAAACTTCTTGTTCAGTTTTTATTCTACATTCAAAGCAAACTGATATGCATCTTCAATGGTATACATTCTTACCATTGTCAACTATTCTTGAATACTCAGCCTCAACCCATTTATGTAACAGGCAACCTTCTCCTTGTTGGCTTCAGAATGACATGTTCTGATAAGGACTCGATAGAACTCTTTTGTATATTCTTGGGCAGATCTTCCCACTTGCTTCAACCCTTGCATTTTCTTTAGCAAATCAAGCTCATAGTCAATAGGAATAAACTACCTCTTCAATTTTTCCATCATTCAATCCCATCTTGTTATCATCTCCTTTCCTTTCTATTCCTCTCCAACCAAACCTCTTTCCACCAAATTTTAGCATGACCTTTCAGCTTGGACTTTGAGAATCTAACCCTCTCAAGATCTTCTATTTCCCCATACTCAAATTAATCTTCCATATCATTGATTCAATCGATCAACTCTTCCAGATTAAGATTTCTAGAAAATGTAGAAACTTCAATCTTTTCTCTCTTTCCAATATTGGAAATGGACCTCAAAAATCTAACTTCATCAGGATCCCTAACAGTTTCTTTCTCTTCTTCAAACTTTCCTTCTTCTTCAGATGCATCCTCACTTTCATCTCTTGCCCTAATATTGGCTCCTCTACGCAACTCCTCTTATAGTGCTTGCACTTTCCTTTAGAGGGCTCTAAAACCATGTTTTTTCACACTCAGAACTCTTCCACCATGGTTCCTTCATGAAAGTATTTTTGGTACTTATCTCTCAGACCCCACAACCACAGTCTTGGTGAAAACCGCCTCACGTTCGGTGATTTGTTTACACACTCAGGAAATTTTGCTCTGATACCACTTGATGAAGGGTACCCCCCTTACTAACCCAAATACACACACAACACAATAGAGAAATAAATAGAAAGTTGCAAGAACATAACAATAGAAAGAAGAGAAACACTTGCTTTCTATTATCTTCAATGAAATGACACTACAATATTCAGATATATAACATGCTACAACCACATGGGTATTTTCATTGCAATCTACAAGACATCCACGATTTACCTTCTGGAACTGAACCCTAAAATCCCCCTTTAGCCCTACATAAGTAGCATTATTAACCATCTTAGAACATTTTGGAAAGAGAAATTTTCCCATTTCGGTGCCCAACGTTTCAATTTATCGCCTTAAGTGATTTTTTTCCCTCTTCCTTTTGTATTGAAATTTGAGTCTTGATGGCACAACTTCCAAAAACTATAACTTGTTAGTCGTTGAGTCAATTGGCTATTATAATCCCATTTTAGAAATCCCATGAAGCGCTCTATAGTCTAAAGGATTTGTGAAAAGCCAACCAATCAAAGTTTGACCCATTTTTGGAGCCTATAAAGCCTTCAAAACTGAGTTCAAAGTTTTTGTACCACCTCGCCAAAATATAAAATTCAATATTTTCAAAACCAGACTTGATCTTTTCATGAAACTTTATCGGCATGCTAATATATCCAAAATGAACCTCCATGGAAGAAAGTGGAACAATCCGTGCTCAAATGAACAACTTACTAAAAATAGTAAACTTGTCAAAAAATAGTAACCCTGTCCAAAGATAGCCCTTATTGAAAACTAGACAATATTTTTTGGGGGTGACGCAAGATTTCTCTTACACCCTGGATGCTCCTACATCATCTTTGCAATGATAGATTTGACATGCGTTTCTTTGTCTTTGAGGATTTGTGCATTTTTCTCTCTTCAAATCTACCAAATGATCATTGTAGGGGAAACGATCCAAATCCCATTCCAAAGGGATCCTTTGTAAAAAAAAATTCCAACACTCGAAGGTTTATTGTATAGTGTTTGGGATGGGACTTACCCATTCAAGCATTTTGCATAAACGTGTCTAGCATTGTTGGGAAAAATTGCACTGAAAAAATAAATGGTCTAGTGTTTCTTCATTTCTCTTGCATAGGGGACATCTATATGTTAGGAATAACAATCCTCCAAAATAACTGAGAGGGGGGGGGGGGGGAATCGGTTGGGAGNAACAATCCTCCAAAATAACTGAGAGGGGGGGGGGGGTGAATCGGTTGTGAGACAAATTATTAAATATTAAACTTTATAAACAAAACTTTCATCCAAATGATAACACAGTAAATGCCAACACAATAACACAATCCTTTGTTGTCAAGGAAACCCTATTAAGGTAAAACCCCGGTGGGAATTAACACCCACAAATAATGTACTGAGAGTATAGTATCCCTATTAAAAGATTTAGCCATGTTAGGATATTATTACAACATTATAGTACACAGTCCCTGTTAAAGGATAGACCTTGTTAGGAGTCAAGAACAATGGTGGGCTCACTGCCCAGGCACACAGCCTAAAGAAGGTTAGTGCCACCCTCAAGGACTTACAGTCTGAAACACAAGTGTATATAGAAAATATACAATCTAGTGAACTGTCTGATAGCAACTGCCTTTGCTTGGTCAATTCCAATGAAGTACAATAAACATATCCTCTTCTCTACATCCAGCAGACAATCAAGCTCACAACTTCCACACTTCTATGTCTCTTCACACATACTTTTCAAAAGAAAAGATCTCCCCTATATACCTTATTACAATAATTGATTAGGTCAGCTAATTAAGCTTCCCCAATATACAAATAATTATTTAAACTCTTTCTAAGATACACACGGTATCTAAAACAAGTATACATCAGTTACAATATCATCATATATAATCCAAGATCTGCAATCTACGCTCACAATCCACAATACACGCTACATCTCTGAAGTCAGCCCCAAATAGGTCTCCTTTAGAATACACGTCACAACTAACGTCATCAACAATCTTACAACTTGTGACCCATCAAAAACATTCTTGAACATGTCTTCTATCATCCCTTAAGCTCGCATAACCTGAATCATCATTGCCTGTAAGATATACTCAAAACACAAAGACTTGCTTTGTCAATCATCACTGTCACAGTCCAAAAACCAGTCTTCACCAAAACATCTGTAACTCATCCAATATGCAATATTAAGCCAAGAGACCTTAGAAATAAGATCCTCATACATCCTTCTACATATCCCCATCTTCGTTCATTTTGATTCATCCATACAGTATGCGTACACTTATGTCCGTCATCATACAACAATAATAACTAGTCTATTCTTCCTCCACATAAACATATGTTGACATCAATGAAAAAACATGAATCCCAACAAAATCAGTAGTAGCCAATTCCAACATCATCTAACAATCTCCCCCTTTGGCATTGATGACAACATATGGGTAAATCCATCAACCCAAAAGTGCCCTCTCTCTCAATACAATCTTCTCAATATCCTCGAAACAATTTTCCCTAAAATAGTAGGGATTTTCACATAGAATATCTCCCCCTTCGACAATAATGGAAAAGGGTGCCTTAACTCTTCATCAATCTTCTGTAAGGTGTATCTTTTTCAAATCTTCATGTTTGTAACAACCAGGTGAAAAATCACCCAAATATGTTATGTAGTGTTCCTACGATCACTCCCCCTGAGAAGTAGATCCATACATCAAGTACAGAAAATGATATAGCTCTAAAAGCCACTGGAGTGATGTATACCTGCATCAATTAATTACCACAGGGAGGGGTTCTCACCCCAAGCATAATTCTAAGATACTCAAAAGCATATTTTGGAAAAGGTTTTGTATATATATTTGTTATTTGTTCCTTTGTGCTAACATACTCCAATCTGATCTCTTTCTCTGCTACCTTGTCTCTCAAGAAATGATGCTTAATAGAAATATGTTTAGTCTTTGAATGCATTACAGGATTCTTTGACATATTCACTGTGCTAGTGTTATCACAATGGATAACCACTGGCTCTTCAAAAATTATTCCAATGTCCTTCAGCATTTTTTTCATCCAAACAATTTGTGTACAATTTATAGCAGCAACAACATACTCAGATTCAGCAGTAGACTAAGCTATACAATCATGTTTCTTACTTAACTAGGAAACCAACCTTTTTCCCAGGAAAAATGCTCCTCCACTTGCACTATTTCTATCATCCACACTACATGCCCAATCAACATCAGTATAAGCATGTAAAATAAAGTCATTATATTTTTCATACCATAATTCATACTCTATTTGTCCCTTTCAAGTATCTGAAAATTCCTTTCACAACAACAACGTGTGTCTCTTTGGGATCAGCTTGATATCTTTCCACAATTCCAACTGCATTGGAAATATTTGTTCTGGTGTGAGTTAGATATTGTAGACCTCCAATCATTGATCTATACTTTGTCTAAAAAAGACTTTGATTTTCATCATTATTAGTAAGTTTATAACCAGTCACCATAGGTGTCCCAACAGGTTTACAATCTTCCATTCCAAATTTCTCTAACATTTTCTTAAGATACTTGGTCTGAGATATAAAAATGCCATTCTTGTTCTGATTAATGAGAAAACCAAGGAAAAATTTCATCTCACCAATCATTGAAATTTCAAATTCATTTTCCATCTCTTTAGAGAACCTTTTACTCATTTCATCATTACCTCCAAAAAATGATATCATCAACAAATACTTTTATGATTAGAATTCCATCTTCACCAGTTCTTAAGTATAAACTACTGTGTGCATTACCTTTTTTGAAACCAAGACGAAGTAGATACATATCTAGTCTTGCATACCATGCTCTCGGTGCTTATTTCAGTCCATACAATGCTTTCTTCAATTTACAAACCATGTCTTCATCTTATGTCAAAGGAAATCCATCAGGTTGCTCTATATATACCTCTTCCTCCAAATCTTCATTCAAAAATGCAGATTTCACATCCATCTGATATACCTTAAAGTCTTTATGTGCAGCATAAGCAAGAAATAATCTTACTGCTTCCAACCTAGAAACATGAGCAAATGTCTCTTCAAAGTCTATGCCTTCTTGTTGCGACTAGCCTTTACAAACCAGTCTAGCCTTGTTTCTTACCACTATTCCTTCCTCATCCATTTTGTTTGTGAAAACCCATTTAGTTGGACTATCACATTCTTGTTTTTAGGCCTTGGAACCAATTCCAAAGTGTTTTTTTCTTTATATGTTTAACTCTTCTTGCATAGCTTTAGTCCAAGATTCATCTCTACATGCTTCATCAGTAGTTTTCGATTCAACTTGAGAAATCAAACAAATTTCATCTCTTACTTTTGATCTTGTCAACATTCCTCTATTTGCATCACCAATGATTTGATCTTCAGGATGGTTCTTCTTAACATACCTCAGAGTCTTAGGAGTTTCAGTAAGCTCATTTGATTCATCTTTGATCTCATTATCAATCTCCAAAGGTTCTGCAGGATCAACAGTGACCCCCTTAATCTCCGCAATCTGACCACAGTCATACATTCTCTCTTGAATCTAAAACCTTTCATCTATCCTCACATTAGCACTTTCAATCAACTTCCTCAATCTTAGATTGAAACATTTATAGGCTTTTCTTTTAGTAGAATAACCAAGGAAGATACCTTCATCACTTCTAGCATCAAACTTCCCTATCTCATCATCTCTTTTGATATAACATTTACTTCCAAATATTCTAAAATATTTTACAGTAGGAGTATGATTAAACCATAATTCATAAGGAGTCTTACTTGTACCTTCTCTGATCTGAATTTTGTTCAAGGTGTACACAGTAGTACCAACAACTTATCTCCAATGAACATGTGATACATTTCCTTCTAGCAGCATCTAATATTGTTTTGTTCCTTTGCTCTGCTATCCCATTTTGTTGTGGTGTCCTAGAAAATTCATCACCAAAAAGCATAAAATACCTCTCACCATAGTAAGATCTTGTTCTTGTAGGACCACATAGATATGTATGTACCAGATCCACTTTCCTTTCGCAGAGTAAGATTTGCTTTTAAAATTGCTTGTAGTCTTCTTCCCCATAACACACTCTCTACACATAGTGTTAGATGGTTTCACAAAGTCAACCATTGTCACCCTTAATTACTTTCATTGGCATGTGTCTTAGCATATCAATATCCTTTCATCTATGGCATCAGTTCCCCCAAGGAGGTTTAGGATATAATGGATTCCACATTGTTGTATTTCTCTTGGATCAGAGGTCAAAGGACCATCAGAATGTTGAATGTGTGATATTTTGTTACAACTTATCTTCATCTTTGTGGTATCATAGAAGAACTTAGTATTCTGATCTCCTTTTGTAAGCCACACTTCTCTTGATTTTGCCCGCCCATAGCATTCCTCCCTTGCAAGCACTTCTCATATTCTGTTGTCAATTATTTTTCTTTTATGTATTCATTATTTTTCATTCCATTTACAATGATGAACGTGCTAAGATTTGACATCTCCCTTTCAAATCTCTCCTTTTCTACATAAATATTTTTTAAGGTGTCTCTATTCTAGTCCTTCAATTTTTGTTTTAGGAATCGTAGGCACTTGTTGAAGGTGAACATTGTTGTTCCTTCATAAATATCAGAATCCAATCACCAACTTGCAAGTCCACAAGTTCACTAAATCAGAACCACATGGACTCAAATCTAAATGGACACTTTATGGGTGCCACATCCTTTACAATGGTAAGTTTCGCTGGGTAGTGGTCTAAGATTTCTATTGGCCTAATAAATGAAGATGGCATGGTGGGCAATGTGAGCCAGTGTTCTAAGAATAGGAAGTGGTTCAGTCACTCAGCAATATTTGGTAAAACCCTCTCTTCAATTGTTCCAAGTGAATTTTTTTGTTGCTAGGAATGAATTTATCAATTGATGAGCATAAGGGGCTTTCTAATGAATGGTTCATAAGGCACAACACTTTCTGAAGGTTTTGCAAATGGGGGTGCAAGAAGAGTGGGCTTAACCATGGAGGAAACTCCATAGTTAAGTGCACTTGAGCTGGAGTAGTAGTGGGATGGGTGACCTCCCGGAAAGTCCAGGTGCTTCACCTCTGTGAGCATCACCTAGATGCAATGAGTCCTAAGTGTTCCATTCACTCTCATAAGAGATGGGTTCTTCTGAACCACTACTCATGAACACATGGGTCAATGAGTTTGACTCAAAAACTACACAATTGAATCTTGATAGCAATATCATGATTTGACTTGTTGTGGAAAATATCTCCTACATAAGAATGATATCTATTAATGCATTTTTCTCTACGAATTCCTTGAAGTCTTTTTGTGTTTGTGGTATACATCTCAATCTACAAACCTTATCTTCCAAGTTTAGGATGCATTAAAGTCTCTTGCTAGTATAAAATTATTGTCTAGCATAACAATTTTGGCACTTATGGTGTCCCATAAAGGCTTTTTGTCCCTTTTTTTTTATTGGCCCATATATATTAAAGATGGACAATGAGAAATTAGAATGCAGGCTTGATATACATACCTTAATCTAGTTTTGTGTGAATTCGTGCCTAGTGATCGAGACCTTATTGTCTTTCCACATAATGCCAACACCTCTAGAAGCACCTATGGCAATATTGAAAATTCCATTCCAGCATTTACATTGTTTGATGAATATTTATGTCTCTTGTGTTGATAGCTGAGATTCTTGAATGAGAACAATGTCGATCAATTGTTGTTTCGATTGGTGTTTGATCATGCGTGGCTTGTTAGGGGTGTTTCAGCCCTTAGATCGAGTTGGGTAAGATCGAATAGTGCTCTGGTCTTTCTGAAGAGTGGCTTCATCCCTCTTTTGTTTGTTTATTTTCCTTCCAGTCCATTTTTTTATTTGCGCAGAATGCAATAGTTTGGCCACGAACTGTGAGATTGTCTTGGGCTCTAAAATATCTAATTCATCCACCACAGATTCCCAGTCCGATTCAAAATCCCTCTCCTAATCAAGATCAAGGTTGACAGGATGTGTAACCTCATTGATTGGTTCTTGCTCCAGATTTCTTTTCGAAGTTGTGGGATCGACCTTCTACATTCACTATTTCTGATCCCTACTCCTGCATCGTGAACAAAAGGACTTCTTCTGTTCGATTTCTATACATTGTATCCAATCACCTAATTTGGACTTGAGGATTATGTTCCTTTCGTTCATAACTTGTTGGCCAAAATTCTGTGATCTTGTGAATTTTTCTAGAGCCATTTTTTTCTTTTTAATTTATGTGTGTGTACAATTATGCTATATTTTTTCACAATGCAATGACCCTTTAAATTTTTAAGACATTTCCAATTTCTAAACTATAGTAAGTTTATTATTATTAAAAAGGCCATAAATCATCTTTAATACTAAATTTAGCATTCATCTAGTACTAGTTTGAATAAGCAACAATAGAAAACCATTGTATATTTACAAAATGTTTGTAATAAAACTGAATGCATTGCTAAATCATCCAAAGTTTAAATTAAAATTGTTAATATGTAAATAAGTGATGTAAAAGGAATCAAATTGTCTAATATACCAAATACTAGTACTTTAGTTGTATCGACTGACCACTTTAATGACTTAATGAAAAGATACAAAGATTGTCATTATTGCAAAGTGAAATTGCTCAATTATATATTAAGATGATGAAACCATACAAAAAGTTTCATTATGAATTTGAAAAATTGAAAGTTCTCATCACATTTTGGATAAGTTCTTATAATTAACTTACATCAAACAAAAGTAGTAAAATTAAATATAAATTAAAAAATTATTTAAATCAAAGTAGATTGTGAAAAATAAACTTTTTTTATGGGATAAGCAATTATATAATTAAGAAATTCTAAAATTGAGTGTGTCACCTCAAAGTATTAGAATTATATTTTAGTGGTTATGTCAAAAGTAGTTTGGGATTGATTAGAGCTTGGTGCAAAGACGAATAAGAGGTGGGGAGTTGCGTGGAATATGGGGAAGGGACAAGAGAAAATAATAGAGAAGTTGAGTAGTGGGTTGTGATATTTTCTTCAGTTTTAAAGCTTTTAACAATGTATTTGAGGCTGATCTTTTCTTCCATTTTAAAGTTACTCCTAATCTGCTCTAGCCTTCGGTGGTCGATGTACAGTATTGCCAGCACTTTGCTCATGATGTTGATTGTTCCACAACTGGGGTTCCACTACTGTGCGGTGGGGACCCTACTGATAGTATCGCTTGGACGGTTGTCCATCGATGAAGGAAGAATCACTCTTCAATCTCTTCTTCTCCTCCCCCTGATGTGAGTGAGTTGGCTCCCCACTCTTGATGTGGGTTACTAGACGTTGTGTTGCTAGTGTGTTGTTAATGGTCTGTTATTGACCATGTTTTAAATCTTTCACTTGTTATAGTTAGCACCTATATTAATGTGTTGATTTATTAATGTCTTTTGGTTGTGGTTGTGTAAGGGTCAACCCCCTTGCTAGGTTGTTGAACTTGATAGAAAACAATGTATTTGAGACTATAGTGGTGGTGGAAGGAATGAATTTGGCAATTGATTAATATCACAAGAAATTTGAAGAAGGGTCAAACCAAATTTGATCAAGTGTTTTAATTTAATAGATTTTCAACATTGTTTGAGAAGTCTAATAAGTTGATAGATGTTGGCTGTTTTGAAATTGTGTAATGTCTTATGTTACATTTTTTCTATTTGTCTTTTCACTTTCATAATGAAAAAGAACAAATTCTTAATATATTGTGATCACTAAGATTTTGATATGGGAAATTTAAGAGCATATGATAGAAGGGGTAGAATAAAAATATATTAAAGTGCTTGTTGGTGACAAACCATACAACTTAATATTGCCAACTTCTACAAATTTGAAAGTAATTATATGCTTATTTGGTGGTAAGTTGTCTAAATCAATTACACACTAAAATTTGAAAGTAACTATAGTTAGTTCTAACTGCAAATCTTATACAATAAATTACAAGATGTAAATATGGTGGAGAATTGCTCAAATTAACATTAGAATGTTGGAACAAAGATAATTCACAGATGTCATAGGAACATAGCCATTTAACTTACAATATTTAATTGAAACTCAAATCTTATTTTCTTTTTGCTAGTGAATCACAAAAAATATAAAATTATTAATAGAAAGATTATATTATTATGATTAGTTAGAATAAATAATTCCTAAAATAATTATAAGTATAGGCTAAAATTGTTTGTGTGGTACAATAGTATCCATAATCTCTTGTAATAAATAATTATTAGAATATTTCCATGAATAGAAGGGCCCCACTCAATAATAAATACCTTCCCAAATGGCAATTGAGTCCATGTATGACAATCAAAAGGAAGAAAGAATCGATATTTTATTTGGAGTGATAGCCTTATGCAATAAATTATAACCTCTTTCAAAGGAAATAGCAAACCCAAAAGAAAGAAAAAAGCATATTATTCTCAAATCTAAATCTTTCTATAATATTCAACACCTTTAGGGATCACTAATAATATTATTATCCATGCCTTTAATTCCTTGGTTGATGGCTTCTCCCATGATGGTGAGTTTTCTCAAAATATTGATACTCAAGCACTTGGTGTGGCTCGGGCATACCTTGCTCCTATTGTTACAATGACTTCAATTGGAGGATCCCAACCTCCTATGTTGATCATTCTATAGGTTATTCATTTAGATTTAGATCAATTTCAACCTACTCATGTGATAGTGATTTGTCATTTAGTAATGTCACTTCATTGTTGTTCTATTACATTCCTTCTATGCACATGGTTGATACCTATATGGAAAAATCTCAACAAGTTATCCACGTTTTGAGGAATTGGATGATGATATCTCATGGACTACTTGTTGATGAAAGAAAGATGTTCCTAAATCTATCTCCTAATCGCATACTATAATGCAGGTTTTGAAGTTGAATATAGCATTGTCTAAGTGAAGTCCTAGGGGTCCATGATATTTTTCTTTGAAGTGTGGTAGCTTAGTTGCAGTTGCTTCTATCCTTGTTTTTTCTTGTTGGATGATTTTGTTTGTTGCATAGCTCATGGTACTTTTTTTGTCAATTGGTTGTTTGATCGTACAAGGGTTTAGGCAATTTTCAATCTCACGAAATTATGAATAAAGAAAAGAGGTATAACTATGAAAATAATTGTACAACCACCCGAGGAAATGGCCTAAAATATTATTAAAGATGTCACAAATTATCAAAACTAGATATAGATACTTTCTCATAATTAAAAGTTCAAAATTCCATACATACAAATTCATAGAAAATCACACCAAACTATGATATATTTAAAAAATATCCCAAATAACCAAAATAATTGAAATTAGAATTTTTTCTAATATATTTAGTTCAATGAAATTACTTATATAAATATAAAGGTTTTTATCCTTGAATTTATTATTTACCAAAGTTTTTGTCATAAAGGAAAAGATGAATAATGTTCTATCTCAAAAGATTGAGGTTTGGTATGAAATTGGTAACTCTCCAAACTACAAGCCTTCTTTATATTGGCTTGAGGAAAATTATAATATTACCTTTTGTCTCCTTTTCCGTCAAACAAATTTAAAAAATTGACTAAAAAGTATGTTTAATTAACCCATTTCTTTAAATTTCATTCCTAACAACACATTTTGTCCCTCTTTTAAAAAAAAAACTTTTAATAATCAAACATAATTTTCTTTTTATGTATTTATCATAAAATTACTTTTTGGACAACTTAAATTATTAAATTATTTTCCTTGTGCTATCATAAAATAGGTTGTGTCCTCTTATGACTTATGCCTGGAAAGGGGGAGATTAAAATCTCCCCTCCCAAAATAATTTACTTATAAGCAATTACAAATTTAGATCCTCCAAAATTTAATTTCCTTCTTGGGTGGCAGTCTATATGAGATCCAAAATTTAATTTCCTTTATGAGATCCCTTCAATACACCAAGTACTATTATTTCTTAATGTTAATTCCTTGGTGTCAATTATTTCTTAAAAAAATAATACCACATTTCCTTCATCATCCAAGTGAGGTAATTTAGTTGATGGAGTAATATGTTGTCCAAGCACCTTCTTGAGACATGACATGCCAAACACATTGTGGATTCTATTATATTGTGGCATATTTGACTCATATGCAACATCTCCCATCATCTACTTTATGTTATAGGGTCCATAGAAACAAGGCCTAAGATTTTCTTCTGTATCACTCTTAAGGGATTATTGCTTATAAGGTTGCAATCTTAAGAAACAACAAATTTTCATCAACTTCAAAAAATTTCTTTGTAATGTTGAGCTACATACATCTTATGTTGATTTTCGGCATGATAGAGGTTGTCCTTAGGATTTATCAAAATATATTAGCTTTTCTTAGTAAGGCCTTTGGCTCTAAAAGTCCTACTATAAAATATGACTAAAACAACAAAGATTAAATCCTCTTATCTATATAATTCCAAAAAGAGAGTCTAAAAAATCTCTCTATCACTTATTGGTTTCTGAGGAAAACTATTGAGTCAAAAAGTTTCTTTGAATCGTAATTTATCCATGCTCAATAAGTCTATCAACCACAACAAAAATACAATCTTTACCATACACCTTTCGAAGCCTTGCGATCAAATCTGTTGAGATGCTTTCCCACTTTTTTTATTTGGAATAGGTAAAGGTTGCAATAGAGCCATTGGAAATATTCGTCAATCTTATTCAATTGAAAAGAAAAAGATTTTCTTAAAGACGTCATCTTTGATTCCTTTCTAAATAAACCTTCCCTAGTCTATTTATGTGCCTTGAAATACCCCAAACATCTTGTTATAGAGGTATCATAGATTTCTCTCAAAATTCTCTTTCAATTTCAATGTATGGATAAGATTAACATTATCCTTGTAGAGTATGAACTTATTTCCTATCTAATATTTATCATCTTGCAACTTTCCTTTCAAGGTATGAGTAGCAAATACATCAGTGGAATATTTCACTAAGCTACAAGCTTTCTAATCAATTGAGATATTAATCAAAGAGCATATGGTGGGTTTTCTTATCAATGTCTTTGCTACTATGTTATTTTCTTTGACATATTAAATGTCAAAGTTATAGGACTGACATTTAATTAACCACATTTGTTGTGTTTTTTTTACATCCTTCTAGTTGAGAAAATATTCAAGATATTTGTAGTATTTTTAATTACAAATTTACCAGCCACTAGATATTATTTGAACTTGACCAATGCATTCCTAACTTACATCTTGAACTCCTTGGCATATGGTGCTTGTGACTCTATAGTGCCCAAATTTCATTATGATATCTCAAATGTTCTTCTCAAGTCTTTCCATAGATGAAGATATCATCGAAGAAATGAAAATATTTTTATCAGTATTTGTTTTGATCGATAATAGATATTTATATTATTAATATAAATATCAAAATGTACATTGAGTAATTACATCAAAAGCATGGCCAAAAATGTACCATCAAATATAACCACCCTATCACCACCCAACCACCGCCCCTATTCCATTGAAACCCCGCCCACAACCAAAGGCAAAAAAATAGCATTAGTTCCCGCGAACAACAGAAACTCCGACAAGCAGAAGCCTAGCCAAAAAAACCACCCCCAAAAAAAAACCAACAGCCATAGAACATGTTGGAAATAATGGAATGGTGTGTACTGAGAGGGGAGGGGTGAATCAGTACCCTTAAAAAAAAATTTCAATTAACCTTTATCCTTTATGTAATCAATTCCTTGCATTACCGACCATATCTGTTATTCTATCTTTATGCATGTAATATCAATTCATAAACATAATTTGCATGTAAACATTCATAGAAATATTCATGAAATGTATTGACACATGACACAAGATTTGGTAACGCAGAAAACCCCTGTTAGAAGGTAAAAATTGTAGTGGGGATGAGACCCACAAGAACTTCACTATCTACACAATGGAAGGGGTTGGTTAAGGCTTACAAGTTTGATCTTCTGATGATCTTACCCTGTTAGGAGTAACATGTTTAGACTGGTTAAGGTCTACTCTGTTAAGAGCTTTAGCAACACTGTTTAGTGTGCACTTAGTTAAGAGGTTTATGAAAGGATTGTTAAATCCACCTTCTCAAAGGATTTCTTCTATTTTCTACACTTGTTAGAATGTAGTTAAAAATACTTATTGACCTGAGTATATAAAATCTAGAATTGCTGAGTACATATCCATTAAAGTTCACAATATGATGTATCACCTATAGTGATTGATTAATACCTTTGTTCTTCTCTATAGCTTTGAATTTTGTTCTTGATAACCTATTTCATCTTTTGATGGGCTTCTACATAAAACTATGTCTTTGATCCATAGATGTGCTCCTCGGCTACAATCATCATCACATCTATCTGTTCTGACTGATTACACATCTATTTATACAATGAATTTGACCTAAATAAGCTTCACACTTTTCAATGATAACTCTATGATCAAAGGTTTACAGCTTGACCTTGATCTCCTAGTTTGCATGTTTACAATCAATTAGACTGATTAAAACAATTACAATTACATTGCTTGTCCCTTAAGAAATGGTTTTAAAGATATGATTTAAAGCTAAATATAAAACTTAAGTGTTTTATCTGACGTGTAAGTCAGATCCACATTTCTCAGAACAAAATTGTCTCTCAGTAGACTGGTGCTCGGGTTGCTCTTTAGTCTTCCTGTCGGTGTTCATAGCAAACTTTTTTCGGGTTCCTCTATTGTCTGTTCTATCGGTTTACACAGTGATCTATCTGTCGGGTTCCTCTGTACTTAACATTTTCGGTGACCTATTTTTACTGTTGTGTCAGGTTGCACTGAAATCCTGTCTTTTGGTGATCATGTACCGATGGTTCAAAAACTATTTCCTTTGCATACTAATGGCAAAATATAATCATCTATCTCCCCCTTTGACATTAGTATCAAAAACTAATATGTGCAAAACTAAAATGTTTAGTATATACACCATGTATTTTACCTTGTCAATATGACTCCCCCTATGTGCATGTCAGTATAGTATATGTACATGTATATACACTTGCCTTTATACTATTTCCCCATTTTCACCTTATCAATTCCCCTTTATTATTTCTCTCTTTGTCACATATTATTTCCCCCTTTTTTTGATAATAAGGATAAAGGTGTAATACTTACAACTTGTCAAAGATATGGGAATGGGAGTTTTACATGTCTTCCATCATTTTCTCCCACTTCTCCTTAAGGTGTTCAAGGGTCATGATCTGCAATGTGATCCTTGCATGCATATCATATATGCTTTCTATAACAGACATTTTCGGGGTGGCAACCAATTGTCTTGTCGATGTCATATGTTGTTGCAGTAATGTAAGATTCGGTAGGAGTAGAGCTTGAAACTCAGTTACCTCATCTCTAAATTTTGATTCTGCCTCTGAAATCTCAAGTCTCAACCTTTTAACTTCCATAATCTTTTCATAATGCAACTTGATTGCATTGTCATTGGTTGTAAGACCCTGTGCACTAGCATTTAGATCTGCATTTATCTATGCAATCTTCTCACTATTCTCCTTAGTGAATTTCTCTATTGTGCATAACTTATGAACTAAGGTTATAGCTTCTGAAATGATTGGTTCCAATTCATTTACTAGTTCAGATAGATTTACCTTGTTCTCAGCCACTTCTTGGCTGATTTTCTCTGTCAATTTGTATTGGTACTTTTTCTCTGCACATTCTTCTATTGCCTTCTCTGCATCTACATTCTATGATGTGATGGCTTTGGTAAGAATGTCTAATTGATCAATTATAGAAGCATTTTGATCAATGTTGGTATCAGGTACAATATGCAGAAGTATTTCCTTGGTTTTCTCTAGTACCTGTGTGTCCTTTGTCTCCTTTTTAAGCTTATCTTGGATAGCTTTCCTTTTACAAATTTTTCCATACTTTGTAAGTGATTCTAGATCCAATGTCCTCAGATCACAGGATGGTATTTCAATTAGCTCATCCAATTTAATTGGGTTTTTATTCTTTTTCTTCTTCTTCTTTGAAAGTGTGGTGGAGGCACCTGTATTCAGTACCATAGCAAGTTCCTTTGCTTGGTTTGATGTACTAGATGAAGGCTTTAGAGGTGTTGTGCCTTTATTTTGTTGCTCGGTATTTACCTGTTGGTTGGGTGTAGATGTCTCCACATCAACCTTAGCTTTATCTGCAACATCTCCTTTGGTATCCTTTGGTGTGGCATCACCTTTTTCTCCTTCACCTATATCTTTCGGCTCTCCATCTCTTTCTTTTTGTTCTTCATTTTTTTCTTTTTTCTCTCCATCTATTACATTTTATTCATCAGTTGTGTTTTTTTGTTCCTCTTCACCTCTATCTTCGGGTATGCTTGCATCAAGGTTGGGTGATTTCTCCTTTTCTGAGATGATATTGATAGTGTGTATCAATAATGACATTTGCCCTGGTATATTTTGTTAGAGTAATCAGTTAGTTTACTTACTCTTTTTCGCTTAAGCTATCTCTTAGGTGCATATAATTAATACTTTATATTAATTAAATTGCGCAACCTAGCATTTCTATTTTAGGGTTTGTTCAGCTTTATAGGTTGAACTTTGTAATGTTTTTTCATACTTAGAGAATAATATAGTGACTCTTCTTTTGAGCTTCTCTGAGTTCTGCTTTTTCATTTTTGTGCTTTTACTTTGTATCAGGTCATTTTCATGCAGGTGTATTCGGGTTCTGTGGATTTACATGTTTCTCAAATCCTACATGGTATCAGAGCCACCCTGTCGCTGCCTGATCGAAGGTCTTTGAAGCCACGATTTGAAGATGATAGCCATAGCCTTTTTGGGGTTTTTTCTGTCACTTTGAAGGAGGCGCCATTTTCTAGAGTCATTTGAGCAAAAACGAACTCCTCCATTGTGTTCAGAAGGCCCGGGAGAGTCGAAAAACATATAAAGTTTGACTATTTTGGCCCCTGTGACCACAGGAAAAAAAATTTGGCCTCCTAGGGCCGTACGACTCGAAAATCGAGAAAAAACTCAAGAAAAAAATTTAAAAAAAGGTCTTTTTTGGGTGCAGACGGGCGCTGGCCAGCGCGCTGCCTGGCCGGCCACCGCGCCGCCACCCGGGCCCTCCGCCGCCGCCTGGCCGCTCGGCCACCACCCGGCAGCCACCAGCCCACCACCAGATCTCCGCCCGGCTGCCTCCGCCTCCGGCGTCGCCGCTCGGCCGCCACCGGCCCGCCAGCCCTGCGTACAGCTAACATCACCTGTGACGCCAGCAGTCGGAAAATATATTTTCTGTAGTTTTTAAAATTTTTTGGCATTTTGGTTTTACCGGCGGTTGGAAAATATTTTCCGGCGACTGTGACGGCCGTCAATTTTAACCCACCAAACAGGTGACGAGCGGTTGACCGTCAAATTTATTCGCATGTCTGGTTTTTTCCAGTGAGCATGTTTTTGGAGGTACCTGTGGTTTTTTGACCATATCTTGGGCATACAGTGTCCTTTTTCAGAAAATAAAATATCGTCGGAAAGGTGTTTCCGAGCCCGTCGCAGTGGTACAGGTCTCATTTCTTGATTTTTCTAGCTGCTTGCCATTTTTTTCATTCAAAGGCATACCTTTGTTTGTGCTCCTGTTCTACTTCTGGAACTCAGGTTTTTTTTTCTCGTTTCTTGTGCTTTCCTAGTAATTTGTGGTGTACAAGGGATAGGATTATACATTGTGGGGGGGTGCATTTTACTTTCTGCAATTTCTTTCAGAAAGACCCTTCTACTTCCGTCTTATTCTTCTTCCAATGTCGGACCCCTCTGTGGCCCGACTGACACCTCAT
>MU225392.1:3135438-3152312 GCA_018584345.1 Thuja plicata
TTTTCGCTTAAGCTATCTCTTAGGTGCATATAATTAATACTTTATATTAATTATATTGCGCAACCTAGCATTTCTGTTTTAGGGTTTGTTCACCTTTATAGGTTGAACTTTGTAATATTTTTTCATACTTAGAGAATAATATAGTGACTCTTCTTTTGAGCATCTTTGAGTTTTGCTTTTTCATTTTTGTTCTTCTACTTTGTATCAGGTCATTTGCATGCAGGTGTATTCGGGTTCTGTGGATTTGCATGTTTCTCAAATCCTACATATTTACCTATGCAACATCATTTGTTGTATCTTTTTCCTTGGATTATTCGGTAGCACTAGTGATATTCTCATCTGCCTTTACCTCATCAGCAGGATCTTCGGTGATGTCTATTATTGTCACATCTTGGATTGTGACATCGGTTGCATCTCCTAATGACTGTAAGATCTGAGGTATGTCATCCATTACTTTTCTTGCTTCTATGTTCAATTCAACTGGAGTGACATCCTCTGCATCATTTATAAGAATGTGTTCAAGGCTTGGTGTAGCATGATTCTCTTCATTGTGAGGCTTGTCAGTGAATGCTAATACTTGCTCAGGGCTTGTATCCTCTTTAGGTACATCGAGTATTTTTCTCCAAGCATCCTCACTTTCCTTGTCAAGCTCAATTAGGTTTCCCTGTAATACTTTGTAGGGTCTCAATTTTGCTGAGAACTTCTTTGAATGTAACTTCATCATTTCTTCAATTCCTTCCATTTTGGACTCGGGTGGCATAAAAGAAACTAGGGATCTTTCCCTTATCTATTTTTCAGAATTCAATGCAAATGTCCACCTTGCCGATAAGTTGTCATAAAGTTCTTGTGGCATCATTTTATCAAATTGTACTGGTACATATTTGAATGTGATCATCGCTTGAATGATTGCATCTTCAATATTTTTCTGATCATCGGGTGATAAGGTTAGCCATTGTCTAACCTTAGGATATGATATGCCACCTTTGTTAGTAATTGATGCAGCAATTTCATCAATTGAGTGGGCAACTTTATTCTTTGTAGGTTGGGTTGCTTGTTCATTTTCATCCTTCTCAGTGTCCTTTATATCTTCCTTTCTTTGGATTAGTCTTTTTCTCCTCTTTGGTTCTGAATTTTGCCTGGTTTGAGGCTTCCTCTTTTAATTCCTCACTTGTCCTTTCTTAACCGATGGTGAGTCTTCTTTTTCATTTTGACTCCTTGTCTGTGATGCAGCAGTATTTCTTGGCTTCTTTGGGAGTAGTGCATTAGACTCTGTTAATTCGGAGACACTCACTTGTTCACCTTCACCGACAGGTGACTGTCCCTCAGTTTCTTCTGTTTCTTTTGTTTCATCTTTATTTACCGACAACTTTTTCTTAAGTGCCTTTACCATTTTATCCTTCTTTCTGTTTATTTTCTTCACTACTAGGCCGATCTTTATTCTTTCCTTAGCCTCTTCATAGGTTCCAAACCTTGGTAATGATTTGTCTAATGGCTCATTTAGCAATGCTTCAATAGCATTGGTGGCTTGATCTATGTTGATCTCATAGTCAAGTGGGGCTAACCATGTTGTCCTCGGTACAGCTGGTTTGATCAATGTTGTATCGGTGTCTACCATGAAACAAATGTCAGCTTTATACTTATCTGCCAGTTGTTCTAGTATCCTCATCCTTTTCTGCATTTTTTCCTTAAATCCAATGAAATATTCATCCATAACTGATGTAAAGTTGTCACCTAGTGACCTTATAAACTCACTAATATGTATTGTCACTGGTTGGGCAGTGTCCCAATTGACATTACCGACAGATGGGAAGAATTCTTGAAAGTAGAAAAATATGCACATGAGGAGTGAACCAAACTTACATTAGTTAGATTTCATTGATCTAATGGTCCTTATGTTCTCATCTAATTGCTCAGTAGGAGCTCGGATAGATCTAATTATAATCCATTCTTTACAATCTTGTGTGCAGTATCTACTACTCTGTATGCAATACTATTCATCCTATTGGATTGGAATATCTTGTATCCCAGCACACATGCACCAAATTCCAGTTCTGGATCTTTGATGGAGTTTACCTTCAATCCTATGCCATACCATTCTGCACCTATCATCTTCTCAATCTCAGGGCGAGAAGGGTGTTTAAGTGCCTCGGCCTTGTCAGTTATAGGATAACCGGTCACTGTGTGTATCATATCCCTAGTGATCTATTTTGGCTCGTATAGCCACATCTTTTAATCATGCACTCTACTCAGCACTATCCTAATCCACTCAGTTTTAAACTCCTTCATGAAAATTAGGGCATTTGTCAGCCCTTTGACCTCAATGTGTTTATGCTCATATTTGATGGTTCCATCTGTGCAGAGCTTCTTGTAGGTTTTTTCGACCTCAAGATATCCTATTTCATAGACCTTGCAATGTATGTATGCCCTGACATCCTCGATGAGAAAAACCCTAGGTGGTATGCTTGAAAATCTTCTAGCATCATCGAGTTGTGAGGCAACCTCGGGGAAGAATTTGTAATGTGGCTCCTCACAGGTGGAGTTCTTGATTAGTTTGACCTTATTGTCTCTTGCATTCTTAATTTTGGTTACACGGGATGTGGTTGCCATGATTTTGAAAATTTAGGGCTTTTCCGGTAAAACAAATAGTGAGCTTCAGTGATTCTAGTTACTCACTTGTTCTTTTGTAGCTGTTGAAGATCAGAATCTGTCGTAGTAGCTGTGAGGGTGCTCATGAATCTCTCTACAATCTAGTCATTGTTGGTCTCTTTGTGCTCTACTTATTTTCTCTTAATCACATGGTGAATAATGATATCTTTCGTCACCCTTTTTCTATATGATGCTCTAAGTGGCGTCATTAATGCTTTACCCACTTCTCAGTGTTTGAAGACAAAGTCGCTCAGGTATCACACAAACTTCTGGCTCAGGGTAAGTGACAACTCACTTAACCTTTCACATGTTTATCGACGGTGCTCGGTGAGTGGCAAAGACTTCAATGTCTTTTACATGATTACCAACGCTTCTCGGTATTGGGCGAAGACTAATTGTCTTTTATGTGTTTACCGATGATGCTCGATTTACACTAGCAACTCAGCTTTTGTATGTTCATTGACGATTCTCGGCAAGCATTGATTGACAAGATTGGATTCATAATTTCATAACAAGTAATACCATAGTGCATCTTTAATCATGCTAGTTTGGCATTTTATCAATGTATAATGGAACTGATGTTAAATATAACTTGGTATAGCGCAATTCCATACTTACTTGTTCAGCTTAGGTGGGGGTGGTGATATCACCAGATCCATTGGATAAGGTGTCACCTGTTGTATTGCTTGGTCCAGCATCATCAGTTTTTGTAGCTTTCCTCCACATTTTGTTTCTCATTCTTCTGATATCTTTAATGGTGTTGCCATTGCGAAAAGTGCTTGTCTCTATCACTCGGTCTCTGCAGTCCTTACTTAGATGACCAACCCTATGATAGTGTAAGCATGCCATTTCAGAGTTAGTCCAGCTTCTAGACCTTCTCATCCATTTTCTCATTCATTTTGTAGCTATGTTTCCATATCTACCACATGATGTGCAATTTGTCCATGTGTTGTAATCCCAAACATATGAGTTACCGATTCTTTTCGATTGATAAGCATTTTATTGTTCTTTTGGCTTCCACGCTTGCTTTTTCTTCTTCCTAAATTCAAGAGATGTGTGCCCATGCATTTTGCAAGTAGGAAAATATTTTTTGATGTAGGTTTCCTTCTTTGGTTGTATCACCTTAGATTTACATTCATATGCTTTATGTTCATTCTCGTTACAGTTGTAACATATAAAAATGGGGTGTTCATTTAGAATGTAAGATAAGAATAATGATGTGACATAGAAATTGAATGTATTGTTATTATTGGATAAATTGTGTTGTTGAGATAGTGGAGAAGGTAAGATTGTCCTCTTAGCCCTAAATTTCACAAAGGAAAGATCCACTTTGATCAACCATAAGAAAATGGTTAATGCACAAATGCATCAATCGATCGGATGTGAAAAGGAAGAAGAAAGCCTTACAATCCCAAATAATGGATGAAGAGTATATAATGGAATTGATTGAAACTTTAATTGAAATGAATTGAAGACAAGTACCAACCTCAAAATATAGCAGATCTAGAAAAGCCTATTTTATGATGTCTGTGTCAGGTTTCGGGAAATTCTGCAACCGAATCTGGGACAGAAATGCAGAGACGGACAAAACCCAGAGATATTTTCCTTTTCTGAGTCAGTTCAACCTTAACCTCTTCGGCGAGGCACAATTGTGTCCCAAAATGTTTGACCTTGACCTGCATTGCTCTGACGGAAATTTTGTTCGCGAATCCTGAAAGTTAGCTGAAAAGGGTATCCAAATCTGATTTGAAATTTGATGTCATGTACCTGTACCTACAATAAAAATGGGTTTTGTTGGTTGGGGAGGCTTTTTCCTTGGTCAAACCCCAGTTTTGGAACTAACCTTATAATATAATTGAAATTGCATAAATAAACAAATTAAATAAATGAATGCACCCTGCTTTTATAGAAACCCTTGTGGAGGATTCGAATCCTTGAATCCACAAGTATGTGTGCACCAAATGAATGTAGAATGGAAAATGTAGGATGTAGGATGTCTCAAATCAATTTCTTTTAGATCTTCAACATCGATCTTTAATGGATCTAGGAATAAGAAGAGGCATGCATAGATATGGATGGACAAATCTTCAACAAGAGGGCTTCATAGAGCTTGAATCCTTCAATGGCTACCAATGGATCTCCTTGATGAATTAAATGCTTGAATGTATTTGAATGCTTGACATAAAATGATTGCTTCAATAGGTTATCCTTCATGTGCATAGGTGATCATATTCTTTCATGTGTATGTCTTATGGTTTCTTGATTTCACTTAGAGAAAATGAGAGGAGAAAGCTTCCTTATATACCAATCTAGGGTACAATCTTCTAGAGAGGCCTACATAGGATAATTAAATTATAATTAGACCTATACCCCTATAAGTGGACCTATATTAAATATAATTTCAAGTTTCACTACCTCGAAGACTGAAACAGCCGACCCAGAAGCGGGAATTAAATCTTTTCGAAGCCCGACATCTGGAAACCCTAGAAACATGAAATGTAGACCCTGGGTCAGGGTCGAGGTCGAATCTAACCTAGGTCAAGTTTGAGGTCAACCTTGACCTAGGTCAGGGTCGAGGTCAACCTTGACCCAGAAGGTCAACCTTGACCCTGAGGTCAAGAATCTCAAGTCTGCAGTTCACAAAGCCAAAAATAGGCCGGAGAGAAGTGAAAAATGGGGTAGAACAGGGGGGAAAGCCATATACAATTCAAATACCCATTCAAGGCACTTGACATACCCCAAACCACTTACTCGAAGGGCTAAACTAGTCCAAAATGGAAGTGCTTCCATTTTTCGGCTATACATTTAGCCCCCTACTTTAGCAAGAGTATGGACTCGATGCAAACTCTTGGTAAAGGAGATCATAGAGAAAAGATAATCTAATTGGAATCAAAAGGGACAAAGGAATCCTCAAGCCCCCAGGGACTTAATTCTTTATCAACCCTAAGATCGCGATAAGAGAGACATCACCAGTCAAAGAGAAAAAGAGAGAGGGTGTGATTACCTCGCCTAATGGGAACCTATGTCCCATTGTGAATCACACAAGGAAAAAGTGTAACTGGAAAGATGGAGTTGAACTACCTAGTGAATGTGGCTACTCACTAGTCAACCCATCAAGGTTTTACTCTTGGGAATATTATACTCCAAAAGAGCAAAGCCAAAATACAGAGAGATCCATTCTTAAGGACACCTTCCAACCTTAAGGATCAAAAATATTTGCATATTGAAACTGGAGGGATCAAGAGATCCTATAAGGTATAAATCCATGCTTTAAGGATTAGTCTCTAATCCATCAAGGGAAAGGTTTTAAGATTTGAGTTTGAAAATATTTTGGAAGTGTGTGTGTGCAAAAAGTGAGTAGAGCGTATGCCCCCACATTAAAGTCATTTCTATGACTTTAACAGGAGAAATGGATTTAACAGAAACATAAACAACTCCACTGATTATGTTTCCACTACGAGATACCCCCAAGCGAAGACAAATCAAGGGAATTACCACATAAACATACATAAAACACAGAAGGGATCTACCTACCGTGGGGTCAGCATGATCATAAGATAATATGTATATATAGATATGATATTATTGCAAATGAATTGACATCGTTCCCCAAAGAAATTAGAACTACAATCACAATGGAGGAAATAAAATGTAAGAGTTACAAAGAAGAGTCTTTTCGGACCACAACATGGAGACCAAAAAGAATCAGTGCTACCATGTCGCTAATCCAAGCGGATTACACAAGGAAAACATTTACGAACAATAGCACAGGTACAACATAACATGAAACAATATATAGAAGAATAGAGATACATATAGAAGAATTGTACAATAGGTTTGATTCTTTTATCACCTTGCACCAACAAAGTAACAAGGGTCGTATAACAGAATCTAACAAACATTTAGCAAATACATTACAGGAGAAGCACAATACAAGAGGCAAACATATGAAAGGCTACCATGGAGGATAAGCCAATCAAGCACATTGCCTACTCTCCCCATCTTGGTTTATATCATTTAGGGAAGGTGGGAAATTTGTAAGAGGGACTATATCCAACACAGTAGGAATGATAGCCAATTCGAAACAAGGATCCTCTTGAGAATTGCAATGTTCGATACTAGGTGTAACTATCAGTTGTGTGGAAAGCATATGAGGTAAATCAGTATCAAGATCAATAGTCTCATATTCATCATTAGCATCAGTAGGATCATCCAGAGTATCCTCTTCATCAAGATTAATCAAAATAGAATCTAAGATGCGAATGGAATCATCATAATTATTCATCTTAACATCATTATTAACATTAACTTCCTCCAACACATCAAGCATAGGCTGGTCAAAAGAAGGTAAATAATTTCAAAGAACAGAAGCACGGGCCCTAGTGTGAGCTCGATGCTTCTTATGATGTTCATTGGCAAATTTGTTACGTTTTGTCTTGTTTGAAATATGTTGAGAACTAGGAGGAACAACAATGGGTTCCTTCATTGGTTCTATCGTAGGATTAGTAGGATTCTCAGTAGGCTGAAAAGCACCACTACGAACTTGATTAACAGAACTGGAAGTAATGGATAAAGGAGGTATGGAAGGTGTAGGCAAAATACCATGTTTAAGATCCATCTGAGGCATGCTTAACTCAAGAATCTTGTGATGTTTAAAGGCTTGATATGAGTAAAAAAGGTTATCAGGTCGAGAAGAACATGAATTAGGTAATGAAGGCCAAAAGAAGTCAAGGGTAGCACAATCCCTAGGCCTAGAAGGTTGATATAAGCTATGATTAATCATCTTCACCTCTTCATCATGAATGAAATTAATACACTTATGAATAGAAGCAATGGCACGCATGGCAGTCAACCAAGGAAAACCAAGCTTAACTTGAAATTGATCAGAAGTAGGGACATCAACGAATTTAGTGTCCACCACTTTACCACAAAGTTCAACAGGTAAGTTAATAGAACCAAACGATGGATAGAGAAAACCATTACAAGTTTGAATCCACACATCAGATGTGTCATGATAATCACATTGTAAATTCTTCATAAAGATATTTTCTTCAGTGATGACATTGACTAAGGAAGTAGGATCAACAAGACAAGCACGCTTAGGTATCTTAGCAACCCTAGAATAAATGTAAAGTGGACCATCAGGAGCTTTAATGGTCTTAGAATCATCAAAGGTGATCGAGAGTTCCATATGTCTTTTATCCTTAGGTTGTTTTGAAGGTTTAGATTGAGGTTGAATTTGAATTTGAGGTGGAGGCAAAGGATGTTGAACAGTAGGTTGAGAGGAAACAATGCACTCCACATGGTTAAAAATATGGTTGAGATCATCCATCTTTGAATCATAAACAATATCTACAGAAGATGGCTGAGCAATGGTATTAGTATCATGTGTAGGCAAAAGAGTCGTATAGATTTGAAGGTTTTGATTAGGAGGAGAGACAGATTTGTTCCCACTACCATCAAAATTATCAGCAGATGAGGCATTAGAATCAATTAAATCTTGAACGTTATGTTTTAGGGAATAACACTTCTCAGTATCATGACCATTCTGACGATGGTATTGACAAAAGGCTTTGGGATCAAAGTATTTTGATGCCATCGTAGTAGGAAGAAGAGGTTGAATAGGAGGAAAAGTAATCATATTAGTAGTTAAAAATTTACTCATAATAGAATGTAAAGATTCAGAAAGAGGAGTAAACGTACGATTTAAATGAAAAGTAGTGGATGCAGGAGTGGTATTGTGGGATGCAACAACAACTTGATTAGCAACTGCATTCGTTTGTTTATTGATTTTGACATAGTTTTTAGGCTTCTGAAACTTGTTGGGATCAGGATCAGCATCACTCTTATCAACTGGAACAGGATCCATTGCAGTGTTGCTCTCAAATTGACTCACTTATAATTGATAATGATGAAGCGCTGCACAAAGTTGTTGAAAAGAGGTAAATTCAGTAAGCAGAATCTTATCCCTAATATCCTTTTGCAAATTTTAAATAAACATATGTTGAATATCAATATCAGGAACATGATAAGATATCTAAGCATACAAATGCTTAAATCTACCAATAAATTTAGTTAATTTTTCCTTAGTATTCTATTTACAATGCATCAAATCAGTTAAGGACACTTGTGGACCAATTTTATTTTGGAACTATTGGATAAAGGTATTAGCAAGTTTTGGAAAAGAATCAATAGAATAAGGAGGCAAGGAACAATACCATTACAAGGCCTTATCATGAAAAGTTATAGAAAACAACTTGGCTAAAATCCTATGGTCATGAGCATAGTTAATACAAAGGATTTGAAATGTTTTAACATCAGTGATAGGATCTCCCTTACCACTATAATTCTCAAGATGAGGCATATCGTCTTGCTGAGGGACAGGAGCATGAATAATGTCTAGGGATAAAGGACTACCCATGTCACATGTAGGAATACTAAATTTGAATTGAGTTAAGGATGCAAGTTGTTGTAAAGAGGACACAGCTTGAGCCAAACTAATAATTGTGGAATCATTAGAAGAAATAGGAGGCATAGAAACATTAGGAATACTAGGAAAAGTGTATGAAGCAGCGGGAATAGAAGACACAACTTGTGGAACACTTGGAACCACAGTTGGAAGAGGATTAGAATAAGTAAAAGGAACACTATGGTAAGAAGGTTGTGAGGTAGGTAAAGATATCGGTGGAACACGCATAGGAAGAGATGGAGGTGGAAGATTTGAAGCTACAGGATTGGAAAATGTAAGAGATGTAGTCACTAAAGGAGGAGTATAAGTAGGATTACTAGGTAATGGAATCGAAGAAGTTTCCACACTAGTGAGAGGAGGAATAAATCCTAAATCTTGAGCTTCTTGGGATAAATTTTAAACATTTAAATGCACAAGATGAGTAATACCACTCAAGAGATTAACACCTTGATCACTATCACGAAGGACTTTCTTACGAGCCTCTATAGCTTGAATAGAATCTTGATTATGGTTTTCTTGAATAAGCCAATTTCTCATTTTATCAAGTTCAGTTGATGTTTTTTGGACTTGTTCAAGAGGAACTCTTAAAGCATCATCCCCATCATGAGATGAGTGAGAATATTTATGCTCTGTAGAAGGATTGGAATCATGAGTGATCAAATTTTCATCCGGGATCCTAAGGAAAGGAGAGGAAGACTCAGGATCAAAGGAACCCATAAGTCTACGACTTCTTCTAACTGGGATATTATAGGTAGGACTAGAGGTAGTAAAGCTCATACACCAATGTAATGTAAATGAACTAAACTAAGAAAATATCAATGAAAGAACATACAATAAGTCTAATCTAATATGCATGCAATATCTAACATGAAAAGTAAATCTAGCACCAAAAAGAAAGAGTTGTCTATCGCGGGTTCACCAAAATGTAACATATAAAAATGGGGTGTTCATTTAGAATGTAAGATAAGAATAATGATGTGAGATAGCAATTGAATTTATTTTTATTATTGGATAAATTGTGTTGAGATAGTGGAGAATGTAAGATTGTCCTCTTAGCCCTAAATTTCACAAAGGAAAGATCCACTTTAATCAACCATAGGAAAATGGTTAATGCACAAATGCATCAATCGATTGGAAATGAGAAGGAAGAAGAAAGCCTTACAATCCCAAATAATGGATGAAGAGAATATAATGGAATTTATTGAAATGAATTTAAGACAAGTACCAACCTCAAAATATAGCAGATCTAGAAAAGCCTATTTTCTGATATCTGTGTCAGGTTTCAGGAAATTTTTCAACCGTATCTAGAACAGAAATGCAGAGACGAACAAAACCCAAAAATATTTTCCTTTTTTGAGTTAGGTCAACCTTGAACACTTTGGAGGGGCGCAATTGTGCCCTAAAATGTCTGACCTTGACCTGCACTGCTCTGACAAAAATTATGTTCACGGATCCTGAAAGTTGGCCGAAAAGGGTATCCGAATCTGATCTGAAATTCATTGTCATGTACCTATACCTGCAATAAAAATGGGCTTTGTTTGTTGGGGAGGATTTTTCCTTGGTCAAACCCCAATTTTTGAATTAACCTTATAATATAATTGAAATTGTATAAATAAACAAAGTAAATAAATGAATTCACCTTGCTTGTATAGAAACCCTTGTGGAGGATTCGAATCCTTGAATCCACAAGTATGTATGCACCAAAAGAATGTAGAATGTAGAATGTAGGATGTAGGATGTCTCAAATCAATTTCTTGTAGATATTCAACACCAATCTTGAATGGATCTTGGAATAAGAAGAGGCTTGCATGGATGTGGATGGAGAAATCTTCAACAAGAGGGCTCCATAGAGCTTGAATCCTTCAATGACTACCAATGGATCTCCTTGATGAATTGAATGCTTGAATGTCTTTGAATGCTTGAGATAAAATGATTTCTTCAATAGGTTATCCTTCATGTGCATAGGTGATCATATTCTTTCATGTGTATGTCTTATGGTTTCTTGATTTCACTTAGAGAAAATGAGAGGAGAAAGCTTCCTTATATACCAATCTAGGGCACAATATTCTAGAGAGGCCTACATAGGAGAATTAAATTCCAAGTAGACCTATACCCATAGAATTGTACCTATATTAAATATAATTTCAAGGGTCACTTACTTGAAGACTGAAACAGCCGACCTAAAAGCGGGAATTAAATCTTTCTGAAGCCCGACATCTGGAAACCCCAGAATCATGAAATTTGGACCCTGGGTCAAGGTTGAGGTTGACTCTAACCTAGGTTAGGGTCAAGATCAACCTTGACCTAGGTTAGGTTCAATGTTGACCTTGGCCCAAAACATCGACCTTGACCGTGAGGTCAAGAATCTCAAGTCTGTAGTTCAGGAAGCCAAAAATAGGCCAGAGAAAAGTGGAAAATGGGGCAGAACAGTGGGAAAAGCCAGATCCAAGTCAGAGACCCATTCAAGTCACTTGACATGACCCCAAACCACTTACTCTGAGGGATAAACTAGTCCAAAATGGAAGTGCTTCCATTTTCCTACTATACAACAGTTATAACTGTTGGAATAGTCCCAAAGGATAACTGAGAGGGGGGTGAATCAATTATCAACTCTTTTAATTATTTTCTCCAATTAAGTACAGAATATCATTAAGCATATACACTTTAAGATAACACAAAATAGAGCACCACAATTTTGGTTACGGGGAAACCAAAATAGGTAAAAACTCCAGTGGGAATTAGCACCCACAAAGAACTGTACTTGAGTATAATAATCCTTGTTAGAAGATCTTACAACCCTGTTAGGAGTTTATCTTTACAATGCTATAAGTATAGTGACATGGTTAAGGGTCAGACCCTGTTAGGAGTCTTTTACAAATAACCCTGTTAGGGGTGAGGACTCACTGTCCAATAGCACACTGCTAAGATGATGAAGGTTGCAACCTTAAGTAAAATAGATATACACTATATCTGATAATGAACTGTTTGAGTAGACCTGTTGTATTGATCAGTTCCAATGAATTGTATACACTCTTTTCTTCTTTACATAGATCTTTAACTGATGAATGAAATGGCCCCAAAATAATCAGCATTTTGTTCTATTCTTTTTCTGTCTCTTTTCTTATCATTCACACCTAGTGATCACAAATGAACTGCTATATGTATCTTCTCCAAAAGATATGATCACATTGGTTGTAGGAATCCCTACAATGCTTCTCTTGTTGGCTAAACTAAGCATGCAACATAATTAGAACTGTGCAACTCAAAATGAATAGATGCATCGCTTCACATAGTCGGCTCCACCAAAAATACCCAAACGTCATGCTTCGGATGAAACACGATTAGCGCCTTTGGCTAATTATCTTTGACTCATAACTAAACTTGAATCTGAACACACATATCCCATAGATAGGTGCAATTGAAGAATCAATAAAATTATTGTCGGCTTTCTGAAAATAATTCTCTGACATTGTAGCTGGTAAACAGAGTAACATAATTCAACTGTTACTGAACATATGAATCTGCATGTATGAACATGGTATAGTAACTATGTCTGAAACATAAAAACAATTGTGCAAGGCTTCCACATATCCATAATGAAAAGTGAATACAGTTCACTGATGTATACTATATGTTGTCATCAATGACAAACATACAGTCAACTATTTGCACAAAGGCAAATCTCCAACAATCTCCCCCTTTGACATTGATGGCAACATATGATTAAAAACACCATCAATCCAAAAGGTGTCTTCTTTCTTTTTACAATCTTCTCAATATCCTCATCAAAGGTTCCTCTTCACTGCTGCATCTCCTTTGACTATGTTTTTATTTTCATGACTCTATACTCACCCAGAGTATATGCTCCCCCTTACTATATACTCCCCCTTTGAAATCAATGGAAAAGAATGCCAAATAAAGATAACCACAGGTACTACTCCAGAAGTAGAGTAGTCAACCACTCATCAGTCACCAAGGACTGATGCATTTTTTGTGAGTTCTAATCAGACTTGGGAAAGGGAATTACTCCCAGCTTCTTCCTGAGATACTCAAAAGTATCTTTTGATAATGGTTTCATGAATATATCTACCAACTCATCTTTGGTGCTCACATAATCCAGCTTCACTTCTCTTTTTGCAACTTTTTCTCTTAGAAAATGATATTTTATTTTTGTGTTTTGTCTTTGCGTGCATCACGGGGTTCTTTGACATATTAATGGTGTTGGTGTTTTCAATATGGATGACAATGGGATAATCAATCTGAATTCCAAAGTCTTTAATCATTTGTTTGATTCACACCATTTTTGAACAATTTAATGTGGCTGATACATACTCAGCTTCTGTTGTTGACTGAGAAATACAGTTTTGCTTCTTGCTTGTCCAAGTAACCAACCTGTCTCCTAGAAATATTGCTCCACCTGAGGTACTCTTTCTGTCATCAACGCAACCTACCCAATCTGCATCTGTGTATACATGAAGTTCTACATTTTCTGAATTAGGATACGATAAACCACAGTCTATAGTTCGTTTAGATATCTGAATATTCTTTTTATTGTCATTAGGTGATTCTATTTAGGTTCAGTTACAAATCTCCCAATAATGCCAACTACATTAGATATATCTGGTCTAGATTGAGTGAGATATATGAGTTTACCAATCATGGATTTGTAAAGTGTTTTGTCAACTAATGTGGAGTCATCATTTTTAGAAATATTTCTTCTTGTTATCATAGGAGTGCTTACTGGCTTACAATCTTCCATTTTGAATGTCTTCAATATATCCTTCACATATTTAGACTGATTTATGAATATACCTATGTTTTTCTGCTTTACATTTAATCCCAAAAAGAATTTTATAGATCCAATCATGCTCATTTCAAATTCACTCTGCATCTCTTTGGAAAATTCTGCACTAAGCCTGTCATTACCTCCAAAAATAATGTCATCAACAAAGACAGCAACAAGTAATAATCCTTCAAGTGTCTCTCTGATGAATAGGTTGCAATCTTTTTCTCCCTTTTTGAATCTAATCTTTGTTAGGTAGCCATCAAGTCTCTCATACCATTCTCTTGGGGCATGTTTAATTCCATAGAGGACTTTCTTTAATCTGCATACCATGTCTGATTTGTCTGAAAGTTTGAATCCTTCAGGCTTCTCTATGTAGACTTCTTCCTTCAAGTCACCATTCAGGAAAGCTGACTTGACATCCATCTAATATACTTTGAAGTTCTTGAATGTTGCATAGGCCAAAAACAACTTTATAGCTTTCAGTCTACTCACAGGGGCAAATGTATCAGAATAGTCAATTCCTTCTCTTTGCGCATATCCTTTACATACCAATCTTGCTTTATTTCTTATCACTGTACCATCTTCATTCATTTCATTTCTGAATATCCACTTAGTTCTAATTACGTTCTTGTCACAAGGTCTAGGGACCAATTCCCATGTGTCATTCTTAATTATTTGATCTAAATCTTCTTGCGTTGCATTTTGTCAATCTGAATCATTGCACGCGTCTTCAACACTTAAGGATTCAATTTGTGAAAGTAAACATACCTCTTCATCAATGGTTGAACCTTTTTCTCTGGATCTTGTCAAAACTTTACTGCTCTGATCTCCAATGATATCTTCTTTTGAATGGTATCTGGATTTATATTTTGAAATTTTAGGTGTGACACTCTCATCTGTGATCTGTGATTCTTCTTAGCTTGGTTTGGGGTTATTGCATGATACATCAATACAGTCAAACATTTCTTCTATAACTATTTCTTTATTGATAGGTCTAGTTCATCGTCAATCATAGGTGCATATTCATAATATCTTTCTTGAATCATGAAATTTTCATCAATCTTCACATGTGCACTTTCAATGATTTTCTTTAACCTTAAATTAAAACATCTATAAGCTTTTCTCTTAGTAGAGTAACCAAGAAAAATACCTTCATCACTTTTAGCATCAAATTTACCAACACCATCATCCCTCTTGATGTAGCACTTGCTTCCAAAGATTCTGAAGTATTTTACTGTAGGTACATTGCCAAACCAAAGTTCATAAGGTGTTTTGTCTGCGTCAGGTCTTAGTTGAATTCTGTTGATAGTATAGACTGTTTTATTGAATGCATCTCTCCAATAGGTGTGCACAACTTTCCCTTCAATCATGATAGTGCACGTTGTGCCAAGTATTATCATGTTTCTCCTTTCTGCAATTCTATTTTGTTGAGGGGTTCTAGGTGCACTTAGTTGTCTTTTGATCCCATGTTCTTTGTAGTGCTCAAGAAACTTGTCAGAGGTGAATTCTCCTCCTCTATCAGATCTCAAACATTTTATCTTTAATCCAGATTCATTTTCAACTTTAGCTTTGAATATTTTATACTTCTCAAAAGCTTCAGGTTTGTCTTTCAAGAACGCAACCCACGTCATTATGGAGAAATCATCAAAAAAAAAATGAAATACCTTTCACCATAGTATGATCTTGTTTGAGTAGGTCCACATAAGTCTGTATGCACTAGATCTAATTTGTTCTCTGCAGAGTTTTGTTTGCTTCTGAATGAGGTCCTCACATGCTTTCCCATCACACATTCCCTGCAAATAGTATCAACCAGTCTTGCAATACTAGGAAGGTCTCTTACTGCCTTTACATTGCTTATCTTTACTATGTTGTCAAAATTGATATGACAAAGTATTTGGTGCCATAACCAACTATCATCCACTTTTGCAACAAAATAACTTACTTTAGAGTTAAGCTGAAAAACATTACCTTTGGTCTTTGAACCTGATGCAATCATGTCTCCTTCTTTTTTGTTAATAATGCACCTGTTGTTTTTGAATTCTAACTGATATCCTTTATCAAGCAATTGTCCAACACTCAGTAGGTTATGATGTAAACCATCAACATATAGAACATCATCTGTCTTGTTCTTCCCATCTAAGGTGATAGATCCTCTGCCTACGATAGGTTTGGGAGTGTTATCTCCAAATCTAACCATGCCACCTTTGTACTTATCTAGATGTATAAATATATCTTTGTCTCCTGTCATGTGATGTGAACACCCGTTGTCTATGATCCAGTCTATTTTGATATCTGCTTGTGAAACTAAATCCAATTCTAGTGCTTTCTTTTCCTCTTCAATTTCTATTGTTTCAATCATTTTTTCATCATCTTTAATTGCAACGAATCCAATTTCATCTTCCCCTGAATCATCATCAGTCACACCATCTTCAGCATGATAGCATTCTTTAGTATATTTGGGTTTGAAATCTAATCTGAACCTCTTGACTCTTGTAGGACACTTGGATGCAAAGTGGCCAACTTTGTTGCATGAGAAACACTTGAATGGTAGTTGTCCTTCATATTTTCCTTTACCTTTCCTTTCCTTCTTAGAAATCATAGCAATGATTTCTTCTAGTTCTGTATCAACTTCTTCTTTCTCAATATTACTAGAGATGCTCAAGGATTTCTTACCATGAACTGAGGCTTTGAAAGTTGTTTCCTTTAGGTTTTGTCTTCAATCTTGATATCCCAAATGCAGATATTTTGTTGATCACGGTTTCTCTTTTGAATTCCTTTGAGAATTGCATGGTTTCATCCAAGATGTTTATCTTGCTTTCATAATCAGTTTTCAATGTAGTCATCATTTTTTCCATTATATCTTCCTCTGAGATTTCTCCACCATTGTTCCTAATTCCTGAGACTGCTTCATTAATCCTCTGATTGTAAGCTCTGATGTTTTCTTCAGGTAGCATCTCTAAATTGTTGTATCTT
>MU225392.1:3183753-3195080 GCA_018584345.1 Thuja plicata
CAGCAGGAGGAAAGAACTGGAACATTCAGACATTTCTCGATTTCAGTATAAAAACCCCATCAAAGAGGATTATGAGAGTTGCGAACTGGTTCTTTAATGATCTGAGCACTGGTGATTAGTGTGGATTTAGCCCAATACCGTAAATGAATTCTGGAACTCCAAGTTACGCTGGGTACAGACTTGGGACCATGCCGCAGACCAGGCACTGAGAAATGACTCTCACAGCTATCCCGTACAATCTGAGATCAGAACTGCAGTGCTACTAGTCACTCAATAGAGGTCGTCAAGTACAGGAACCTGTGATAGAACGTGGAATGAGGGAGTTGTGGAATCAGGTGTTGCGGGTATAATCTTCCCGTGCCATAGACAGGCAGTGTGAGCCGCTGGGAATAGCAGGGTCAGCCTGCGCGATTTCGCAGGAGCGCACAGTTTGCATCCACCGTGTTCAGCAGTAGACTTCTTGGGCAACACGAGTAAGACGGCTGGATGGTAGCTTGTCACTCCAGCGCATCCCCCAACCAGCTCCTGGGCGCATGATTGTCGGGCCCCACATTTGGAGTAGCTAAGGCAGTTTCGGGTGGCGTGAAGATTCAAGGGAAGTCGCCATTACAAATCACAGTCCCAGTATCACCGAGCAGGTCCAGCACTAAACGCCGATCACAAAGGTGCATATTTGTTATTAGAATCTCTTGAATGTTTGGCGCTGATAGTATGGTATTATCTGGGTTAAAATTGCAGACCAGTTATGAATATTGCTGAGTGTATATCGTTATGTATTTCATGACTTTCATGCCAGCACAGTTAATATTTGCATTTGCAACATTCTACCACTAATGTTGTTATTGGTGACATTCTACCTTGGGTTTAGAATATGTGATGAATGAACACATCAAATAGAATATTAGTAAATTTATATTTATTGCATTCTCTGTCTATACTGTGAAACTGTGTGAGGTGACGTTTACATACAACTATCACACCTATCCGGAGAAATCAGATTTTCGAAACCAAAACATATTGCAGTCATTTTTCCTTAACAGGCAGTTAGGATCCTTACACAGATTGTATTTTTTATGAGCCAGGTTTTTGGACCCCTTGTGCAGAGATCATGCAGGTAAATATATTTTTGTTTTGTTTGCGACTTTGCAATTTTTCTTGTTTTAAATTTTTAATGCACACTTGTGACCGACCTTTTTTAACATTTTATGCAGGTCACTGAGCCCCCTGTAGTTCTCCTATGAGTTGTCGATGGGAAGCCCTCTATGGGCTACATATACGAGGGCATGGATAGGGCCAAGGAGGCAATTAGATCCAGGTATGCAGGAGTTGAGGATAAGTATGGCTCCATTTGGGAGATCATTGATAGGAGATGGCAAAACCAGCTTCACGGGCCCATCCGTGCAGCAGCTTATTTCCTCAATCCTTCATTTCGTTTCCTTGATAACTTCAAGGCGGATGAGGAGGTTCTTAGTGGCCTATATTCAGTGATGCAAAAGATGTCTAGTGATGGCACATCTACAATGCAAGAGATAGATGCATATAATAATGAACAAGGGGTGATTTTCACAAGCAAGATGCGCAAAGACGCTAGGACAACATTGCAGACAGGTAGAAATATATGTTAAGCTTAAGATTCTTAAGTTTATGGATTATGCATTTTGATTTTATAATCTATCCTTAAAGTTGGAAATGAGACTGATTTTTTTTCTTTTCCTTATTTTTTCAAATAGATGGTGGCAAATGTTTGGGCCTACAACCCCAAACCTTCAAAAACTTGCCATACGTATTTTGAGTCAGTCATGCAGCGCTTCTGGATGTGAGCACAATTGGTCCATGTTCGAGCATCAACTCGAAGAGGCGTAATAGATTGTCTGTGGAGAAGTTGAATGATCTTGTCTTTGTTCATTACAACCTCAGTCTTAGGACCAGACAGATTTTGGACATTGACTCCTCTCTGATCACTCTAGCAGAGATCGATCCAAAGTTCGAGTGGCTCACTGAGGAGGACCATGAGTGGGTTGACCAAGCAAACAGAGAGGTTGAGGTTGTGGCTATGGCAGAGGAGGAGGATAGAGCACAATCAGCTATCCATGCAGCTGATGTTGATCAGAGGGGCACCTCACAGGTAGAGACTATGGTTGCTCAGTCATCTAGGACCTACCTTAGACACCTTTGTAGGAGGAACACAGACTACTCTGAGGCTGAGCCAAAGCCAGAGCCATATACTTATTTTTGTTTACACATATGTTTGGGAACATTTGATGTCATGGATTTCATGGATTTTATATACATTTGACAATATTTATAATTCTGCATATCTATGTTTTCTATTTCCTTCAGCTACAATTTACGTTTGTACTTATGTGATGGATGTATGTGATCATATTAGCTTCTATTTGGTGATGTTATAGTGTCTTTAAGCTTTATTCAATAATGGGTGCATGAAACAAGTTTTAAAATTGTAAAAAATCTTTGTTTTTTCATTTTGCCAAGTCATAGCCAAGTCGTTGCCGAGTCATCGGCAAGTCACGGGTCGAGTCAACTTTGTCGAGTCATAGGAGAGTCTGAGTCATGGAATTATGGTTTGGAGTAAGAGAAATTAATTTAAGTAGGGATTGAAGGAGTAGTCACAAAAGAGATTGAGTTTGTGACATCATTGGTAGTGAGACTGCAATTTCTCAGGGTGATAAGTCACTTACCCTGTATTTTAATTTTCTAGATTAATTTTTAAAGCTTAAAGTAAGAAATGTACAAATTTTGTTTTTTCATTTTTCAATTTAAAGTTGCATTACATTCAAAAAAATGAGCAGCAGTGAGAATGATAGTAGTGACAATGAAGTGGAAGAAATTGAAACAAATGCAAAAGTTTCAGCCTCGTCAAAGTGTGGAACTGTTGAAGGTGGAGGTTGACAGCCATCAAATCCTTTTGAGTTCCCTTCAAAAGTCTTGAAACCTTATACAATCGGCCTGTTGTGACCTTTTTAGACCAAATGGCCATTGCAAATGGGGACCCGCTCTTTTTTTTCACTTGGTAGTAGGAGTAGTGGTCTTAGTTGGATTTAGTTGGTAACAATTCAAGAGTCGCCCAGGCAATGAGATGAATTTGGGCAAATTTCACCCATCTAGGAATCAGGCCAGTCAAGCTAGTTAAAGTCATAAGTAAACACTCGAATACTTAGTTCTAAGTCTAAGTAAGATTATATTTTGGTCCTAGGAGTTTAGAGTTCAAGTTCTCATCATTTGGGAGAGGAAGTAGAGTTTGAAGAAGATTGGTGAGTGGAGTAAGGAAAGCATGAGATGAGAATCAAGTCACAAAATGACAAAATCTGGGCATGAAAGGTGGAAAATCAGAACTTGAGCAAGATCTGAGATGAATATCACTAAGAATCAGAGGAAAAGAAGATAAAATAAGTTTTTACCAAGCAATGTAGGAGGAAATCGGAGTTTCAAAGGGAAAAGCATACACTTAGACAATTTTGAACTCTAGTTCCAAGCCTCCCTTTATCTCCGCCCTCCAGCATAGGAAAATTTCCAACATACCTCTCATTTCCGCCCAAGTCATGGGGCTACCTGAACAGACACAAGCTGAGATTCAACCTCAAATGGATGAAGAAAATTTGAAAATCAAGTGAAGTCTTTAAAAAGTTGGCAATTGGATTCCGAGTTTGAATGAAACCAAGATTAGATCCTTTGCAAGATCAACAACAATGAGATCAAAAAAACATTGATTTGTGACCAAGAATGAGCATCAAAATTTGAAATTTTAGTTTTACAAATCAGATATGAAACCATAAAGGGAGTTTGAAATTGGCAAAGTAAGGTGAGAAATGTTTTTTCGAAACCTTGGAAAATTTCCATCTCACGGTCGGACTCCGACCATGAGCTGGAAATCGAACTCCAGCTCTAGGTCAGATTCTGACCTTGAGTTGGAATTTCACTTCCAACTCCCCCAAAATTTCTGCCCTATTTGGAGGCATGCCAAAGTGAAAATGAGGTGAAGTTTGACTTTAAATGAGTTGGAGAAAACCAAATTGAATAGATAAGAGGGTGAATCAATCAAATTTTTGGGGGTGAAAATCAGATTTTAAGACCAAAAAAGGATCAGATCTGGTGTGAACTCCATCAACAATCAGCAAAATTAGATCAATATGCATTGGTTCAAGATCAAGAAACAAAGTAGAATCATGGATTCCAAGCAAATAGAGCTAAATGAGCAAATTAGGAGTCTAGGAGCTTGAACTTGAAGATTTCCAACTCATGGTCGAAATCCGACCATGAGCTAGAACTTGAATTCCTGCTCTAGGTCGGATTCCGACCTTGAGTTGGAATTCAAGTTCCAACTGACCCCAAAATCCCACCCAGGTATTGAGGTCAAACAATCGGACTTAAGAAGCACGATAGTCTTTTCAAATCAATGAAATTAATAATACAAGCTGGCCCAATGAAGAAATAAGTAATTCAAATTGAATTAAATTCAAAATCGGACTTGAAGAAACATCAGATTTGGCCAAATTCAGGGATTTAAACTCTATGTTAATAGAAGAAAACCAGATTTGGACAAAGTGAAATTGCAAATCTATTAAAAATGCCTAGGTATTTTGATTTTGATTTGCATTTGTTGTCACGAATTTAATGCTAGGATAAAAGGAGAATGGAGATGCTTGAGAACAATAAAGACTATGGCAGGATGCAAACTAAATTCAAAGGGCAAGGAGGTGGCGTGGATTCAGGATCAAAGGAAAGAGGATTTCATCCAAATTCAAGTTCGAGTTATCAAGATAGAATTCAAGAACAAGCTGTCAAAAGAAGGATAAACAAGTCTACAAGCAAAGAAAATCATCACTAAACTTGAATTTCCTTCGGAAATCCAAGTTCAGTCTTAAGGATCCAACTACATGAAACAATTCATCACTTCAACAAGACATCAAGATTTCAAGTACAAGCGAGTTTAAAAGCAATAGCAATGAGAAGATTTCCAACTGAAAGAAGATGGAGAAAATTCTTGAAGATGAAGCTAAGTGAGAATATATGCCATCTCAATTAACTAAAGGCTTGATAATGTTGAGTATCAAGAGATATTTCTTCATATCCAAGGAATTAATGAAGTGATAAGATAAGCATGTTGAGGTGGCGCCCATTCATCTTCAACCAATCGCAAGGCTCCAATTGCTTGTGTCCAAGCACATTCAATCAGATCATGCCAAGTTAACATGTGGAGTCCACATAATGCATCTACCTAACCTATTTTCTGATTGGTCAATCAAAGTATTGTAATTTTCTTATTGGACCACAAGGTGGTGCTTTTATGTAATTGGACAAGCATATAATGCTTGTAGCTGTTAGTTATCCTAAGGCTGTGTTGACTTAATCTGGGCCCTTGGTCTTGAATCAATCTTGGCCATCCATTATAATTGAACTATAAAAGGCCAACTCAAATCATTTGTAAAGGGGAGACTTGGAGAGATTGTTACAATAATACTGCCAAAATTGTTCACAATTCGTTCTTGGTCTTCATGGTGGATTACTTGTATTATTTTGAAGTATTGCACGGTTTCTACATTTCCTTACTTAGAGTAGGTTTTATTTATGTTGAGTAGAAGTAGAAGTAGATGAATGGAAGATATTGTTGTCGGTGATTAATGGTGAAGATAGTGTCCATACCTTTTGGTACTTACTAATTGTAAGTAACAACGCAAAGTTAGTCTGGGCCTAATTGCAAGCATCTAACTTCAATTGAAGATATTCATTTGAATTGCACCTTCATAAAATATTTGAATGAGTATTGACAATTTGAACATCATTGCTACATCCTTAGAGGCAATTACCATCCTTTGTGTAGTTGGTTTGGCAAAGCAAGGACTGGTTAAAGTCTCACCTCACCATCAATGATCTCTTGCATTGTTAAATTAGATTTCTCAACCCTTTACCTATTTGCAATTTGTTTGATAGAAGTACTTGAAGAGCTCCAATTGCTAAATCATTTGCACTTGCAAGGTTGATATCCATTGAATGAACAGCATAAGTCCCTTTGTGATACCAGCATATCACATCATTACAACTGAGTGAAAGTCCACAACTAGAAGGAACCTTGGGGTTGTCTCATTTGATCACACAATTCATATATATTGTTTAGCATATGAGCTTCCTTGTTCAAGAGAGAGTTGGAGATTTGGTGTTTCATTTGGAATGCTAAGTATTTGATTCTGCATGTTGAAGTGGTCATAAAACTTGCATCAACAGGGTCCCTTTAATAAAAAAAAACCTCCTTGTCATTTGTTTAGCATATGAGCTTCCTTGTTCAAGAGAGAGTTGGAGATTTGGTGTTTCATTTGGAATACTAAGTATTTGATTCTGCATGTTGAAGTGGTCATAAAACTTGCATCAACAAGGTCCCTTTAATAAAAAAAAAACCTCCTTTGTCACATTTGCAAGAAAGACTTTAGAGGGAGCTACACAAGGGTACCATCTCATTTTTTGAGTGTTACAGATTGTGGAATTAAATTTTGTCCAAAAATAAATGAGGATGAGAAGATAGAGGCTCCTAGATTGCACATATTAGCGGAAATGAGGTCTCAAGGCGTGACAATGCCGACACATTCTTTTGGAAGTGGACAATCATCTATGCCTCAGCCATCCATAGTTGGTAGTGGTAGTAGTGAAATTGCCACAAGAGGAAAGAGGAAGATTAATGGTAGTGAGATGCGAGACAGCTGAAACTATATTTGATGTGCAAGCACGGGATGCAAGAGAGTTTTCCATTGCCAAATTCTTTTTAAGTCCATGCCATCTCATTTCATGTGGCTCGTTCCTCTTACTTCAAACAAATGATCAAAGATGCAGCCTCTTTTAATCCATCACTTGTACCCCTTGGAAATCATAAGTTACACACTACCCTCCTAGACAAATACTATTCTAAGGTTAATTTGCAGATGGAGGGTATGAGGCAAATTTGGATCAAGACAGGTTGTTCTATTGTGATGGATGTGAGGACTAATATTAGACATTGAACACTCATCAATATCACAGTCACATGCCCTTTTGGCTCTTATTTTCTTAGTCATAGATTGTTCAAGGAAGTGTACAGATAGACACTTTGAGCATTTTAAGAAAGGCCACAGAGAATCCCCTGTCAATATTACATATAGAATAGTTTCACTACATTCAGCAGGAAGTGTCATTTTAAAAGATCCATTAGAGTGAAGAGGAATGTCACACATGGGCACCTCGAAAATTGGTAAACCAAGTTGCACTTGAGTTTGCAATAAATGACTTCAGTAGGTGAGCAAAAGCTGCAATGCTGGTAGGGACATGTCTACGACTGCCTATACAATGTGCTCATCAAACTCTATAAATTATTTGATGCTTATGTCGAAAAAGTGGATGGCATTTTCAATCGATCCAAAGTTCTTTGGATGAACAGTTAAATTCAATTGAGAGATCAATTATACTGTGAGTGGATCCTTATGCAGAGTCAGATGAAGAAGAGGTGACAAAGTGGAAGAAATGTCTGCAGGCAGTGATTTGACCCAATCAAACTTGTTCAACAGATTCAGCAAAATATGAAGTCATTATATTGGTAACAAGACATGACTGGCAGTTTTCACCCCAGACAAATTCATTCATATAGAACTGAAGGCGCATCAGGGGAATTGAATTGATTTTCCTGACATTTGTTCGCATGGAAGACATTAAATTACCTCTTGTTGGTTCTTGTACTCCTCTAGCATAAATACAGCTTGGGTCGATGCTACAAGAGAGACATCTTTGATAATATGCTTTCACTTAGATGATAGGAGAGATGCAAACTCATTTGAAAAATGCAGTCCAAACCTACAAAATGCTTCAGGCCATTAGCATGTTTCTTTAAAATTGAAAAGTTCAATGCACAGAGAGTTCACGCATAGAGAGAGTTCACTAAAACAAGTGCAAGTGTGACCATGCAGGGGTTGTGTTATTGGTGGCCCTTGTTAATTTGTGTATTCCTCTAGCATAAATGCACTTCTTAGGTTGATGCTATGAGAAAGACGCATTGGATAATATGTTTTCACACAGATATTAGGCCAGATAGAATTTGATTTGAAAAATGCATTCCAAACCTACAAAGTCTATGGACAATCAAAGGTTCTAGTCCACTGCCACGTTTCTTTAGATTGGAAGTTTCTACATAGAATGAGTTTACTAAAACAGAAGTGTCACCATGCAGAGTGATGCTCTTGGTGGCCCTCATTACAAGAGCAGCTTGTACAACTGATCTTGATAGTGGGGGGTTCTTTGCTGCACTTTTCCCAGGTTGGGTTTCCCGATAATAAATCTCTTCTGCTATTTTCATTTATGTTGTTATTTTTATCCACTAGCTTAAGCTTGGTTAATTGCAACAATTCTAGAGCGCAAGCAAATGTGAACATGACTTATCTCTGTTAATAGATGTGTGATGCGTGGATAAGTCAGAGTGGTAGATAGTAGATACATCTTAATTTGCAAATGTTATGTTGTTCAAAGCATAAAACTTGATAAGAACAAGATGTTGAATGAGAGGATTGCTAGTGATGAATTGTGCAATGGAACATCTATGCCAATTATAGATCATCAATGCCCAAAACAGTGGACCAAAGAAAACACTGAAAGCTTGGTGATCGTTGCTGAAGATTGGGCAAAGTCTTATGTTATTTGAAGCCAAGGTTGTGTGCATGCGGATTCAATGCTGATTGTTATCCAAACTAATGTGAATAGCTTTTATCTACATAATCATATCTAGAAAAGTTAAGTTTGAACCATAATGATTAAAATGTAATGCAACAGTCCTAGACTATTTTTGGGTTGTTGAGGTGTCGATGTCAAGTACATGATTCGAAATAAGTTGATTCTTCCTAGTTCCATTTTTGTAATGACCTCTTCACACTAAGTCAACACATGTGGGACAGTGGGAACCTTGAGCACATTTCTATACTTACAATAGGCAAGGGGTGATTGATAGATTAGTATATACTATATACTAATAAGGATTGGTGTCATTCATTTGTCCCTCATATTTGTATGAGTTTTGGACCATTTCTTATATTTTAGTGGTATTTCCTAGAAATTTTGGAGGTCAGTTGGATGTGGGACCCTCACCATTAGTCTTCTCATGAGGTTTGACCCTTAGGAGACCGCTTTACTTGGGGATTGTTAATTGTAGGGTTCTGTGCTCTGAAGAAAACGTGTTCTTTATTTTAGGGGCTTTGGGAGGGCTACCAAAAATAGGACCATGTCATGCAACTTTCATTGAATTCAAGTGTGAGTCAACTATTCATAATACTTTATCTCATGTCGTTTGGCAAGCAGTTTGCAAGCTCTGATTGATAGTTGTTCATAATACTTTATCTCATGTCATTTGCCAAAAGATTCTAAAGCTATGATTGATTTATTGATGAGGTGTCATGATTTATTAGCTCTTGGACAATTTAATCTTATTATACTATTGCCATGTTAAGTGTACTTGATTATTAGTCATATTAGTGTCAATCAAATAAAAATTATATTTATTAGCATCTAGGGTTTAGAGCAAGTCAACAAACAAATAGAGGCCACCCAACCTTGAGGCACTCATTCTATGATCGTTTCACATATCTCAAACCTCAAGATGGTGGCTACAGTAGGCAACACTTTCTACCAATTCAAGTATGAAAACCCTCGGATCTAGAGATGAGAGGATAGAACAATTTTGATTTCTTACGGGCAATCATATCTAGGGATTTCATTGAACTGAAAGCATTCTCTTTTCTATCGGCAGACTAATTTGTTGGGCGACTGAAGCAACACCAGTTCTGATCCGAACAAAGGTAAACTACCAAATGCTTGATTTTTAATCAGTTCCACACTATCGTTATTTTGTTGATGCATTCTAGCAAATATTATTATTATCCCTCTATTGATGTATTCCAACAAATTTATCATTAAAATACAGCTCCTGTATTATTATAGGGCTTACTTTATTATCTTATCAGTGTGGTAGATTGTTCTGCTTCTCCTAGTACTATTTTGGTTTAATAAGAAAAAGTAAACTAAGAATTAGATCAAGGGCATCATATTGGTATCACAGCCAATTTCCTGCCAACCTGTGAAGCATGGACAGAGATGGGAGAACTCTAACAAAAAAAGGACACATCTATTTTAGAATATCACGATGGAGATTCAAAGAGGTCAAGAAAGAATGAGAAAGCTAATGACACAAATGTTACAGCTTCAAAGTAACATACCCATTGTCATTCCTTTGCAAAATCCAAACCCTACTAATCATTTCATAGAGGGAAGAGCTTAACTTCGTGTCGCTGACCAATGATCAGTCAAATGAGTTCCATTCTAAAACCCATTAAGCCCATGTTTTATATAAAGGAGCGAAAGATCAGATTCTGAGACAACTACTTCAAAGGAGTTAGACACACTATTTATGGAGTAAGGTTGTGGTAAATTTTATCGACTTCTTGGAGATCCTTGGGAAAAAAATATCAGTGTAGTAGAGCCCGTGGTAGCCATCAAAATGGAAAAAGAGAGATTGCACCAATAAAGTGAATGCAATTGATTTGTCTACTTATGTTAGCAACAAAAAAATATCTACTCAAGCATGGTTGCAAAAGTTACATACTTTACATTCAACGCTATGGTAGAAGATGTCATTCAATTCACTACATCACATTTGAAGGTGTTGCCTATCATTGGTGGCACCATAGACTGATTACACAGGGACACAGCCCTGTACAGACCATAGTTCCAGGACTCTCCGGCAAGTCCTGAGTTGAGTGACCTTAGCCGAGTCCCAGGGGCCCAGGACTCTCCAGGAACTCGCTCTAGGCAAGACTCACTAGAAACTAGTTTTTTGCTGAGATTTTGTCAAGTCCTGCCGAGTCTTGCCATTTTTTGCCAAGTCTGAGTCTCATTTCTATGGTGCAAACGTTTGATGGTTCCAATGTTTGGACCACTTTGAATAGAATGATGAGGAGTACTAAAGGGAGCTTGCTAGAATCAAACAGTATATATACTTCAATGGAGTCACATGATAAAGAATTTCAGCAAGTTTCAATTATGGTACCCAATGTATTGGAAAGAAGAATCACTTTTCTCTTTATTGAGGGTTTATTTGAGCCACTCAAAGGTCTAGTTAAGGCCTTTGCATCCTCATCGCTACAAGATGCTATAAAGAGAGCAATGATACTTGAGCATTCTATGCTTAAGTACAATTTTTTATCTCAACCTAAAGCACCTAGCATTGGGCAGCAAAGAGTGACTTTTCTAAAGGGGCAGCAAGAGAGCAAATTTAATTCCTACCCACAAAGAGCTACACCTCTAACCAC